>MJUT01051037.1:494402-512289 GCA_002080005.1 Gigantidas platifrons
CAGCTTCTGAGTTCTGTGTGATTCGTGTTTGTTTGTGTACAGTGGTGTCCAGCTTCTGAGTTCCGTGTGATTCGTGTTTGTTTGTGTACAGTGGTGTCCTTCACATATTGTGTTGTGGTTTTGCTTTGTTTGTCTTCGTCTTGCGTACCATATGTTGCCAGTTTCTCTAGATTGGCCTTTGTTTTATTACCCCTTCGGTATTCTCTAACCTTTAGTTATACATATATATTGTCGATGTAGAGATAGTGTTCGTGTTGCTCTTCTTTTGTGTTTTCTGTGTTGTCAATGACAACATAAACATGGACAGTACTATTAAAAAAAAATAAAAACGTAGATATCAAATTTAGTGCGCACGGCGGGTTTAGTGAATAACCATCATCAGGTACGGCTCAAAATCGAAAATAATTTCAAGCTTTAAGAACAATAAGACTAAATGGCCTAAACAGGATATACAAAATCGGCTAAGTTTATCTATGTATGAGGGAGGACAACCTTATTTTATTAATAATGACATTATTTAGGAACCGTAAATTTCGACAACAAATGTAACTAATAAATCATGTGCCGAAACACAGACTACTTGGTGAACGACTAATAGGCCACCATCAGCTGGATAGCAATAATTGCAGAGTCAATGAATGTCCATTGTTGTATATATAATTATAACTATTACATACCATAGGGACATGGACAAATGACCACGGATATGTTCCACTTGTCGTAAGAACTACACGGTCCTTTTCTCATTCATGACTTGTAACCGGGTTTGTCACTTGAACTACACGAAGTGGGGTCGTGTTGCTCGATCTTTAGCTTTCAGTGTAGTGTTTTGTAGATCTTGGTTTTTTAGAAGAAAATGATTTTGACTTGGAAAATTTAATATTCTAGATGTCCAAACAAATGTTCCAAATTCCAATGGCAATACAAATGTAAATGCATATAAAACTAAAGCCCAGCCGGGTAGATTTCAGAACGTTTCATTTGAGGACATTGATTCATTCCTTAGTTCGAATTCTGTTACACATGATATACACACGACTCGGACAATAATAACACATCGTGCCTGGTTCCACAAATAAATCAGACTGACATGAGTCACAATTGCAATGAATTTTTCCACAACAACTTTACAAATCCGCCCATATTCAAATAAAATTCAGAAACTCGTCCTTCATTTAAATTTCCAATTTTTTTCATCGAAGCGACAACCAACACTTGACTAGTTTGAATATGCGGCCATATTGATTACACACTATCATTGCTCGTAGATTCATGCGCGTGGAATGAAATATACAAATTAAATAAAATAATATAAAAGTAATTTTGGAAGTCTATATAATAAACAGTATAACTAATCACAGATTTTGAATATCAAAATAAGACCACTCGTGACCGAATACCCATTAAGGATTAAACTCATGGACGGAACAAGTTCCGCCCACTCGTTTAATCCGTATGCGTACTTCGGTATAGTTTTAAGAGATTATCGAGGCTTCAACAATATTTTACAGATCAACTTTATTCGAATCTAAAATATATTAAAAAAAAGTTAATTATCGCAATTGTACAATTTAGAAATTTATAGTCTGATTTACTAGTATTACAATCTTAAATGTCCTGAATTTAGCATGTTCGTAATAATTGAATTCTGCTCACTCGCAGTTGACAAAATAGTTTGAAATTGAATAAAGTTATTAAAGTAATCGCCAGTAAACAGAATGTGGGAAGAAACATTTGAAACTATATTTTACTTTATTACAAAAACCATCAAACCAACTGTTTACTCGTGAGAAGACCGAGAGAATTACTAATGTTTTAATGATGAGAAAATACAATAAGAAAGTGTCAAAGTCTAATGCAAAAATTGAAAAAGGTAGTTTTGTAGCCGTAAGAATACCTATTGTTGATAGGGCATCTGTTGATCTATCACGATTATTGTGTAGCGTTGATGATATTATTGGTAAAGATGCAAGTTTGTACAAATTATCATGTGAATTTGGTGTGTTAAATTCATGTTATGATATGGGTGATATAGAACTTTTGGCATGTAAAGTTGAAACTTCGCATTGGAAAAAAGAAGAAATTTCTCTGCATGCTGCTGCAAAGCAAGCAAGTTTTTCTCTTGCAAGCAAAAGATGTAAATGCAAGGGAACATGCATGATCAAAACATGTAAGTGTAGAAAGTCCAGCGTTCCTTGTAACAGCAAGTGTCACACTGGGCGTGCATGCGAAAATGTGATTCAGGTAGGCAATTAAAATTGCATTATAGTTCAAATACTGTTTACTTTTCATGAGGTGATGGTGTTTTGTTTAAAGTAATAATAATTATGATAAATGTAATTTGTAAAACTCAATAAAAGTTTATGATATAATGTTTGTATTGAAAAAACCCATATGGTCTAAATACCCGTATGGTCCAGCTCGTACTAGACCGTATGAGTATATACTCATACGGTCATACGGTCCGGACCGTACGCGTACGGTCCAAATACGCGTATGGTCTGGAACATATACATGGTTATTAGTGACACAGATTATCCGTACCGGTTAACCAAGTCATAATGGCGACCATTAAAGTTTCGAAGTGATGACCTCAACTTATCCACTAGAAACTCTTTGTTCAGTAGTCTTGTTGCTAACAACAACCATCTATAACGGAAATCTTGATAGGAACCACAAGTTCTGAAACTGAGAGATGTATACTCCATATATAGGTGCTGCTAGAATTTTTTTTTTTATAAATGGAAAGTTCACTATGGGAAAATTTAAATAATCCATTTTGTCGTAAAGTTTCGTTGTCAATTTCGATGTATAGGTTTGATTGATTGATTGGTGTTTCACGTCAACGTTAGCAGTATTTCAGGTATATCGTGGAGTGAACAATTTTTATTTATTAACCTAGACGCCAAGCCTTAGAAATGAAATATACTTTCGATGTGAAGGTCAAATTAGGAAGCAGGCCTATATGTATATGTATCTGTGTTATCCTTTATTTCAGGCTCAGTGAGACAAATGTGATCAACAAAATCATCAAGCTTATATATAAGAGGAATAACGATGATGTGTTGAACAACACGTCTACCATACATAGCAAATAGGTTGTCAATCAAAACTTCGAGCATTTTGATGTTATCAGTTTTAGAGAACTTCATGGTAGAATCAAAGCGTTTTTTTTTACAACATAATATTTGTCCCAAATCTAACATCATTGAGTGTAGGTCCATGCCCTCCGATTCACACTTAAATTGTTGTTGATTCTAGGTACCTTCTAATGACTGCGAGTTTCATTTAGCCAATTCGTATCAATTATTTAGGCCTTCATCCCCAATTAGGCCATGTCGTTTACTATATATCTACAAACAACTGCTGACTGTAACAATATGTACCAATACCTATTGGAAGATACCATAGGAGTAATCCGAGGCCGCAGACCGAAGAACATAAAATACAATGCGCCAAAAAAAAAAGACAAAAGGATAGAAAAAAATCTACAAAAAAACTAAAGATGGAGCAATACGAACATGAGTTTCTTGCTCCTAAATATTTCTGCATATTTTTTTTTGGCTTTCCAATCTTTTGACATGAGAGTACTTGGTGAAGGTTAAACCTAAGCTGCGTCCGGTGCAGCACTAAATTAGACATCTACGGTTTTATTACTATCACTGAATTGATACCGCTGCTGGTGGACTCTTAATCCCCGAGGGTATATGCAATATTGGTGCATTGACGGTAAATATAGAATTTATGTGGTGAGGCTTAGAAACGGGGGAAAGACGAGCTTTAGCGAGTTTTTCCATCCGTTTCGTGCCGAACCACACACATTCTATATTTACCGTCAATACACCAATGTTGTATTTATCCTGCTTGTGTTAGCGGTAGACAAAAAATGTCAGTAGCCAAAGTGGCTAATCACCATTTTTTTTCCTAGCCAAATGTGCATGTAATTAGCCACACATCTGAAGCCGACACATTGAACAAACACTCATTTGAAATTATGTAACACTTTATTAAGTTTTTTTCTAACTTTGGTATCAGCTTTACTTTTCTTGGCATACTCGCACCGTTATCCCACCATATACAAATACCTATATCTTCCTCGCTTGTAGTGGATAATAGATCCTTTATTTTCTCAGCTTGACTATATATATAGGGGCATCTTATCCACTACAACACACACTTGCCCATTCTTCTTGAATACAAGCGAGGAAGATATAGGTATTTGTATATGGTGGGATAACGGTGCGAGTATGCCCTTTTCTTAACTATGGGATTTGTAAAAAATGACAAAAGTGTCTCTTGCCGTTTTCTAGAATTAGAATATGTCTCTGATTCATTCAAGACGATAACAATGTCAGATTCGTCTTTGTCAGCCATATGGTAAACATTAAAAGTAAAAAGAAAATCCCTATCGGAAACGGATTTTTGTATCCGGAACCGAAATGTTTTTAACGTAAATAATTTTCCGGAAATAACTAAAAATTTTGTTCGGTTTTGAATATTACTTTTATTTACATCTTGTCAGCTGAACGTTTTTTCAAATACACGTTACTGGTTTGAAATTTAACAAAGATTTTTTCGAGTACCGTTAATATTTCATTCGCCAAAATGGCGATTACAACTGAATTTTTATTAGCCACATCTGGAATTTAATCGCCCATGGCGAGTGTGGCGACCTTTAGTGAGTGCAATAAAATTTGCAAAATAAAATGTTATTTTTGCCATAAAAAAAAAGATAACGTAAACCTTTATTTATTCCTCAACAATAGTTCCAGTAAGAGGCATGGTTTAATAGCGTTATTAGGATAATGTGAAAAGTGTTATTATGACAGGGGTGTGGCTAAATAGCTTTATTAGGCTAATGTGAAAAGGGTTATTATGACAGGAATGTGGCTTAATAGCATTATTAGGCTAATGTGAAAAGTGTTATTATGATACTATCATAATAAAGCACCAGTTTATTTCACCCCATTTATTATGACAAAAAGAATAACCCAATTGCAAGATAAAATGTGCTTAGTGGTCATTACTGCGGATCTGACTGGGTTTATCGGATATAGTCATTATTGCCATTTAAAGTTCCTAAATTATGTAATTATTATTAAAATCAAGGGTCTCCTCCCTCAGGTGACTTTAGACGATTTTTGCCATCATGTTTAGGCCCTGCAGTGTTATTGCTCCAATTAAAAAAAAATAATATTTAGCTTTCCAATCTTTCTATTATAAATGTACCAGATACAGTAAAACATGTCGTCTGTAACCTAGGAAACAGTAAAATATGGTCACATAAGACAGGTGGTCGCTTAATACAGGTTTAATTATATGAAATACACTGTGAAGGGAAATAAAAATAAAGGTCACATGATACAAGTTATTGCTTAATAGAGGTGGTCACAAAAGCAGGTTTGACTGTAAAAGTTATTTCAGAAAGCGTCGTGTGCAGTACATTTGCTCTACATTTGTATTTTTGTTTTTAGTTTGGTTATCATAGTTATGCCCTTTGGTTGTCATGCTTCAGAAATCTTTTAAATCATTTGACTATAAGCGTACTTGATTAGTGGATATTCCTGAAAAACGTCGCGCGCACTAAATTACATTTCTCAACTAAATTGGGAGTATGTTTTTCCCGGTTTATTATTGATTTTTGTTAAGAAGAGTCTGAATATAACAAAGAGATAATCCGAATCCGAACCAGAACAGACAATGCAATGGTCAAAAGAAAGAGGACAAAAGGAGAAAAAAAAACGGGGGTGAACTCAGGTACTCCGGAAGGGTAGACAGTTCCTTTTCCACTAGTGGCACCCGTCATATTAATCTAGTCTCAAACCCAGGTGACAAGTCATGAATGAGGACAGGACCGGGAAGAGTTTACAAGTGGAATATATCTGTGTTCATTTGTTAATTTACCAATGGATTCACTTTGTAACAAGTATTTTATTTTGATTTGTTTTATTCTGAAATTAATATTTAATAATACAAACAATTCTAATAATTTTATTATTTTTATTTTTTTCTCCACCTGGTTTATTTAGGCACTAGTTTTGTTAGTTGGACTGGATCACCTCTAGTACGTGAATCTATCATGAATGGTGTAAATGGTGCACCAAACTTGCCAGCGCTCAAACCGGAAACAGCTGCAAGGTGGTCAGCGGCCTTAAGTTGATCAAATGTAATAGGCTTCTTATCAACACCCTTAGAGACACAGACCCCTCTTTTGTAGTCACAGTATACATATTTATTATCATCACAGTAAGAATATTGGCCCCATGCTATGTAAATCGTTGATTTGGCGGCCCTATGAGAGTAACCTTCACGGTTGTGAAAACCTTTGATGCCGGACTTATCATCTGGATGATGTCCCTTTGTCTTTGTTTTAACTAGATCATTTTCTGGGTTTATTCCAATGGCTTGCTGTTGGAAACGGAATATTTCCCACACGTAGTCTAGCAGAGAATGGTGGTAGAAGAAAACGGGATCAAATGTGCTTATAGCAATATTACCCATAACACCGTTTACCCATGCGTGAACATTGTTGTGTTGACCTTCCGCATTACTGTTATGTTTGGAAGTTGGTGTTGATATCTGTGAAAGATGTCGTTTTGACAAGATATTTTTGACGAGTTCACGCTCCATCAACATCCCGGTTGCACCTATTTTTCTAAAGAGGGGTCCAGCTGGTGTTGAAAAATAGGCAAATGGGCCTACTGTGACTTTACCAATACCATTTCCGAAGAATTTTGGGGTCCAGACAACAGATTTGGTTGGGTCCTTCATATTAGTATCTACGGTGGAATCCCAGTAAAGTACAGATACGCCTAATGCAGTCTCAAATCTATAAATAATTATTTTGAAAAATTGTAGGTCTCGTCAACCCTTACATGATACAACTGTGAACCAGAATATATGTCTTCGATGAATATCATTAGAGGTTTAGGGGTATGGTGCTTAACGCCACTTTCAACAATATTTAGTTACACATTGTCGTTCAGTTTTATTGGTGGTGGAAACCGAAGTGTTCGGAGAAAACCATCGACATGTCGCAAGTCACTGACAAACTTTATCATATAATGTTGTATCGAGTACACCTCGCCTGTACGGCATTCCAACTCACAAGTTTAGTGGTGATATACACTCATTGCATAGGTAGTTGTAAATCCAACTACGATACGATCAAGACCACGATGACTATAAATATCCGTACTTTAGGTAAGTAAAGTCTAGAAGTCAATAAATAATGGTATTCACCTGCTGGAAGTAATATTTACCGGGTGACCTCATAAGCATTATAGTGCATGCAATACAACAATTACAGACTTTTCTATCAGTGAATATGAGTTTTTATTTACCCGCAAAACCAATATTGACCCCCGCCTTCGGCTTCGGTCAATATTATTTTACAGGTCAATAAAAACTCATTTTCACTTCTACAAAAGCCTGTAATGGTATAATATGGATGAAAATAGATATGAGAGACGTCGATTGTCCAACATGACTCTAATTAAAGTAAAGAAACAGTACTTTTATTGCTGTTCTTCTTTCCACAGTCACTGTTGTGTCTTCAATGATGAGCACAACGTACAGCCTATAATAACGGTGAAACGTTCCATATTTTACAGTTTAGCGATCCTCAATGATATAAATGTAATTGTTATTTATAAAGGGAACTGATAATACGTTTTTATTACTAACACTGGCCGATAACTCCGTGGGCCGGTGAACTGTTAATCCCCAAGAGTGTCACCCGTCCAGTTATCATTGTGAACTATTAGTCCCCAAGAGTGTCACCCGTCCAGTTGTCATTGTGAACTATTAGTCCCCAAGAGTGTCACCCGTCCAGTTATCATTGTGAACTATTAGTCCCCAAGAGTGTCACCCGTCCAGTTATCATTGTGAACTATTAGTCCCCAAGAGTATCACCCGTCCAGTTATCATTGTGAACTATTAGTCCCCAAGAGTGTCACCCGTCCAGTTATCATTGTGAACTATTAGTCCCCAAGAGTGTCACCCGTCCAGTTGTCATTGTGAACTATTAGTCCCCAAGAGTGTCACTCGTCCAGTTATCACGGCTTCGGCACTAATATATTTATTGTTGAAATTTACATAAATAATACAATTTCTTTAGGGGCCGTCGTGGTCGTGTTCGTATGGTAGTTGGATTTACAACTACCTATGCAGTCAGTGCCTATCACCACTGATGTTGGGAGTTCGAATCTCGACCAGGACGAGGTGTACAACAATATGTGATAAAGTTTGTCAGTAACTTGCGACAGGTCAGTGGTTTTTATTTATTTTGATAAACACCATAAAAACCAAATGTCTTCAAACTAAAGTTCTCATCTCTTGTGCTCAAGTGAATTTGGCTGCTTAGGCTCTTTATCTTACTATCTCCCAACGACTATTAAAATTATTTGGCTTTTGAAGATTATTTTAGAAAACGCGCCTTGTGCCCTTAATTAGATGTCTACGTTTTTATAATTAAATAACAGACAATCTTCTACCTTACATCATAAGATAAAGTATGTGCCAAGGTAGAACGTTTTTTCCAAAGTGAGCTGTCTTCACAACTGTTAAATGTATGGCAGCAATGGTGTCGTATTCTCCTGTCTAAAGACAAAACGTTATCAAAAATATATTATGACATCATCGGCTTTGTAACTAGATTAACACGACGGGTGTCACTAGTGGAGCAGGAACTGCTTATACTTCCAGAGCACCTGACTTCATCCCCGGTTTTTAGTGAGTTTCGCATTACTCCATCTTTAACTTTATGTGTATGTTTTGTAAATCGTTGTTTGTCCTTTTGTACTTTTTTCTTTTGGCCATTGTGTTGTCTGTTCTTCTTCGATATACGGATTCTCATTACCCCTTTGGTATCTTCAAACTCTTTTTATCCTTATATTCACATTAGTCGAGACCGTCGTGATCGTATGGCAGTTTGATTTATAACTACGTGTGCAATCAGTGCCTATCACCACTAAAATTGTGACTTCGAATCCCGCTCATGGAAAGGTGTATTCGATACAACATTATGTGATAAAGTTTGTCAGTGACTTGCGACAGTATAGGGATTTTCTTATGTGATAAAGTTTGTCAGTAACTTGCGGTAGGTCGGTTGTTTTCTCCGGGTACTTAGGTTTCCTCCACCAATAAAACTAACCGCCATGATATAACGTGATATTGTTAAATACCCTAACACTAACCCCTGACCTATAACCTTTTATGATTAATTGAGTGAGTGACCTATTTTAGTTTAAAATGCCCATTTCAAAATTAAAAAGAAGTTTTTTCTATACAAATGTAAAAAGAACTGTCTAGCAAACCAGTAATAGTGATTTAATGATTAACGTGAACAGTTGTATTAAAGTATTTCTAGGCGATAATAAGTCATGATTGATTGATTTTGATTTTTGGTGTTTAACTTCACTTTCAGCAATATTTCAGCTATATCATGGCGATCAGTTGTAGTGGTGGAAGAAGCCGGAGTTCCCGGAGAGAACCACCGACCATGGGCAAGCAGCTGATAAACTTTATCACTTGCGGTTGCGAATCGAGTGCACCCTTTTTTGTAATTTACAAAGCTGGGAGGGAACCCACGCCGTATTGGTGATAGGCTTGTATGAGCTGTTAGGAAATCCAACTACCTAACTCAATTCAGTCACTCGTACCCTAAGTTAATATGTTAAAATTAAAGTTAGATTATTGAAACAATATTTCGTAGGTAGATTCCTCACCCCAATGAAACACAGTATTTTGACTCAGTAGTATATCTTTGCTGCATGATACATGATTAAACAAGAAACAGCAAGTGTATATTATGAAGTCTTAAATCAGCCAACCTAGTATCGAACCAACTCTATGCGGTCACAATTTTATTTCTGATTTAAAAAAAAATTGTATGGCAATCATGTATAATATTAATAAAAGCTGTAGTTACGATTTGAATATAAAAGGACTGGACAGTTGCACTAATGTTTCAATTTTAACATTTGAAGCTTAATCTAGTGCATGAAAGACACAAAGTATATCTGCGTAAAACCATAACAAATAGATCTAGCTAAGTAAGCTAGATATTCTAGGAAGAAAGGCTTGCAGATACCAAAGTGATAATAGTATTCAGAAGGCGTAAATCGAAGAAGGACAGACAACACAATGGCTAAGAGTTTGAAGATACCAAAAGGGTATTCAGAAGTCATAAATCTAAGTCGGACAGACAACAAAATGGCCAAGCGAAAAATGACCCCCACCCGCCCCCCAAAAAAGTTAAAAAAAAGAAAAAAGAAAACGGCTTCAAACAAAATTAACCTTACCTTTTTAAGTCTCTGTACGGCTTCTGCATACAGTCTGAAATTCGCACCATTGAATGATCTAATCTCTGTACGAGTTCCTGGGCCTGGTTGAACATAATAACTAGCCTTAGCATGACGTTTCATTCTGTTGGTCTGTATTTTGTATGCTTCTGTGTACATTTGTCTGAACAGCTGCTGAATGTAGGACATCTGGTCTGAGGAGAAATTACCAATACGTTGATGTGTCTTGTCTAACGGTAAGAGAAGCTCTGTACAGTATTGTTCATAGACTCCTTTGGTAAAGGCGACATTGTTAGCTGCATTTTCACGAATTGTGAAGCATTCTTCAAATGATTTGGAAAAATCTCCTCCATATATTCAGGCATGGGATTGCCATGACAACAATGCAACAACCGCCACATGCAACCATTTAATCGTCTAAGGAAAGAAATATGCTGATAATAACAATTGTATCTTTAAGGCATCAGTTATGTATAAGCCTGCTTTGGTCTGTTTTACTCGGAACACTGTGGTATAAATGATCTGTAACATGAAACCAAGCACAGTCACATCGAGGTCGTTGATTATTGCACGGCTCTCCGAAAGTAATAAAACTACAGCCCAGATTTAGAGTGTATAATATATCGTATATACCTGTATTATTTCACATTTCTTAGCTTTTGCTCACATTCTGGTATATAAATCATAAAAAGATCAAAGGAAAAGAATGCATTCATGTTACAACATGTCTATATTGTAAAACCCCAACTATCTGTCACAGTGATTATATATATTATCAGCCTTAAAATGGGAGACATTGACATTTAAAATGTAGCGAATCAATTGTACGGTGACAGCGATTCACTACCTTTTAAATGTCAATGTCTCCCATATTTAAGGCTGATAATATTTTTGTACGAAGTAGATTGCATAAAGTTGTATTGTTTTGTGTGCTAAACCCAATGCGTTGACCGATATAAGTTGATGTGTGTTTAGTGATTTTTTGTGTAGCTATAAATAAACTTCATTCATAACTACGATTTTCCCATCGTACAACATGTTAAAATCCCGACTATAGCCAATGAAAAGATCTCATTTGAGGCCAGTGTAGCTATAAATAAACTTTATTCATAACTACCATCCTACAACAGATGTTCTGTATACACATTGGCTGTTAAAATGCCGACTATAGTAAATGAAAAGATCTCATTTGTGGTCAAGTTCGTACAAATTTTGTTTAAAAGTGCAAAGGTCATTTCATATCTAGGTGATATTTCTTATGACGGTTTAAATTATATGTTTCACTAGCATATTGCAAACTACGATGAATTGTTCGAACAATGTCATATGACATATCACGTGACATACTTATTACAGTCGATGTGTAAAATTCTTTGCATCAATATATAGATTTGGCTTGGTTTATGGTGTTAAACGCCACTTTCAATAATATTTCAGAAAACCATCGACCTGTCGCAAGTCATTGACAAACTTTATCACATAATGTTGTATCGCCTGAGTAGGATTCGAACTCACATCGTTAGTGGTGATAGGTACTGATTGCATAGGTAGTTGTAAATCCAACTACCATGCGATCACAGTCCCAGAATATGTAGGGTGCTTTTGTTATATTGTAAATTAATGTTGACATTTTTTAAAACAATTTTAAAGTATAAATAACAGTTCAAGATTCCAAATTTCTTAAACTTTGTTAATTAAGTTTAGATTGTTACTGAATTGTACTTTGCATAAAGTTTAATAAAACATTTTGAAGGTTTAGCTAGAGTTAAGGCATATTTATAATTTATTAAATATTTCAAAATGTCAACGTGTCAATATATTTATTCTAATAAAGATAAGTATCACAACAGGTGGAAACATATTCAATAAATTAAAAAAAAATTGTTATCTTCATTAAACACATGAAAAGATGAAATATATTCATTGAACATGTAAGAAGAAAAATAAATATCCTCATTGAACACGAGAGAAGAGAGAATATTTCTTAATTGAACACGAGAGAAGAAAATAATTATCTTCATTGAACACGAGAGATATAATTATCTTCATTGAACACGAGAGAAGAGAGATAATTATCTTCATTGAACACGAGAGAAGAAAGATAATATCTTCATTAAACACGAGAGAAGAAAATAATTATCTTCATTGAACACGAGAGAAGAGAGATAATTATCTTCATTGAACACGAGAGACGAGATATAATATCTTCATTAAACACGAGAGAAGAAAATAATTATCTTCATTGAACACGAGAGATGAGAAATAATATCTTCATTGAATACGAGAGAAGATATATATAGAATCTAACACCGGCAAAAGTGCAAGACAGGGAAATCTCAGACACCCGAGGGTGTCGGAGATTTCCCTGTCTTGCACTTTTTGCCGGTGTTTGATTTTATTTCTCACTTTTATCAGCTGTTAACTAATTGTTTTGTTTACATTCCCGATCGAGCGTTTTCCCGCAAATTGTGTTTCCATTGCTGAAGTAAATATTCAATTTATTCATATGCATCCGTGTCTTGGCAGTATTTTAAATGTATTTCATAATAAAATACAATGTATTTAATCAATATATGATAAATGTAAATCAACACTACACCTGTGGCTGTGAAAAAATATTTGAATTTGGTCAAAGGGAGGTAACGTTAGTTACTAACAAGGGAGAGCACTCTATTATTTACTCAAAGTAAACAAACATCGACTGCAAGAGTCATACACCGTAAAACATGAAAGGTGCACGATAGTTAAATTATTAGCTAGCAGAATAGTATATATACATTAATTTAAAAATACTTATGTAATAGAATCGTGGATAAATGAAAGTAATTCAAAACTTGATTGAAATTGTTGAAGCGAAGTAAAGATTTTACCGGGAAAAGGCGCATGTAAGCTAGCTGCGGAACCGTAGCCCTTAATGGTCCTTTTTTTTGGCAGACTATAGGGCTACGGATTTCTCCTATGCAAAAACTTGCGGAATTTGCGACCTCAATTGAGTCGCACCTTTCCAGGGGTTTCTGGCGATCGGACGCCAAGTGTGCGTAGCCAAATGTGTATGTTTCGTTTCCTCAAATATTTTTCTATCACTCTACATTATTATTTATGCAAAATTATTAAAATCCTTCTATTTATTACAACAAATATCTGATTACAGCTTAATCCCGCCTACTCTGGACGCCATCTTGACACCATCGTATAATACACAAATCGGATGCCGGAGAAGTCTTGTTCTGTTACGGCTTTTACATAACTTGTACTTTCGTTTGCCGATCAGACTTTCTTTATTCATTTTTCGGACTTTATTCCTGAATAAAGCGGATATAATACACACTTTTTGCATTTTTACAACCAATAAATACAGGTTCCATTCACGAAAGTACATGTTATGTAAAAGCCGTAACAGAACAAGACTTCTCCGGCATCCGATTTGCGTATTATACAATGGTGTCAAGATGGCGTCCAGAGTAGGCGGGATTAAGCTGTAATCAGATATTTGTTGTAATAAATAGAAGGATTTTAATAATTTTGCATAAATAATAATGTAGAGTGATAGAAAATTATTTGAGGAAACGAAACATACACATTTGACTACGCACACTTGGCGTCCGATCGCCAGAAACTCCTGGAAAGGTGCGACTCAATCGAGTTCGCAAATTCCGCAAATTTTTGCATAGGGGAAATCCGTAGCCCTATGGTCCGCCAAAAAAAAAAAAGAAAAAAAAGGACCATAAAGGGCTACGGTTCCGCAGCTACGTGGAAGCTGTCTTGTACCGGGGGGTACAAGACAAGGAAATCTCACACCGGCAAAAACAGGATATGCTCTATCTCAAAAGTGAGAAATAATTATCTTCATTGAACACGAGACATGAGAGTTACGGTTATGGTGTTTAACGCCACTTTCAACAATATTTCAGTTTTATCATGGTGTTAACGGGCAGTTTGCATGGTCAGCGAGTTACCGTCAAATATGTATGACTTATCTCCCTTTGTACACATACAGTTTTTGTACATCATTTACGGAATATACTATCCGGTATTGTTTTGTGTACATAGACTCTCTCTGTAAAATATTTGAAGAAGAATGACGTTGGTTTAGCTCTGAGTTGTTTTTATTTTATTATTTGCCTACAATATATGTGAGCAGTTCCTTACATGGTGGAGAACTCAAATTTATGAAATATTTAGAAGTTTGTAGACACTTATGAGGTAAAATCTTCCAATTTACTGTTTTTTTAAAACTATTTGAAACGGCAGACCGAAAGAAGCACATGGCGCCTCGCTTTGAGCATGAGTGACCCTCAAAAGAAATTGAAGGGCCAAGTCGACAAATTACGAGTAGATCCTTTATTAGCTCCAACATACAAACCCGTAGTAATTTCAGACAGTAAAGGGTTTAATTTAAAATCACAAGTGAGGGTAAATCCCGAAACTTTTATAGAATTTTGGAGTGTGCCGTCTCTGACGTCAGAAGGTTGTTTAACTTATTTGAAAGCGAATTTACGGGAACAAGTACAAAAATTTCAAAAAAATATGTTTACTTGTATGGGTTGGAACTTGTGACCTAACAACGAAATTTGGCCAATTTATTGACGTTACATCACATGATTCGTCAGCAGCTTATGTTTTGATTGAAAACTTACGGAAAATCTACCACTTTGTCCGAGGTTTTGGTGGCGATGTTAAATTAGTATTTTTGCATATTGCAATATATTCAATTTATGAACATAATAAAGCAAAACTTAGAGACTGGGAAAATTACAAGGCAAAAGATGTAATTTTGCACAAACAAATACAAATCGTAAATAATTATATTAATGACATAAACAGAATTTTGAACATTCAATATACACCGAACTTTTCAGCTGACTTACAGCAGTCCAAAAAGAAAACACCCTCCTCAAGAGTGAAATATTCGTACAAATTTAGTGCCTACCATGATGGTGTGCACCCTGGATCTATTCTTGCAAAACTATGGTTAACCAGACTTTGTAAACTTGTACATGACTTGTGTTACTAAAACAATTAAATTTAAGTTGTCATATCCAGTTGTAGTTTTCTGATTTTTTTTTTCTGATATGACTATGAGTGAATTATGCTTACCGACAGGTCAAGAGGAAGCGATAGCATTTCCTCATATTAAATTAAAAATGTGAATTTTATTGTTTACGTAATTAGGTTGAAACTTTTCAGCACTGATACAAAAGGAAAGGATTGCCTTTCTTTTGAATTTTGACCAATGAACCCAAATTCGGAATGTTTTGATATTGATGATCATATTTTAAGCGAGACTTTTCTTGAACGTCACTGTCTCAAATATACATCTACCCCATACCACCCTGTTACTAATGTTCCTGATTCGTCAAGTTTTAATGGAAAATATTTAGCTGTTTCAACGCCTGATACCCCTAAGCAGAACTCTACTAATTATTCCCCTTTCAATAGTATACAACAAAAACTTGAGACTGCTCGAAAAAGCATTCAGGAAAGTCGTCAAGATATCCGGAAAGTATTATTTAATTCGCCTCACAGACACACTATACCATCTATGACTACTCAAACTGCAAAAAGAAATTTTGATATGGAGAAATTAGGGACATGCCGAAAGTTTGCAGGTTACCCAAAAGAAAACGGGTCTAAATTTTTACGTGAATTTGAATCATTTTGTCAGTTATATGATATAGATAGTGACATCAGGAAGCAGCTAGCTTCATTCCACTTACATTTGGAGGGTCCAGCGTTATCGTGGTTTAATGGTTTGAGTCCTGACCTAACATGGCGTAAAATTAAGAGGTTATTCTCAGAAAAATATGTAACAATTGGTTGGGAACATCCGTCTGTGGTTGTAAAAAGTGAGACATTCCACAACATGCAACTCGCCCCGTCTCAAGAAACTGAGGACTTTTTCTGTCAGGTTCAAGAAAAGGGACAACTTCTTTCAAAGCCAGACCATGAAATCATGTTCCGCTTTATACATGGTCTCCCCGACAAACTTGCATTTTATGTTAGATCTAGTTAGCCAAAAACTATGTACGACGCTCTTTCTTTTGCCAAACAAGGTGAAGCGTACAAATATAGAATTCATGAGCAATGTGCTGCTATAGGTAAAAGAGCAGATGCATCCCGCAATGATGACATTTCAGAAATGAAATATCAAATTAACGATTTGACACAAATGATGCATAACATGTCCTCACGACAAGGCTGTCAACCGGCAAAGTTCGATAATACCCTATGTTTTAACTGCAAGGCTCCAGGACATGTGGCAAAGTATTGTAACTGGAACGGGTCTGGAGACACTATCCCTGATATTTCGTGTCAATTGTGTCAACAAAACGGACATCGTGCAGTACAATGCACACGATATAAACCTAAGTATATGAATGAACATCCAAGAAATCCCGTTGTTTGTCAGATATGTTCAAAACCAAATCATGTCGCATCTGAGTGTTTCAGGTATACACAACAGGGAAACCCGAATTTCCCGAGGGGCATCAGGCACGGCCGCTCGGGAAAGTAAAGAGTGCCGCTTATCGGGAACATGCACCGTTTCGTCATGATAGTAAGGACTTTGTAAATAATGTAAACAATAATATTTGTAGTGGCAATGATACAGACTTTATCGAACAAAGTGACATCGATGACTCTGTTTCCGATGCTGAACTTTCTCATTCTAACCAATTTGTTTATTTACCAGTACGATTTCAGTCTGTACGGGTTGCCGCGCTTCTCGACTCTGGAAGTTCAATTAATATTATGTCTACAACTTTATGAATGAAATTCTGTCTCCCACTTTAGTTAAGTTGAAGGATAAGAATACGGGTAAATTATTCAAAAATCCAGTTCATTTGGATCGCTTGAAAATTGCCTTTGTGTGCGCTCCTAATCCTACTAACTATTTTATTCAGGAACCCGGCGTTGCCAATGAAACTGAACATAATGTAAATGATCAGAAGTCTAATAGTGAGGAGGAGAAGAAACAACCAGTAACCAAGAACACAGAAAATACATCGGACGATGACATTCAAAATTTGCATTTATCGACAAGATCTCGACCAAAGCGTCAAATTCGCAAACCAGTGCGCTATTTGTCGAATTCAGAATATGGACATCAAACGTCTGTTGAAAGTTCATCGACGGACAGAACATACTTCAAAATTAAACGTATTTTGGCCCAGCGAACTCGAAATGGCAACCAAGAATACTTAGTACAATATAAGGGCGAGCCGGTCCAAAATGCAGTGTGGACACCATTTGAACAATTAAATGAAACAGCAAAACAATCTGTTACAAAAAGGCTGCCCCCACTGATAGATTAAACATTTATATGCAGTGTGTAATAGAACGTATATAGTACACATATATAACATTTGATTTCCAATGGAAATGACTGCATTTTCATTGAACTTGATAAATGATTCCATTTCCGTTGAACTTTGATAAGATATTCGCTTTCTTGACTGTGATTTCAGCTGAGAGATAAGCTACTTTGCTATTTTTGTGTTACAGATTTTAACTGTGTTGAATAAAACGTGTATATTATGCACTTGCAGACAGATTAAACAATTAACGTTCTTTGAAAAAAAAAA
>MJUT01051038.1:9697-28401 GCA_002080005.1 Gigantidas platifrons
ACACATGATAAAAGAACAAATCAAAGATGGACATTCTAATGGACAAAACAAAATAACACATAAGACACATATGATAAAAGAACAAATGCAAGATGGACATTATAATGGACAAGACAAAATAACACAGAAGACACATATGATAAAAGAACAAATCAAAGATGGACATCATAATGGACAAGACAAAATAACACATAAGACACATATGATAAAAGAACAAATCAAATATGGACATCATAATGGACAAGCCAAAGTGAAACATATGACGCATAGGATAAAAGAACACATCACAGTTGGACATGACGATATAAAGCATATGACACATCGAATGAGGGAACGACATCCGAATGGACACGTCAAAGTAAAATGTAGGACACATACACAAAAGGAAAAATCAGTGGTGGACATGACAATGTAAAGCATATGACACATCAGATGGGGAAAAACAAGACGAATGGACAATACAAAATAATGCATATGACACATAGGATAAACTAAATCACTTCTCGAGTGGATATGATAGTATAAATCATATGACACGTCGGTTGAAGAAAACTGTTCGAACAACACAAACTAAAACTTAGAACACGTCGGATAATAGATCACATTCCTAGTGGACATAGCATAAAGAATATGACAAGTCAAAATAAAACTTAGGACACATAGGATAAACAAAAATACATCCCGGGTGGATATAACAATATAAAGCATATGACACCTCCGATGGAAGAGAACAATCCCAAAGGACAATGCTAATAAAAAAACATATGACACATCGGATGGTAGACCGCAATCCGAATGGACAAGACAAAATAAAACGAGGACACATAGGATTGACTTCGTCATCCGATGTGTCATGAGATTTGTATTGTCATGTTCAACTGTGATGTGTTCTTTTATCCGACGTGTTCTATGTTTTACTTTGTCTTTTCCATTCGGATTGATATCTTCCTTCGATGCCTCATCATGCTTTTTCATGTCATGTCCATCAGGGATATTATAAGTTATCTACGTGTCTACCCGTGGGAATTGTGATTGTACCACCCTGAAGCACTTCTGTATAGCCTCAGGGGAGGTCGAAGGTTGCACAGTGATGCTGGAGGGTGGTACAATCACAATGCCCATGGGTATACACGTACTTGCGGACTAAAATGCCATAACTCAGGTGATTGTGATTTTTGCATTGAATACATTGTTCACTAGAGAGTCGTAGGAGTGGACTGGAAAGTGTAGGGGAGGGCGCAAGGTGGAATGCAAGTGAGGAAACAAGCTTCAGAAGTAGACCGGGGAGTGGGTGGCAAGTTTAAAAGAGTGTGGGGAAATCTTCAAACCATGACTGAAAAGGGTGAAGTTTTCAAAAATTATCACACAAAATGGGTCCTTTGGAATCAAAACTATCGAAAAACATCTTAGTTGACTAAACATTTTTACCAATTCCATGCACACAATCCCACTTAGACTAAATTTATACGAAACAATTTAAAGTGCTACCATTGAACACCCCCGTCCCAGCTCCTATGCCCCTGGATTATATATTGATATAGTAAAACACGAGTTGCTGAAATCTGATCTATTTTTTTTTTCATATCTCAACCAAGTATCAACAAAAAAACACACAAAACTGTTTTATATTGACCTAATCTGAGGACCAAATATTGGTCATTGGTATAATTGAAAGTGACAGCTGATCAAGGCTGTACAGCATATGATATCTACAGTTAATATGAACCATTGCTTATTGATTTCATGGGATTTTATTAAAAAAAATATTACCAAATTAAATACAAATTTTATCTTAACAGTTTGTGTGATGCTGTCAGACAAAAAAGTTCAATGACAACTTGCTATTCATTTGAGCTTGAATCGCTCACATAGCCAATCGTGCACTAAGTCCTAACATTTGAGTTCACAAATTTTGTAGTGTCGGAGACAAATGTAGCAGGGCTTAAATGTGATAATATGTCCAACTTTTAGTTCGATTCTTGTATTTGGAATATTATAGTAATAATAACAGTAACCCCACAACTATACAAATAATAAACATATATACATGACAACTACAAGACAGATTACATAAGACAATATATAATCAAAGGGAGAAAATTCTCTATGATTTGTCAAAGAAATGTAAAATAAAATACTTTTCTACAAGTTATCTTCTATAATAAAAATACCACAATATAGCTTACTCTTCTAATAAGCATACAATAAAGTAAACCATTCTGTCTTTGATAAATAACAAAATAATTGCAACTTCAATACAATTGGGTCACCTCACCTCGGAATTAGTTTCAGCATGGTTTATACACTAAAAAAAATACATATATGTGCGAGAGAATATATGACACAAATAAACATTACATAAACATTAATACACTCAGTAAACACACTCAACTTAATACACAAACATATAAAACATACAAACAAATAAACAACAAAATAGATAAACAAACACATACAAAGTTTATCCTATATATGGTACAAGGGTACCAGCTGATTGATCACTCTAGGATCTCTATAAATCTACTCAACATCATGAATTCCTGAATAATATAAAAGGGCAGTGATCAGTCAAAATTATAACTAAAGTATCATCTTGAATAAATTAATCAGATATATATAAATTATATATATAAAAGTTTACAGAAATTCAACACTTGTAAAAATATAAAAGGATAACCATGATAATATTACTCTCATTCTAATTTTAAATGAAATTATAAAACATTTATACTCATATTCATATTTCAATCTCAATATGTGCATTCTCACAATTTCATACTTAAGTAAAAATTAGAAATGCAAAATAAGAAAACAGAAAGATAACTGACCTTTAGAAAACAAACAGAATATTAGTACATGTAGTCCAAATTAGTTCCCAGTTGAAAAATGTTTAATTTTTTAACAGCATATCTACATGTTCTTGTTACTAACAATTAATAATTTGTGTATATTACGTATTGGTGATAATTTTATTGCAACTTTTCTGCTTTTTAACAATCTGGTGTTTTTGTTGAAAAATGGGAACTAAAGTTATTCCAGTAACGCTTCGTAACCACTAAATTTGATATCTTAATTTTATTATATTGTTAAATATTCACGTTCTATATGTACTATAGAAATATGTTTGAAAAAATATACAGTGAAGTTGGGTTGAGATCTCGTTAACTGGATTAACCCGACCCCGCCCCCATATCCCAGCCTCATTTTTGTCCTTTTCAACCTGCTACCGTTTCCTAACGTTCGTTTTCAGTCGTGAATTAATAGGTACTGGGAGACTGTTAATTTTATACATTACAATGCAAAACAAAATCGTTTATTTTGGGCCAAAATAAAAATATTGCTTGTTTGTCCTTGCCCGATCGACCTCCTCAAAACCAAGCCGACCCGCTTTTTTTTTCGGTCAATGTTTTTTTGTTTTATTATTTCTCTTATCAAATCCGAAAACAGGTTTCCCGATCCGATTCCCCCTTTATTGTGACAGGAAGTATTACAACATTTCAGATCATCGTATTTGTGTTATAATTCGAACTAAAATACCGAAAGGTTGCGAATAAGAGATGTATGCATAAAATGTCGTCTATAGGTGGTAAGATGAGAGCACAGTGGCGGAACATTCACAACTTGTTCGTCGGTTGTAGCCAAATGCGGAAAAGATAGCATTAATGTTTGTTAAAACCCAATAGTGAGCAATTGTGAGCAATTTGATTGAACGATATCCCGATAATTGACATATAAGATATTTGTTGAACAAATTTAACCCCTGAAGAATAAACATATTTAACTGCTACTGTGTACATGCTCTTCTTTCTGTTTCAAGATAATTAATTATTCATATTACTTGTATATTCATGAGACTGTTACCTTAACACGTGACCTATCTACTTTGTAAACATGTGTCCTTTTTGTTAAAATTTGAGAATTTAATTTCTCAAAATTAAATATTGAAGTTTTAAATTCACTAATCTGAGTAACTTCAATTGAAAGAACCAACAATGAAAAAAGTGTCTGTTCATGAACCTGTTTATTATTTCATAATCATAATTGTTAAATCACAAAGAGACGTGTGAAATGATTGTAACGAACATACACACATCTACACTCTGTAAAGAACATAAGGTAAAACCTGACTATGTCGACCTTTGTGTCATTAAATTAAGAATGAAGAAGCAAATGTAAGCATACCTACTACTAGACAGTTCAGCCCTTGGAATATTAAACATAACATCTCTGTGCAAGAACATTCAATAAACAATATATTACAACTTCCACGACACAATTATATCACATTAACCCCTCTCATTGATTTTTAACTTGGTGCCATTAAATTAAGATTGAAGAAGTAAATGTAAGTATACTTACTAGGAGGCCACGACACATCAGAAAGATTATATATTACATCCCATTGCAAGAACATTCAATACATTAAAGCTTCTACGACTCAATTATATCATTTTATTGTTCAATGTGGTTCACGTCATACTCTAAGTCTTATTATTGAGGAAACTAATGTCGTAGAAGCCAGATAGTCGTTAATAAAGCAAAAACAGACAGTGTTAGGGTTTTGACCTATACTAATTTATACATATAGATCCCTCCACATATGTTTGAATTAATATATGATTTAGGACCATATGCACTTTGGTTGAAATTTGGTGGATTAAAAGTTAAATACGGAAGATACAAATTCACTAATCTGAATTGCTTAAATTGAACAATAAAATAAAGTGTTGGTCGATGAACCTGTTTAAATTTTGTAATCATGATTGTACAATCACAATGAAACGTGGGCAGTGATTGTAACCGACACAAAACAATTTATACTCTGTAGTGAAATACAAATGAGACCAAGTCAAACCTGGCTATGTCGAACTCCAACGAACCAAACATCTGAGTAATCTGAGTTACCTTATAAATAACCTATACCTGCTACATTAGGATCTCTATCTTAATTCGATGTAACCATGGAAACGACTTGTCTGAGTTCTCAAAAACGAGGTTTTACTGTATAATAGACCCCATTTGAAAATGTCTAATCTATAAGTGTTTTCATGGTTACATACAAATTCCGTCCTTATATACGATGGGTGTTATGTATGAACCAGGAGTTACCGACCTGCTACCTGTATCAGTTCATGTACTCTCTAACCGTCTTTGTCTACAGTTTGAGGGGCCCACTATTTTGTTATCTGTGTTTGATTTTATGCTACAAACTGGTGTTGTTTTTATCGATCCGCATTTCACCATTAAATGAAATATTGTATCTTTCCGTCTATATATAGTTATACTTACCGTAATAATCCTCTGATGACGCTGAAATGTTAAAAATAAAATATTACTGTAAAAACATTCAATATATTACAGCTTTCCCAAATCAAATATATCGAGTATATGCTAAGTAGTGGAGTGACTCTGTTGTGGAAATACACAGGGTAGGTGCACGAGAGACATTACATAGACAAGCAGCACAGAGCCATAGGTAGGAATTTTTTCAGACGAAATATTCCTTTGATATTTATTCCCCCTTTAATTGATATTTTAACTTTGTGTCGTTAAATCAAGATTGAAGAAGTAAATGTAAGTATACTTACCGAAATCCCATCTCTGTGCTATAATATTAAAAATAGCATCTCAGTGCAAGAACATTCAATAAATTGCAGCTTCTACAACTCAATTATATCAATTTATTGGTCAATGCCGTTCACGTCATACTCTTAGGTCTTTTTATTGAGGAACACATGTCGTAGGGAACACGATAGACGTTAATAGAAAAAAAGCACAGAGGGTTATGGTTTTTACCTATTCTAATGTATACATGTAGATCCCTCAACTGGTGTTTAAAGTAATATTATATATTAAAATGCTGTCTTTGTACATACCGCTAATGATTTGCAATAAGTAGTGGAGTGGTGCTGTTGCGGAGACCCTTCACGTGGGACGAGAGACGTTAAATACAAATGAAAAAAACCACAGAGCATTAGGTAGGAATTGTATCGGTCTAAATTGTTCCATGTATATCACTTGATATTTTATTGTTCGTGTTTTCTTGTGAATTTTTGTGATATGCTTCTGTTCAAAACTGAACTATTACTTTTTCATTTGCAATTTCTATAATTTTGTGTCTCTGCTTCTGAAATACACTTGCTGATGTTATTAATTACAATCGATCGATCAACACACACACACATATATATAAATATATATATCAGACATATTGCCATACACCAGGGTAGATAATTCGCCATCAAGAATAAATTTGTGCATTCAAATACGAAAAAACAGTTTTGGTTCATGAATCTGTTTAATTTTTTAATCATGATTGTTAAATCACAAATGAATGGTTTCAGTGATTGCAGCGGGCATACCATCCATATACATTACTCTCTAAAGAAATATTACTGACATAAAGTCAAGAAGAGTTTGAAGATACCAAAGGGGCAATCAGAATCCGTATATCGAAGAAGAACAGACAACACAATGGCCAAAAGAAAAGGTACAAACGAACAAACAACGATTTACAAAACATACATATAAAACAAAAGATCGAGTAACACTCAAAACACTAAAAACCGGGGGTGAACTCAGGTGCTCCGGAAGGATAAGCAGTTCCTGCTCCACTAGTGGCACCCGTCGTGTCAATCTAGTTACAAACTCTATAATAAGTCAAGCCTGGCTATGTCGAACAACGAACCAAGAATTTCACTGACCCTCTAAAATCATTTATTTAAAAATTATTATCTTTTTTGTAGGAGTGTTCGCTGAGTTTCGTGTTTGTTGAATTCCGGTCCAGCAGGAGATTCATTGTTCTTTTTGTTAAAACTATTGATAATTAGAGCAATACAAAATAGCCAACCAGATTTTAGGCATGTCGAATAAACACCTAATTAATATACAATGCCTATTATTACATTAGTTTGAATGATGATTCTAAAGATAATGCATATTTTAGTCTAGCTATAATATTCTGTATTGAAACAAATATTCCATATCACCAAATAATATTTGGTGTTATTTTTTTCTTAATTTGGAACTAAATTTAAGCATTATTTAGTATAAGCGACATAAGGTATGAATGAAAACCAAGGTCATTTCTCACACTAGCGCACCCAGAGAAGGTCATATGCAGTATTAATTATTGGGGAGAATTATCTTTATGAGTAAGACTCTATTAAACCAACGTTTGAGAATACCGAAGGGGCAATCAAAACAGGACAGTCCAGAAAACCTGGCAAAATAGACAAAGAAACACAAACCAAAAACATTACATTATGTTGGACACCACTTTACCAAAATAAATACAAACAACGCATACAAGACATGCTCCCTCCTACAAACAACTGGAGATAAAGACAAATGAACATAGTTTTTATGCTGAAATCGTAATGGACATCACAATGCGAAAATCATCCGGGCAAAATTAGTACATACACAAATATATCAGTCTGAATGGATGCGTTATATAGAGATTAATACATGACTTTTTCCATATCATCGTGGGTATCATCATGAGACACCCATATCAGCCCGAGACGCAGTCGAGGTCTGATATGGGTCGAGAGATGATTGCCGGGCTGATACGGAAAAGGTCATGTATTAATCTTTTTATCATATACTTCCGACAAATTTTTTTATGAAGCAAATAAACAAAATGAAATAATTAAATGACTTTATATGGAATTTTACTTGTGTATTCAACATATACATATCCAAAAAAAAGTATTGTCAAACAAGAGGATCTCTACCCCATAAATATTCTTATGAAGCATTTTGAAACAGAAAATATAGAAGATGTGATTCATTAGTATCGTTTTTTTTATTTACCGTGAATCCTGACGAGGACATTGACCGTGAATCGTTTTCATTCAAAATAATGTTACGCTCTACGTGATATAATCATCTATCATCTAACGTTTCTATTATTTTTTTTTAATATGGTCTTCTTCCAAAAACCATCATATCAATGCCAACTATATGATAACACTGAATAAATTCTACTCCAAAACAAACTAGACCCTGGAAAGAAATATTAATGATAAATGAATCCTGGTTACTTTGGATTCGGACGGACCAAAATATATTGTTCGAGTTAAGTTGGTATTCGAGTAAACTGAGGAACCAATATCTTAAGACTACAACATTTGGATCTATATTCCAAATAAAATATTGTAAACAGTGGCGTTAAATATCATTACTCTTACCCTATATATATATATATAGTCTGAAGATTAAACCAAACAGTGTAAGAATTAGATCTTTGAGCTGTCAAATATTGTCTTCCCTCGACGGGATTTGAACTCACACCATTGATACACTGCAGCACCAATCGCTTAGCCTTATGTCCAGCACCCAAAACGACTCGACCACATCCGGTATATTAAATAAAGCTTCAATAGTCGAAGTGTTACCTTGTCTCGAAAAGTAAATCTAGAGATAGACATAAGACATTTGTCTAAGCGTGTGCAGATGGTACATATATACTTAATACATTGTTTTTGTATTATAATTTGACAGCGATCTAACGCAGCAATTTTATTGATATTTATCGTCTAGTGTAGTTTTTTTTTTTCTTCAAAAAGTGAGCTAATAAAATAAAGAAGGAATAGCAGAAACATTGGTTTGTAGAAAGTTAAGTGTGTAGGCCTGGGTTATAGGAGACAACTCTATTTCACTGTCTTCTCAAATATATAGTCATCTGTGCGTTTGAAAATATCCCCTCAATTCCAAGCTTCTTGGCAACACAGATTATTTACATTAGATATGGGCAGTTTTAAAAAAAAGTTAATCCCTTTCCTTTTACCTTTATATAGCTGTGCTCTTTGTCTTTTTATATCTTATTGCTGCTAATAAAAGTGTGATATTATTATATGCTTGTGCCCACAAAATATAATTGAAATATCTCTTTCCAGAAAAAAATGTCGTCAACATATGTTGTTAAAAAAGCCAGTAATGTAGCACATTTTGTGTGACAAACTCTTTTTCCTAATGAATTTCAAGTGTTTGTCAAATAAAAAATATTAAAAATATACACCAGAATCTTATGTAGTATGAAATTATAGCACAATTGCTTTATTTGTCAGGAAATCACTTACCCATGGTGATAAAAAAATAAATTGGTCACTTTGAAAAACTGAATACTAAAATATATTGGTATGAAAAATATCAATATATTGAAAAGAAAGTGTCAAATGAAATGTTAAATTCTCACATTTATAAATTCTCTTAAAATAACCTATATTCCTATAACATTATTACTGACAGATTCAGAAATATTCATATAGCAGAAAACAGAGAAATATTAACTGTACAAAGGTTGATATACTAAGGTGTAAATTAATTTGATGGTAGTAAAAAAATGGAAAGCTGTGTTTGGGGAATTTGTTTTTATTGTAATACTTTTCCTCTCCAACCCCCCACCACACACACACTCAAAAAGTATTTACCTAAGATAACTAAAGAATATATAGAATCAAGTGAATACAACTGGAGCACAGAATTTGAAGGTATTTAACAATACAGCTGGGTGGCCGTATGAATTTTTCCCAACCGACCTGAAAATAAAAAAGACAATTGCAGTAATTTGTAATTTGGACATCCACTATGACAAATATAAGAATTCAAAAGCTTTTTATTATTGGTAACTATCTTTTTTATCTCACAAATAAAGAAACAGCAAAGGATGAGTGTGTAATAACTTTCCTCGACAATTTCATTTTTTCTGGGTGCCATCCATGAAAAACATAATTTTAAATATCTTAAAAATACGACGGTAAAAGTTTGTATAATTTGGTGCAAAGATGTCTATATGTATATTCATTACTGTGACATGTTTTGATAAACATAAATCGACAAGATTTGCTCAGTGAGAATTTTAATACCAGGGTGGCATCTTTTAAACACCCAGTGCGTTAGCTACAACCTACAAAAACGATATGCAGAAACACACAAAGAGCATATTTCCAGGCACCAGTTTGGAAACGTGCCTGTCAATCGATATATCAGCTGAAAAACAAGAATGGGAGAAACAATATTTTGTCTGTTAACTGGATGGACCAACATCCTTGAGGCATTGATGCTGCTCATTAGTTGTGGGTGTAAAACAGTCTACGCCAAAAAACGTTGTTCTTTTAGGTCACAAGGTTTATCATGCACAGATGCTCTGATATTTGTCAAAGCACGAATCAAAGAGAGACTCTATCAGAGAGAGAGAGTGAAAGTGACGATCAGGAAGGAGATAAAAACGTGAAATCATTGTTTGAGGGAAAAAGTACTGGTTGTTAGATTTCAGGTTAAGCACAAAATTAATGTACACTCCCTTTTTGCGGGGGTCAAATATATGTAATTACTTCCATTAGATTAATCTCAGAGAGATTGGAACTACATTAAATACTGGAAATACAAATAATCAAGCAATACAACGTTTAACACAGTACTTGTAGACACTGAATTATTTCAACAGGTGAAAATTTTGAAATAATATAGTAAAATTACCCACGAAGAATGAACAATCCACAAACACAGGCAACATCAGGCACAAGACACAAACAAAACAAAAGACACAAGAAAGACAATTAAAGCGATGAGCAATATGAACCCACCAACACACCAGGATTATCCCAGCTCACTAAGGGAGAGCAGTCAGCAGTTCTTATTTCTTATAGGAGAACACCATATTACTGGTATTCTCAAGTCCGTTAATAATGTTGTCCGTGATAGAGGAAAACATTATGCAAAAGGCAAACGATTCATTGTCATTTTAAACTCTACTAAAGAAAGACACTATTCATCGGGAACGTCGTGGTCGTGATCGTATGGTAGTCGTATTTACGGCTACCTATGTAATCAGTGCTTATCACCACTGATGTTGTGAGTTAGATCAGGGCTAGATTTACAACATTATGTGATAAAGTTATTCAGTGACTTGCGACAGATCGGTTGTTTTCTCCAAGTCCTCTTGTTTCCTCCACCAATAAAACTGACCACCATGATATAACTGAAATATTGTTGAAAGTGGCGTTAAACACCATCAAACAAACATAAAGCACTATTCATCAAAATATCGTGGATCGACATAATATTTGTATGAATGTCTCTGTCGTCTTATCATCTGTGTATTAGTTGTTCACCACTCTAATGCCACAATTGTTGTATTAAACAAATAACACTGAATAGTTCAGATGCGTGTATTTATTGATAAATCAAAATTTGGTATTAAGTCTTATGTCTGTATTCCATTTTCATTGCCAGGTATCATTGTCCATTAATTGCATTTGTTGTTTTTTACATGTCTCATGAAGCATGGTTTATCAGTCCATGTAAAATAGTATTCTCTGTAAATTCCCCCACAATCCTCTATTCCACCACAATTGCTAAGCTCCCTCTTTTAAAATTAAGATAAGCGATTGTACTGTTATCATATACCCACGTCCACTCCACTTCTTGTTTCAAGTCATTCGCTCCTATCCACAAAGCATATTCATCAATTCCTAGAATTTAACAACAAATAAAACATGTAAAATGTAGTATTGATAAATAAAACAAGACATAACTGGAGGCTCCTCGGAGCATGTCATCTCTCACATGGTTTTCAATTTGACTTCTACATTTTAAAGAACAATTTCAGCTGATTTGTTTTGCCATTTGAAATTTCTGCTTACAGTAGTGGCATCACTTTTGGTCAAGTTTTTTTAGCATAATATTTTATGTAATTTTCCCCTCAAAATATGCAAGATCGGTTGAAAGAAAAAATTCACAAAAGAACCCGAAATATGAGTTAACCAATAGACAATTAAATAAACATGTATGTATTGCATAGAGCACGGGGCTGTGGGAAGCAATTGTGAAAGGAGATCACTCAAGCACCATCCCAGTCAAATCTTGTTTAATTTGGTTCAGCAGTTTCAGAGAAGACGATTTAAATGTGATCTTTTATAAAAATATCCCTCAGTATAAATCGGCTGGCAGAAATAGTTAACAGAAAAACGCGGAATATATGATCAACTTGTCAGTGTCATGTACCTTCATGTAAAATTGAGCTCATTTTGATTTATACTCATTTCTGTGTTCGGTAATTTTGTTATGACCCTTATTTATAATAAAGCAGTAATGAACAATGTAAGAAATGTCTATTATTAGTAACATCAGCCATCTTGAATGGTGTATGATATAATATTGAAATGGACCAACAAAAGGACAATCATTGCAAGGTTTGTTTTAGTTTGGTTCAGGAGTTTCAGATGAGAAGATTTAAATGGAAAAGTTTATGATGTACGATGGACGCCAAGTGATGGCAAAAGCTTACATGGCCTGTGGTCAGGTCAGCAAACAAGCACACACAGACCCCATAAAATTCAAGTATAAATGTCGTGTAAGGCATGTAGTCTATCGAGTCGATAACTATTAATATTTCAACAATGACCAATGTGTTCAAAAGGAGCCCAAAGTAACAAAGATTTGAAGATACTTAAGGGGTAATAAGAAGTCAAAATAAAAAAGAACAAAAGGACAAACATGTCTTAAATAATATATAGGGAGTCATTTTAGTGTGGACGTACTTTAACCTCAAACAGTAGAAAACTTTAATTGCTAATAAAATGTCGTTAGTTTTAATTTTGAATAATCCAATTCTAAATAAGGGTAATAACAAAATTACCGAACTCCGAGCAATTTTCTAAAGGGAAAGTCAAAACTCATAAGATATGACGTCTTAGACTACTACTTCAGATGTTGCCATGATGTCACGAATAATCAAGTATATATTGTTATCATTCAGTTTTCAGCATCCGTTGGTTGTACAATCAATAAGATCTTAAAAACCGTAATTTTTTTCATTTAAATTGCACAATAAACATCCACTGACTGTTGTACTCTTTAAAAGGTTGAAGGATAAAATCCAAGTTTATTCACGCAATACAATATGGAGTTTGTTGCGAGTTGAGAACATAAATACATGCAAACGATACCATTTTGTCGCTTGAGGATTTGAAAGAATTAATAAGAAATTCAATTATAATGTAGTGTTAGTGCATAACCTTGATTTCCAACGAAAAAGCTAACCTGGGGTAATTGTTCGTTTTCATTCTGCATTTCCAATCTCATAGGCTGAGAGAATCGTACTGTAAAGTTCGACATATAATAGATTATTAAGGTTAAGGAAAGATTGAAGAGGTAATCAGAAGCCGTATATCGTAGGAGGACAAAACAGATAATGGTCAAAACAAAAAGGACGAACGGTGATCCACAAAACACTACACAGAAGACTACAGATAGAGCAACACGAACTTCATTAAAGACCGAGGGTGAACTCAGCACCTCCGGAAGGGAAAACGGTAATTAAAAGGTTTTGGTATGATAACATATAGATATCAAACAAAAGTAAATACATTTGAATGAAAGGCGTAATGTAATTATTACTAAGGTTCTCTGTCCCCTCCCCCTATCAGTCAAAGGTGACATTAACCGATTATTACTAAGGTTCTCTGTCCCCTCCCCCTATCAGTCAAAGGTGACATTAACAGATTTCGGTTTTCTAGCGACCATCATTTTTGTAATTCTCTTTTCATTACGAACGTACATGATGAATGCTATTCCAGAAACGTGTCGTGTGCACTAAATTATATATGTACGTTTTTATCTTTAATTACATTTTAGAACTGATATGAAATTCAGCAGTCATGTGACATCAAGGTCAACAAAGTCACAGAGGTCAAAGCAGAAAATTGAGAACAGTAACCGTGTTTGCTGAATTATAATTATATTATGTTGAAATTATATATACTTAATTTATTCTACTAGAATTTGTGAATTTTCTTGATGTAATTCTGTATTCTGCCATTCTTCTGTAATGCTGACAATAAAATCAAGAATTACATGACATGAATTACAATTATATCGAAAATGAGTCGTTTGCCGTCTTGTTGTCGCGATTTACATGTCAACGATAAATTTATGGAGCTACTTTATTATTATATTATGCCAGTGTGATAATTTAATTTGAACTTTACCGATATTTGTAACTTCCAGTTATTTCTCAGTCATTATCAATTAATTAGGTGAGTGATTGCAATGCTTATATTTTTAAAGCAGACGACATGGCGTCACGTGAGAAGGTTATGTTGACCAAAACCAAAACGAAATTGAAAAAGGAATTCTCAGATGGCTAAGAAAATAGGCGAGTCGTTGCAATTATTCTTTTTCTAGAGCAGACGACATGTTTTCAGCAGACGATATGGTTCCAGATATGGTATCATGTGTGAAGGTCACCTTGACCGAAATGAAGGAGCAATTGTGTTTAATCAACAAATATTTCACTTGATTTAATTATTAGATGTCACAGTAAGCATACACATGTTGTTTATTTTACAACATGATTGATAATACTAATTGAGTAAAGTTCAGTTAAACACAAAACTCAATTTAGAAAGCCATTCATATCCGCCATTGACGACGATTCTTATCAAACATATGATACAATCTATTAGAGGAAAAAATATGCTTCTATAGTGGTAGTTGTTCTTATCTCACCTAGCTTTTTCCCATCACTTGACGTCCGTCGTCTGTTAACTTTTCACATTTGCATCTTCACCCCTGAAACCAATGAAACAAAAGTTCACAGAGAGCATATATGTAAGAACCTCTAAAAAGATTACTCATTTCGTCCAGATCTGTTAACAAACATGGCCATCAAAGGCAATTCTTGTTACTGGTTGGTCGATTAACATACAATCTTCTCTAAAACCAATTGACCAAATTACTTTAGATACAAATGTCCTTTTGTTGTGGATTTTTCGCAAGACGTTTTTTGTTTTTGAATTAATGCAAAATAGTATAGCAATGTTTCTTCTTTTGAGGTTATGTTTAATTGTTCGATTGATTGACTGATTGTAGATGTTGTTTTGCGTTAACCAGTACTTCGGTGTTCGGTAATTTTGTTATTACCCTTATTCAGCAATTTTCATCAGTTTACCAATAAAAATATAGACATACAATTTAGTGTACTCTACGTGTTATTGGAATAATCTTCATCGTGTAGGTTCAAAGTCTGATCCAAACAATTTAGAAGTCTTTTGGAGCAAACAACTTAAAGGGTCTAGGCAGAGTCATGATGGCAACATAAGGCATATAAGAGTGGGGTAATTTTACATTACATCAGATCACAAACAATCATTCAAAATGCCATCCTACATTCTGTATCCTTCTGTTTTACTGCCAAATATAATCAATAAATACATTCGGTCTGTAAAGATTTGCTACACATATTTTTTATTATGGTCCAGGAGTAAATTCATGCTTAAACCCCAAAGTTCTCACTAATCTGTAGTTTTTTTATTTGATTTGATTTTGATTTTTGGTGTCTTAACGCCCCTTTCAACAATATTTCAGCTATATTTTGGCGACCAGTTTTAGCGGTGGAGGAAGCCGAAACACCCGAAGAGAACCACCGATCATGGGCAAGCAACTGGTAAACGTTATCACTTGCGGTTGTGATTTACAAAGCCGGGCGCGAAGCCACGCCGTACTGGTAATATGCTTGTATGAGTTGTTAGATCCAACGACCTAACTCATTGAGCCACCCGGGCACCCTGTAGTTTTGGAAAGCAATTAGCTTATCCAATTCAGTCTCACAAAACCAGTGGCGTTGAACCCTAGCGTAACTATGTCTTTCATAATAACCATGAAAACATAATGTACATACATGTGTATCAAGTAGCCGTTCAATATTTAAAGAGTTGACATTGCCATGTTACAGGATTAACACGACCGACGTGTGCCAAGTGTGGAGCCGGATCTGCTAGCTCTCCCGAAGTACCTGAGTTAGCCCCTGGTTTTAGTGGGGGTTGTGTTGTTAATGATTAGTTTTAGTGGTATGTAGGTTATTGATTGTACGTTTGTCTTTTTTTTCCTTTGGCAACTATATTGCTCACTGTCTTCGATTTACGTCTTCTGGTTGTTGCTGTGGTGCCGTTAATTTACCACTTTGGTACCTTCTGGCTACATCTTTGGTACGTTCTGATTATACTATTGGTAGTTTCTGATTACCCATTTGGTACCTTATGGTTACCCCTTTGGTACCTTATGGTTACCCCTTTTGTACCTTCTGATTAAACCTTTAGTACCTTCTGATTACGCCTTTGGTACCTTCTGGCTAAACCTTTTGTACCTTATGGTTCTCCCTTTGGTACTTTCTGTTTATGCTATTGGCACTTTCTGCTTACTCCTTTGGTAGCTTCTGGTTACCCCTTTGGTACCTTATGGTCCCCTTTAGGTACCTTCTGATAATACCATTGGAACCCTCTGATTACAACTTTGGTACCCTTTGGCAACCCGTCCTGTACTTTCTGGCTACCCCTTTTGGCAGCTTATGGCCCCCTTTTGGTACCTTCTAATTATACCATTGGTACCCTCTGATTATACCATTGGTACCGTCTGATTACCACCGTGGTAATTGGTGGCGTCGTCTCCCCATTTGAGAATGATTTTGACGTTTGTTTGTTTGATTGTTTATTTGTGTGTTTGTGTCTGTTTGTTTATTTGTTTGCTTTTGTTTTCCAATTATAACTATTCATAAATGCCCACTCTGGATATCGGTTCGGTATTGCAGTGCCTTAATTACAGGAAATAAATTATCTGGCTACCCCTTTGGTACCTTCTGATTACCCTTGTGGGACCTTCTGATTACCCCTTTGTTGCATTCTGCTTTCCACTTCGGTACCTATTGGTTCCCCCTGTTGGTACCTTCTGATTATACCATTGGTACCTTCTGATTACCCCTTTGGTATCTTCTTGGTCCCCCTTTGGTACATTATGTCTACCCATTTGCTAACTTCTTGTTACCTCATTAGTACATTCTGGTTAGCTCTTTATTGCCTTCTGGAACCCCCTTTAGAACCTCTGGTTACACCTTTGTTACCTTCTTGCTGCCACTTTGGTACCTTCTGGGTACCCCTTTGATACCTTCTAGTTACCCCTTTATTATCTTCTTTTTCCGCCTTTGGTACCTTCTGGTTACTCCTTTCTTATCTTCTTGTTGTCCCTTTGGTACCTTCTGGTTACCCCTTTTGTACCTTCCGCCTACCCCTTGGTTGCATTCTGCTTACATCTTTGGTGCATTCTGGTTAGCCCTTTGTTTCTTTCATGGACATCCCTTCAGTACCTTCTTGTAAACCCTTTTATACCTTTAAATTATCCCTTGGTATCTTCTGCTTACCCCTTCTGTGTACCCCTTTTGTACATTCTGTGTACCCCTTTGGTACCTTCTGATTACACCTTTGGTACCTTCTGTGTATCCATTTGGTACCTGGTGATTACCCCTTTGGTACCTTCTGATTACTCCTTTGGTACCTTCTGGTTTTCCCTTTGGTACCCTCTTTGTTATATTCTGGTAACCCCCTTTGGTACCTTCTGATTGCTTCTTTGGTACCTTCTGGTTTTCCTTTTTCTACCGTCTGATTACTATATGGTGCCTTCTGATTGCTATTTGGTTCTTTCTGATAACTATTTGGTACTTTTTGATTACCATTTGGTACATTTTGGTTACCCATTTGATTCCTTCTGCCTACCCCGTTGACACCTTCTGATTACCCCTTTGGTACCTTGTAATTACCCATTTGGTACCTTCTGCCTATCGGTTTGATACCATCTGTTGCCCCTTTGGTATCTTCTACGTATCCATTTGGTGCATTTTTGTGAACCCTTTGGTACTTTCTGATTACCCCTTTGGAAGCTTCTGATTACCCCTTTGGTACCTTCTGCTTGCCCCTTTGAGACCTTCTGATTATCTTTTAATATCTTCTGATTACCCCTTTTGTACCTTCTAATTACCCCTTTGGGACCTTCTGAATACCCCTTTGGTTCCTTCTAATTACCCTTTGGTACCTTCTGGTGAACCCTTTGGTACCCTCTTCTTTCCCATTTTGGTTGATTCTGGGTGGTTTTTGTTACCTTCTGCCTACCCTTTGGTACCTTCTGAATATCCTTTTGTACCTTTTGGTTGCCCCTTTTCTTACCCTCTTCCTACCCCTTTTGTTTTTTCTGGTTCCTTTTTGGAACTTCTGCCTACCCTTTAGTACCTTCTTCCTACCCCTTTGATACCTTCAGGTTGCCCCATTTGTACCTTCTGGTTGCCTCTTGGGTACCCTCTTCCTACCCCGTTAGTTCCCTCTGGTTACCTCTTTTGTACCTTCAGATTACCTTTTAGTACTTTCTGGTTGCCTCTTTGGTACCCTCTTCCTACCCCTTTGGTTCCCTCTGGGTACCCCTTTGGTACCTTCTAATTACCTTTTGCACCTTTTGGTTGCCTCTTTGATATCCTCTTCCTACACCTTTGGTACCTTCTAAATACCCCTTTGGTACCTTCCGATTACCTTTTGTACCTTTTGATTTCCCCTTTGGTACCCTCTTCCTACACTTTTGGCACCTTCTGGTTACCCTTTGGTACCTTCTAAATACCCCTTTGGTATCTCTAAGCCTTTCTTACAATTTAATACTAAGATAATTGGTAACGTCGTCTCCAATTCGAGAATGACTTTGCCGTTTGTTTGTTTGTTTGTTTGTTTGCTTGTTTGCCTTTTTATTTGTGTGTTTGTGTCTATGTTTGTTTATTTGTTTGTTTGTTTGTTTTTAATAATTATTCATAAATGTTCTCTCTGGATACCGGTTATGTATTGCAGAGACTTAATAACAAGGAATAACTTATCATATTCGTTTAAATG
>MJUT01051047.1:0-20573 GCA_002080005.1 Gigantidas platifrons
TGGTGAACTGGCACAGCCAATTAAATAATATAATTGAACATTAAAAAAGAAATCAACACAGATGTTCGTGATACATTTAAATCTCATTGTGACATATATTTTAAAGGAATGAATGAATGATTGTTGCTTACGGCCAAACTCAGCAATTTTCCAGAATCATGATCTAAATAAAATAACACCTCGGCTTCCTGCCTACTTCACGACCTTTGATATTACGTTACTACTTCTCATTGGAGGAAATGATATATCTACGTCATGAATATGCTTCATCAATTATTTGCAACCATTAAACAACTATGTAATTTAATATTACAAGACTTCAAAATAACATCGTTAATTATGTAATATTACCATGTAAATTGTCATCCAATGTATTTGATCAACTAACAAAAATCTATAACATTTTATATATCATAAATTGTATTCAGTCAAGGATAAAATGCATTGATATGGTTTATTCGTTTTATTCATCATTATGTTTGAAAAAGACAGTTCCTGTTAAGAAGAGTTTGAATATACCATAGGGTATGTCAAGATATGAAGAAGACATAGCTGTATCTGTGGTATCCTTTATTTCAAACTCAATACGATAGATGCGTATAATAATCCCATCAGACACGCATTCTTTGCATAATTCTTCTTCGACAAACTCCGATTACGGAGCTGTTTAGTGTATTGGCTGACCTTAGAATTCAGCATACTCTTCCCGATGTAATCAGGATTTATTTATTAAAAGAATAAATATATTTCAAACTTCATTGTATACACGAATGATTATTCGGTTTTCTTTATCTTAATGGTTTTTTAAAGGAACCAACATTTGCCAAAAAAAATCCAAAAATATGACTTTCTTATTTTTCATACTATGCTTCGGCACTGACATGATTTAATAGATATATATGTTATTGAAATTTACAGTGGCTAAATAATGAAAGTATTATTAAAACTAAGGTTCTCCTCCCTTAACCATAGATGACCTTAGCCAATTTTGGCGAACTTATTTAGGCCCTTTGGTTTACTTGCTCGCAAAACTTTTACAATTATTTGGCTTTCCAACCTTTCGATATTGAGCGTACCTGATGAAGGTTATTCCAGAAACGCGTCGTGCGCACTAAATTTGATATCTACGTTTTATTAATGCAATTGTTTGCAAAATGATCATCTTTATGAATTGTCAATGTACCATAACAAATTACAAATTCATTTTAAAAAGAGGTCTGAAAGGGGCCTAATATCTGAAAGGTATGTGGAATTTTGTCTATTTCATGCAATTTTAATGCAGATTATTTCTTTCACAAAATCACATTCTGGCTTCCATGATTTATTTCGATTCTGATATGTCTAAGAGTACAAATACGGTAGCATACTTTGATTGGAAGATGGTAATTTATACATACGCTTGCGGAAAATGTCGCACACAATTATGTAGCTCGAATAATACTGAGCCCTCTATCGGCATTATTCGGGTCACAATTTATGCTGCCAATGGAAACGTCAGTCACATTCATCGGCACATGTGCTAATGAGATAATACGAAGAAATAATTCTGGTTTCTTAGCAAAGGGAAAGAGTATGGTCATGTTAGAATTATTACCTAGTACTGCATATATATGTGTGTGATGGAAAATCAAACACCAAATTCTCAAATATGTAATAAAACCTGAATAGACTACAATTTATTTTTCGATGGGATGCACAAGATTTGTTCCTGACCAAAGTAAATCGCCATGACCACGCTTGTCCAGAACATAGATTTATATCTAGCCTTATATGCAATCAATATACATCGACTCTAACACGTTACTAGATGTATTGGATCCAATATGTTGCTATGCAGTTTAGTCAGTGACGTATTGCATGTGTCGCGTTATATTTACATGTATATTAACAAAAGCCAACAGATATATTACTAGATTAACATGACGGTTGCCTCTAGTGGGACAGGAACTGCCTACTCTTCCGGAGCACCTGAGTTCACCCGCGATTTTTATTAGGGTTGATATTACTCGATCTTTTATGTGTTTGTTATGTAGATCGTTGTTTATTCTGTTGTACTTTTTCTTTTGGCCATTGTGTTGTCTGTTCTTCTTCGATATACGGATTCTGATTACTCCTTTGGTATTTTCAAACTCTTCTTACTCAAACGTGTTTATAAGATGATGGTAATGTCTGCTTTCTACTAGAACGGTTTATGTTTTGGCGAATAGAATTCTTTACTCATTACTAAAAAGAATGTGTGTTTTTAGTATAAAACCTATTTTTTTCCATACATTTATTATTTTTTATTTATTTAAGTCTTTATGTATTAAAAACTGAATGTCAATAAATACGGATTGTGGTTAATCTTTTAGTATCTTCAAACTCCTTGAAATTTAGTTTTCCTTGAATTTTTATTTTGTTTTTAAGATGCATTATATAATCCGATTGAAAAGTTCACCTACCTTAGTAACAGATTCGCGGTTGCTTTAAGAAATGTTTGAAGATAACAAAAAGGCAATCAGAAGCCGTAAATCGAAGAAGGGCATACAATACAATAACCAAAAGAAAGAGGACAGAATGACAAACAATGATCTACAAAACACTACACAGTCAACTAAAGATTGACAACACTGATCCCACAACAACACTCATGTGCTCCAGAATGGGAGGAAGTTCCTGTTCCACTAGTGGCACTCGTCGTACTACTTTTGTTACAAACCGGTATTATGTCATAAATGTACTCCTGTCAGCATGATCTGTTCTACCATAATATTATTTTTCAGTATCTGTCTTATCAACACATACACTACGGTCTCATTAAATGAGATGCTTGATGGCTATTTCTGATGATTAACTAACATGTATCATTCAATATTAGGGGGTTGCATAAGATGTCAAAGCCCAGCCGATGAATCAGCAACTAGTTTACCCAATTTTGAGGTGTTGGCCAACACAGTGTAGCAGCGGTTTTTGAAAAGTGAACTTCCGAATGTGAACTAAATGATACCTGACGTGAACCCACACCGAAAGCCGTTAGTTGTTAGTGTGTAGCCAGGTAAATCAATACAAAATTTTAATTAGATTACAGACTACACAAAAATAGGCAGGACCACTCATATGAACGTCACAAATGTCAAATGATATTGACATTATGCATAGATATTTCTAACACGCTTGTTTCGAATCATTTCCATTCCGTCAAAAATTTGTTACTTTCGTATGCTAGACCACGTGATTTTGATGGCATGTTAGGCACTGGACTTCCCGTGTCAATGTAAAACAACGAAAACTCCAATCGATATGCGGCGTTTTAACTTTCCTCAACTTAAAGAATTCTTAATATTTTCTGTAAAAGACATATAAATTAAACTATTTTATTTATTTTAAAGACTTCAATGCAGAGATAATTACTTCTTTAAAATTAAATTTGTTTCTTTTCTTCCTTCAGGCTTTATTTACTGCTGTTGTAAGCATCATGAAAGGAAAGTGGTCTGTCTTGATATATTTCTGTTATCAGACAGACAGTGAGGTGTTGAACACCAGTATTTAGGCAGTCGTTTTCTTGGCGTCTCCATATTACAATAGCTTATAATCTAACGCATCTACGACTATGATATATTGACGTTGTCACAGTAATAGCTTAAACGTCGGAAGTCGTCTGCCTAACATTTTAGACCTCAAGACACGAAAAAGACGGAACATGACCGGAATTGTCATGATTCGAACCAACCGTATTGTGTAGTGGGTTTCTCCGGATATTCCGGTTTCCTCCACCAATAAAACTTACCGCTACGATAAAACGGAAATATTGTTGAAACCCTCTAATCTGAGTTCTTATCTCCGTAAAGTAGACAGCATCACAGTCAATATGCTGGAAATAAAACTGACGGGAATTTGCTTGCCTGTTCTATTCATTTAGCATATTTTCCTTCCTTAATCAAATCATAATAAAAGAAAATGATGTGTCTTAATTTGATTAAAAACCCCACACACCTTGTATAATGTAATGTTTATATGATGACGAATGGTTATACCTTAGAAGACCAGATTATATTATGCTATAGAAGAGTTTGAAGGTTCCAAAGGGGTATTCAGAATCCATATATCGTAGGACAGACAACACAATGGCCAAACGAAAATGTGCAAAAGTACAAACAGTGATCTACAAACATACACATAAAACTAAAGATCGAGCAACACGAACCCCACTAAAACCCAGGGATAAACTCGGGTGCTCTGGAAGGGTAAGCAGTTCCTGCTCCACTAGTGGCATCCGTCGTGTTAATCTAGTTACAAACCCAGTGACCAGCCATGAATGAGGGACCGGGAAGTGCTTACGACAAGTGGAACATATTCGTGGTCATTTTTGACACAAATATTGCATATCGGTCAACCAAGCCATGGTGGAGACCGAATAACTTTCGAAGTGATGACTTCAACTTAACCAAGATGAACCCTTGGTTCAGTAACTTCCTTGTTAGCAGCATCCCTCTATCAAGGAAATCCTGATAAGAACCACAGGCTCTGGAATATCGTATCAACTGATATATATATACTCCATATGCAGGTGCTGCTGGAATACTTTGTCGTTAAGTTTCGTTCTTAACCGCACCTCATTGTCAATTTCGAGGTGTGGGTCAAGGTATGAAGCAGGCATATCTGTATCAGTAGTATCCTTTATTTCAAGCTCAATTGGATAGATGTGATCAACGATATCACCATACTTAAAATTATTTAGTGAAAGGACATCATCTATATAGCGGAACGTGAAATTAAAGGATCAGGCTAGAATCTTTTCGTTTTTCTTGAATAGCCCCTGTATGATGTCTGCCTCATACGTATAAAGGAACACGGCGACGAGAAGAGGAGCATAGTTTGTGCCGTCTGTCTGTTGAAACCCACATGCATCAAACATAACATATATGTCGTCAATCAAAAACTGTCCCTTCCTAGTACAAGGTATTTGTATCTACGTTGGCCATTCTTTTTTATGAACTACAATTGGACCATATCCGTTAATCTGTCCTAGTTGTGTAGAGGGTAGAGAAGTCAAATGTTTTAATGCTATTGCAGGATGAGAGGGGCCTAGATTGTATGTACTCTAACAGATCTTTAGAGGTCTTCAGAATCCACATATGATTCACACCACCTCTCGAGTAGCTAGTGTCACAGTTGCTCTGAAGCCCGGTTTTGACCGCCGATAGAATACATGTTAATAATTTGGAAAGAGGTTTCGTGGAGTATTTGGCAGACCCAGCAATATAGCGCTGTTTGAAAGGACACTTGTGTAATTTAGGAATCCAGTAGAGTGATGGTAGATCCAGTTCTTCATCTTTACATATCCAATGAAGAGTCTATCGAATACCGAATGGTCAACGTTTGTTCTTGTAGATTTACGGTTGGTATAGCCAGCAACTAAAGGGCGTTCTACAGAGTACCATTCAGTCGCTTGATGAACGCCTATCGGTTCTTGCTGGGGATGGTCTTTGCTGAGCGCAGTTATCCCAAGTTGGCAGAATATTTTCGCATAGAAGAGGTATACTGATACAAAGATAAGCAAAATGTTTACATTTCTGACTTGAATTTACACCTTTCTATGGGAGCTATGCCCCTTTAATGCGCCCCAAAAGGGTCCCCTTTCATGCAAAGCTCAATGCTAATAACACATTTTCCCATAATCTGCACAAAATGATATTGTTGTAGCAACTTGTTAAATTTCTATTTGTTATGAAATTATCCTCTGATTTTACAAGAATTCAAATATCTGCAAGTCATTAGAAAAAAAACCATTTTCAAATTCGCTGTCGTTTCTGTTGCTCTTTCATAGAATAGATACCGTCATACCTCTTGTAAGAGAAATAACTCACATGAAAAAAAAAACGAAAAAAACCCCCCAATAATTTGATAATCAAATCGGGAATGCGCAAAAGTAAGTAATTAAATAAAAATAAAGGTAAAAATAATGAAAATTCAGCCAAAATTATGAATATATTTTTATTATGTGGTAATCTGAGAAAATAATGCCAATTATGACGGTGCAATTATAAACTTCGACCGAAACTTGAGAATCTGATTCTAGAAATTTACACCGGTGTTACATCCTCATTTCCCCCCTACTCATTTCCCTCCCGGAAAAATGAGTATATACTAGTTTTCCCCCCGGAAAGATCAGTATATTCTCATTTTCCCCCCGGAAAGATCAATATATACTCATCTTTCCCCCCTGATTTTTAGGGGGGAAATCGGAGTATATACTGAAGTTTCCCCCTCATAGTCAATTCTCCCCCTTTGCACTGATAGACTATACAACCAAATACAATTTTGGTTTAGGGGACGACCATTTGATTTTGAGGGGGGAGGGGGAGGGACTTGGAAGATTTTTAAAATAAATATTTTGACCTGGATTATGTTGAAAATAAATATTTTGATCCCGAAGATGGAGAACAAAAATATTTTAATCCCTTAGATTTATTCCAATCCAGGATCGAAAATACCACAAAAAATGGAAATAAATAATTTGATTTGGCCTATGTAAAAATAAATAATTTAATCCTGAAAATACCGAAAATAAATATTTCGATTAAGAAAAATCTTCCAAGCCCCCCACCCCCACTCAAAATCAAATGGTCGCCCCCTTATATAAAAGTAATAAATTTTGGATATTTAGAACTCAGCTTAATTGTCCGTTTTTCTGTCTGTTTGTCTTGCTGTCTATAACTCCTCATTTAACTGCACAATGGTTTGGTGAAACTTTACGTTGATCCTCCATGACCCATCCCCAAACTTTTTTTTAGTTCCAAATGTTTATATTTTGAGATTTTAAATGTTAACAAGCATCATAATGAGATGGAGCCGAACAGTCAGGCTTTAGAGGGACCCACTGCGTCCATTTGGACCGATTTTCATTTGATAGAATGGGCTCATTAAAAAGGTTCCGACACTAGACCATAAATGCATTGTACAGTCTATATATGATTGATTACATCGAGATTTGTCGGTGGACCAATTGGTTGTATATAGACACGGGCTTGAATTCATGAGAATTTGCTGTTTTTATTGATTTTTGCAATTTTACTACATGTATCCAAGGCCGTATACATACAATTTCAATAGTAAAATTGCAAAGCAAAACCCCCCCCAAAAACCCCCCAGCAAAATTGTAAAAATGAATAAAATCACAAAATTCTCATGAATTCAAGCCCATGTGATCTGCCCGTGATCGTTATTGCTTTATAAAGAGGTTCATATACATGTGTGTGTGTTTAGATACCATCATATTACACTTTTTTTTAATAACCTTTTTTAGATTAATAACCCGTCAGACCCTTTACAAATTAAGTAGCAGTCCATTTAAGAACCAGGCAATTTTGAAAGAAAACAAAACACCCTTTAAAATGGTTCGTATTTTTACTTTTTTATATTTTATAGCTTGGTGGGTGTATAAAACGCAATGGATAACAATTTTTTTCAAAGTGACTGGTCAGATACTCCAACTTTAATGTATAATAAGTTCTATTGTATTTCTTCACAAATTTAAGAGGTATCCCCCTTTGTCTATTTTTTTACAACGCATTCTATTAAATTCTTATCTCCCATGACCAGGGTTTATTTGTAAAAAGAGCCACATGCATATGGTATTGTATTCTAAACAAAACACAAAGAAATATGTAAGCTCTCAACCAATGAATCACCTATTGCATAATTCTTAGCTGTAGTGGTACTTAATAGGTATACATCCGATTTGATGATAAATATTTGCATATTAATTATTACTATTTTTTAGTTACTGTTCTTTTTTACAGAAACGTTAAATGCATTGTTCTTTATTTAATAAATTGTTCATTTGGTCTCCTTAGCTCACCCGACTAAACAGTCAGGGTAATCTTGTGCCATCACTTGTCCGTCATCCGTCGTCCGTTAATATTTCACATTTGGATCTTCTTGAGAACCACTGAGCAGAATTAAACCACGCTTGGCAGAGGTGTTCCCTATGAGGTCCTATCCTACACCAATTTTGCTACGTTTAATGCCAATTCGTCAAAAAATGGTCATCAGGAGACATTGGAAACATTGTTAGTTTTTCAATAATCTTTTTTCAAGAACCACTGAAGCGATGGTATGGAAACGTGATTTGTGTGTTCATTTTAAGGTCCTTGACAGGTCTTGTTACATTTTGAGCCCATCGGAAATTCAAAATCGTTGCCAGCGGTGGTCAAAGTTTGCTTTGAAACCATATGTAAAGCAACATTTTCATGGTCTACTTGAAAAACACTGAACAGAATGTAACCACACCTGGCAGAGATGTTCACCGTTATGTCCTACGCAAGTGCTGTTACTTTTCATGCCGATTCGTAAAAAAATTAATAAAAGAAGAATGTGTCTGAGGAAATGGAGTTCCCCGCTTTCAACTAAGTGGGCCTAACTTCCAAGCCGTATATGGGATCTAGCTGAAATTGAACTTGACCTGCATATTATGGCTGTAAAAATTGTCTTGAAATTTCAGAGTCCTTTACAGGTGATAATGCATTTTATGCCGATCGGACATTCAAAATGGTCGACAACGAAGGTCAAAATTGCTTTAAAAACCTATGAATTACATTTTCGTCATCTCCTTGAGAACCACTGAACATAATTTAATCAATTTAACTTTGAGGGTGTTCACTATGAGGTACTACACAAGTGTTGTTACTTTGGTGCAGATCGATTTTCAAGAACCACTGAAGGCATTGGGGGGGGATTTATTAAAGTACTAGTAGTCGTCCTCCTCACTACCTTTCTCACCCTTCCTCTCCATCCTCCTCCTCACTGCCTCTCTCTCCTTCATCTCCATCCATCCTCCTCACTACCTCTCTCCCTCCTTCCTCTCCATCCATCCTCCTCACTACCTCTCTCCCTCCTTTCTTTCCATCATCTTCGCCTTCACTACCTCTCTCCCTCGTTCTTCCTCTTCTCTACTTCTCTTCCTCCTTGGTCTCGTTCTCCTCACTATCTCTCTCCCTCCTCCTCACTACCTCTCCCTCATTCCTGTCCATCCACTTCCTCACTACCTCTCTCCTTCCTTCCTCTCAATCCTCCTCCTCACTACTTATACCCCTGCTTCCTCTCCCTCATTCCTATCCATCCTCCTCACTACACCTCTCCCTCCTTCCTCTCAATCTTCCTCACCACCTCTCAATCCTTCATTCCTGTCAATCTGCCACCTCATTACCTCTCTTCTCTTTCCTGTAATATTATCATCCACCTCATTACCTCTGTCTTTCTTCCGTCTCCATCCTCCTTATTGACTCTTCCTCACTGCCTCTCTCTCTCTCCTTCTCCATCCTCTTCCTAATTACCTTCTCCGTATACTTTTCTTCTCCGTTCTCATCCTCCTCCTCACTACTTCTCTCCTTCTCGTTTACCTTTGTCACTTCGTCCTTTTTATCCTCTTCCTTCAAATCTCATCTTCACTACCTGTTTCACTACTTCCTCATCATTATCCTCCTCACTATCTCCATCCTTTTCCATATTGACTCCCTCCCTAATTCCTCCCCGTCATCCTCCTTATTTAATACCTCTCTCCTTCCTTCCTCTCCATCATCTTTTTACCATTCTCCCTCCGTCCTCTCTATCATTCTCTTTATATTCCTTCCTTCCTGCCCTCTTCCTCATACCTGTCAGTTGTGCCTTCCAGCACTTAGCAGACTTGGGTTTTTCTCACTTGCACTAAGGAAGATTGCTTTATCACTCAAGTGTTTTCCCATTCTTTCCTCCTACCTCCTTATCCGTTCTCACTCCATGTTCATGCTTGTCTTAGTTATTACTATCATCATTGTTGATACCCCCTTTCGTCCACATTAAACTATTATGTCTTCCACCATATGAATGTATAGAAGTGTACACAAGAAAAACCCTATTAAAATAGGAGAGGGGGAAACATTAGTATGGGGGGAAATTAGTATGTATTAACACATACTTGGTTTTCCGGGGGGAAAAGTCAGTATATACTCATTTTCCGAGGGGAAATCTCAGTATATACTCATTTTTCCGGGGGGGGGATGAGTATGGGGGAAAAATGAGTATGTAACACCGGCACGATAAAACTGAAATATTGTTGAAAGTGGCGCTAAACACCATAATCCCTAACCCAGTATTGTTTTATGTGTATTAAATGTATGTAAACCTCGGGATTATCCTGGACCTTTGAGGTCTTATGTCAACAAGAAAATAGATGTAATAAGAAAAAAAAAGAGCTTGTTTGGCATCAAGCTGACACTTTACACTTCAAAATTCTTATCAATGTTTTATTAATTGAATTGTTGCACACCATTTTGTTTTTCAATATCTGGAGGTCGTCGTGGTCGTGATCGTATGGTAGTTTGATTTACAACTATGTGATTACATTTTTTGAGTGACTTGCGACATGTCGGTGGTTTTCTCCGGGTACTTCGATTTCCTCCATTAATAAAACTTACTGCCTCGATATACTGAAATATTGTTGAAAGTGGCGTTAAACATCATAGCCCTCCCCCGCCTCCAATATCTGTGAAGTTGTTCTTTATTACATATAATTACAAAGGACAATATACAAAGGGCAATAACTCTACGTTGCATATATTTGATTGCCTAATGGTATTTTTTTTTATCATTCTGAGTGAGTGGGTGAGCGTATGATTGTTGTTAATCATCTCCGAATGAGTAATTTGTCAGCTATGATATATCTGGGCGTGAACAGGCTACATTTAGATGAGATGATACTGATGCCCGCTTTGTATTAGACAAACACAATTTGTCTGATTTTCATAGTGCAAGTTCATTGAAACAACAGTCCGCTGGTAGACATGACATTGTAGCACCACTCGAACACATAATATCCTGATTCTGAGTCAACAAGTCTTTGCGAAGCAGCAAAAACCAATTTTAGAAATCTCCGTTTCAACCCGACCACAACTGAGAAGCGGTTCCCATAATTCTGTTTTAGGAATTTTCTAAAGTAAGTATTATTTACGTACTATTCAACTTAATACTTTGAAGGTATTATAATTCGTGGAGGGCCAAATTTTCGTTGATTTCGTGTTTCATTAAAACCACGAAATATAATGTCCAACGAAATAAAAAAAAATCATATTATTATTATATACGCATTATGAAACAACGAATATAAAGAACCCACGATCCCAGGAAGTTTCTTTGAACCACGACAATATGATTTAAAAATTGCCCTTTTAAATCCCTTATCGCATGGGCTCATATAACTTGGTCCGTTATCATGCCTTTGTCAATTGTTTTAATCTTGGTAATTGTTCAGATTATTGATTTCTTATTGATTGAATTACCCACAATCCTTTTTAGTGTTTGCCATGATTCGAAGAAGATGAGCGCAAATTCAGGCAGACTATCTACTTCAAAAACCCACCCTCCCTTGCCCTTACTTTTGGAGGGATACTGCTCTTTGTTTATATATTTGCAGGTTGATGTGTGTATATGTCAGCGTGTTCAGTTCCGGCTGTAGGACCAGAAAAAGCCTTTTTTATGCACAACTTGTGAAGACGTTTGGAGAATCCGCATGATTGGAAATTGGAGAAACAGCCATTTTGATACTTTCCGTCATTCTAGTCCTGACTTCATGTGTAGTTGTGTACCATCTTCCAGTCTGGAATTTTCACTGCGATGGCTAATTTTCCGCTTCACCTTGATACTATAATTTCAGTTGAGAGAATTTTAATTCTGGTTGATTTCGCTGAACTTTGATAACATATTTTCGGTTAATAGACTTGTTTACTTCTGATAGCATTAGCCTCTGATTTCCAGGGTTAATCGCTGATTTAAAATTTGCCCATTCACTAGATGATCTGCCACCTTACACATTTTCGGCGATCATCATGACATTTCAACTTATTTAGTACATTTCATCTCATATGCAATTCTTGCACATATGTACATTTATATGTATTAATAAATGCTGTGGCCATTTGTTGCCAATCACACTTGGTTTCTTTTTATTTATATGTATTAATAAATTAACGTACCAGTATTTTTAAGCAAGTAAACAAAATATAAACTATACATACACACTAAGCTAACAATATAGACAAACTAATATATAGGCAAAACAAAAAATAGCCTAATTTGTAAGTCATTAAAATTGACCTCACTACCAGTTTTTGGTGGGGTTCGTGTTGTTTAATCTTTGGTTTTCTCTGTGTGTTTTGTAGATTATAATTGATTGTCGTTCTGTCTTTTTTCTTTTGTCCATTGCAGTGTGTGTACATCGACTTACTCTTCTGATTGCAATTATGGTATCTTCACACATTATATATATAAAACCAGTGCCGTCTTAACGCATGGGAACGCTGGGCAGTTGGATTTTGTTGGAAGTACCAATACAATAAATATATGTTTAATTTTATCGACCATTTACATTTTTATTCCTATGAGTGGTTGGGTAGGTAGAGAACCCAGTGCTTTGCCCGGGGGCCTATTGTGCTGTTAAGACGGCCCTGTATATAACCATGAGTTCACTCGACTCGTACGTGTATATAAGGATTCTAACTATTAGAAGTCAAACTAGGCTATAGTCTGAGTCATGCCATAAATATTAGAGAAAACCGAATGGCCAATCAAGAATGAACAATCCAGAGACACTGACAACATAGGGAACACAAGAGACAGGACGAAGACAAACAAAAATAAAACACAAGAGACAGGACGAAGACAAACAAAAATAAAACACAAGACAGGACGAAGACAAACAAAAATAAAACACAAGAGACAGGACGAAGACAAACAAAAATAAAGCACAAGAGACAGGACGAAGACAAACAAAAATAAAACACAAGAGACAGGACGAAGACAAACAAAAATAAAACACAAGAGACAGGACGAAGACAAATAAAAATAAAACACAAGACAGGACGAAGACAAACAAAAATAAAACACAAGACAGGACGAAGACAAACAAAAATAAAACACAAGAGACAGGACGAAGACAAGCAAAAATAAAGCACAAGAGACAGGACGAAGACAAACAAAAATAAAACACAAGAGACAGGACGAAGACAAACAAAAATAAAACACAAGAGACAGGATGAAAACAAGCAAAAATAAAACACAAGAGACAGGACGAAGACAAACAAAAATAAAACACAAGACAGGACGAAGATAAACAAAAATAAAACACAAGAGAGGACGAAGACAAACAAAAATAAAACACACGAGACAGGACGAAGACAAACAAAAATAAAACACAAGAGACAGGACGAAGACAAACAAAAATAAAACACAAGAGACAGGACTAAGACAAACGAAAACAAAACACAAGAGACAGGACGAAGACAAACAAAAATAAAACACAAGACAGGACGAAGACAAACAAAAATAAAACACAAGACAGGACGAAGACAAACAAAAATAAAACACAAGAGACAGGACGAAGACAAACAAAAATAAAACACAAGACAGGACGAAGACAAACAAAAATAAAACACAAGAGACAGGACGAAGACAAACAAAAATAAAACACAAGACAACAAAGAAAAATAAAAATATGAGCAACACGGACCCCACCGAAAACTGGGGGTGAACCCATGTGCTCGTAAAGGGTAGACAGTTCCTGCCTCTAATAAGACAAACTGAAATATAAGCAAATCAAAAAATAGCCTAATTTGTAAGTCATTGAAATTGACCTCACCACCAGTTTTTGGTGGGGTTCGTGTTGCTCAATGTTTGGTTTTCTCTGTGTGTTTTGTAGATCATTGATTGTTGTTCTGTCTTTTTTCTTTTGTGCATTGCAGTGTGTGTACTTCGACTTACTCTTCTGATTGCAATTATGGTATATTCGCACATAATATATATAAAACCAGTGCCGTCTTAACGCATGGGCACGCTGGGAAGTTGGATTTTGTTGGAAGTACCAATACAATAAATATATGTTTAATGTTATCGACCATTTACATTTTTATTCCTATGAGTGGTTGTGTAGGTAGAGAACCCAGTGCTTTGCCCGGGGGCCTATTTTGCTGTTAAGACGGCCCTGTATATAACCCTGAGTTCACTCGCAGGGGCGGATTCAGAGAGGGGCGCACCCGGCGCGCCCCCCCTAAAATTGGAAAAAATATCGTTTTTTTGCGTAAAATCGTGATTTTTCACACGAAATACCCTAAAAATTTTCGCTCGGCGCTATTTTTTTTCAGTGCGCCCCCTAACTTGAAATCCTGGATCCGCCCCTGACGTGTATATAAGCATTCTAACTATTAGAAGTCAAACTACGCTATAGTCTGAGTCATGCCATAAACGTTAGAGAAAACCGAAGGGTCAATCAAGAATGAACAATTCAGAGACACTGACAACATTGGGTACACAAGAGACAGGACGAAGTCAAGCAAAAATAAAACACAAGAGACAGGACGAAGACAAACAAAAATAAAACACAAGACAGGGCGAAGACAAACAAAAATAAAACACAAGAAACAGGACGAAGACAAACAAAAATAAAACACAAGACAGGACGAAGACAAGCGAAAATAAAACACAAGAGACAGGACGAAGACAAACAAAAATAAAACACAAGACAGGACGAAGACAAACAAAAATAAAACACAAGAGACAGGACGAAGACAAATAAAATTAAAACACAAGACAGGACGAAGACAAACAAAAATAAAACACAAGAGACAGGACGAAGACAAACAAAAATAAAACACAAGACAACAAAGAAAAAGAAAAATATGAGCAACACGGACCCCACCGAAAACTGGGGGTGAACCCATGTGCTCGTAAAGGGTAGACAGTTCCTGCCTCTAATAAGACAACCTCCATGCTGTCCACGCTAAGCCTACAATGTTGTTATTTCACATGTGTTCTCTCTCTGGTTTCTGTTCCAATGCTGTCTATTTATTTTTTCCTTTAATTTTCACACTTTATATTCAAATTCAAATTTAAATGTTATTGTCGTTTTTCCAACAGAATTAAATATATATAGGGAGTAGGGCTATGGTGTTCAATAATATTTCATTTATATCGTGGCGGTCAGTTTTATTGGTGGAGGTAACCGGAGTGCCCGAAGAAAACCGCTGACCCGCTGCAAGTCACTGACAAACTTTATCACATAATGTTGTATCGCGTGCACCTCTCCTGAGCGGGATTCGAAATCACAACGATAGTGGTGATATGCACTGATTGCATAGGTAGTTATAAATCCAACTACCACACGATCACGACGATACCCAATATTTAGAAGATTACAATAAAATACAGTTTAAATATATTAAGAATGTCAATAAACTAACGTGTAAGTATAATCCAAAAATGGATAGAAATAATATAAATCCCAGACAAAATCACAATTTTTCTATATCAAAAATGTTAAAATACCTATATTAATTAATAACCACAACAGAGTGTTTATTTTACCCTCTCTAAACTTTCAATAGACAAATGTTCATTTTAGACAGATAAAATTTATAAATATTTCCAGACATTGGAACTTAAATATGAGATGCGGTTTACACAGGTTTCGAGTTATCACACCTTTCACTGTGTTACAACGCACTCACAAAAGCTTTCCAACCCAGCATAAAAAAAGAACAAGTGGCTCCCATGAACCAGTATCGCTCCTGTGGTTTATGTAAACAATGGACAAAAACGTATTAGATTTCTCATCAGACGGTGGTGGCCCTTTCATCATCTTGGATTTCGGATTGGCACAAATATCATACCTGTAGTAGAGGGAATAACCTAGTATCATTTATGGATTGATATGTTTAAACACGTGAAACAGTAAATGAGAGGAAGTGGTTTCTATTTATTTCCCATGGAGTCCTTCGTCAACGAAAGCACTATGATGGCTGGCATCTTCGATTATCTTTCTCTCGAATAAGTAGAGATCTCACCTAATGGGTATTCATACATTATCACCGCTAAATCTCGTAAGCGTTTCAGAGAAAACGCTTTTTTGAAATTTTAACCAAAAACGAATGCATCAGATTGTTTCGCTATTGACATAGTTAATAGGATACATTTATTATTGAAATTGAGAGTTGGTAACTAGTGTAATGTTTTTAAAACTAAGGTTTGCAACCCCCTTTTCTCATGAACAGATGACCTTAACCAATTTTGGCTATTTTATGCGGAATTACCGATTATGAAAAATGTAATCTTAGCAAGAACAGGAAGAACCCGCATGCATGTTTATGATAATATTTTACATACTCTTGTCATGTAAACCGTATCGGTGATGTAATGGTTAGAGTGATCTCCGCGGTAGTGCGGTAGATCGTGGGTTCGAACCCCGGTTGGATCAAACCAGACTATTAAATTGGTATATCTCTGTTCTCTGCTAATTGTTCAGAAATCAAATGATTGTATTTGTTGAACTGATTGAACATTAATTATTATTCAAATTATGTTGTTTTCTTTGACAGAAGTATGCAATGTATAATGCCGAGTTATACCTTAAACTAGACCCATGGTTGGTTATTGTGTTTTTTTTTATTGTGGTGGTGTCCGGAACATGTTGTTGGTTATTGTGTTTTTTTTTATTGTGGTGGTGTCCGGCACATGTTGTTGGTTATTGTGTTTTTGTTTGCGTGTAGTGGTGTCTGGCACATGTTGTTGGTTATTGTATTTGTTTGCGTGTAGTGGTGTCCCGTACATGTTGTAGGTTATTTTATTTGTGGCGTGTAGTGTTGTCCGGCACATGTTGTTGGTTATTGTATTTGCTTGCGTGTAGTGGTGTCCGGCACATGTTGTTGGTTATTGTATTTGTTTGCGTGTAGTGGTGTCCGGCACATGTTGTTGGTTATTGTATTTGTTTTCGTGTAGTGGTGTCCGGCACATGTTGTTGGTTATTGTATTTGTTTGCGTGTAGTGGTGTCCGGCACATGTTGTTGGTTTGTTTGCGTGTAGTGGTGTCCGGCACATGTTGTTGGTTATTGTATATGTTTTCGTGTAGTGGTGTCCGTCACATGTTGTTGGTTATTTTATTTGTTTGCGTGTAGTGGTGTCCGTCACATGTTGTTGGATATTTTATTTGTTTTCGTGTAGTGGTGTCTGTCACATGTTGGTGGTTATTTTATTTGTTTTCGTGTAGTGGTGTCCGGCACATGTTGTTGGTTATTTTATTTGTTTGCGTGTAGTGTTGTCCGGCACATGTTGTTGGTTATTGTATTTGTTTTTGTGTAGTGGTGTCCGACACATGTTGGTTATTGTATTTGTGGCGTGTAGTGGTGTCCGGCACATGTGGTTGGTTATTGTATTTGTTTGCGTGTAGTGGCGTCCGGCACATGTTGGTTATTGTATTTGTGGCGTGTAGTGGTGTTCGGCACATGTTGTTGGTTATTGAGTTGTTTGCGTGTAGTGGTGTCCGGCACATGTTGTTGGTTATTGTATTTGTTTGCGCGTAGTGGTGTCCGGCACATGTTGTTGGTTATTGTATTTGTGGCGTGTAGTGGTGTCCGGCACATGTTGGTTATTGTATTTGTGGCGTGTAGTGGTGTTCGGCACATGTTGTTGGTTATTGTGTTGTTTGCGTGTAGTGGTGTCCGGCACATGTTGTTGGTTATTGTATTTGTTTGCGTGTAGTGGTGTCCGGCACATGTTGTTGGTTATTGTATTTGTGGCGTGTAGTGGTGTCCGGCACATGTTGTTGGTTATTGTATTTGTGGTGTGTAGTGGTGTCCGGCACATGTTGTTGGTTATTGTATTTGTTTGCGTGTAGTGGTGTCAGGTACATGTTGTAGGTTATTTTATTTGTGGCGTGTAGTGGTGTCCGTCACATGTTGTTGGTTATTTTATTTTATTTTTTTCGTGTAGTGGTGTCCGGCACATGTTGTTGGTTATTTTATTTGTTTGCGTGTAGTGTTGTCCGGCACATGTTGTTGATTATTTTATTTGTTTTTGTGTAGTGGTGTCCTGCACATGTTGCTGGGTATTGTATTTGTGGCGTGTAGTGGTGTTCGGCACATGTTGGTTATTGTATTTGTGGCGTGTAGTGGTGTCCGGCACATGTTGGTTATTGTATTTGTTTGCGTGTAGTGCGTCCGACACATGTTGTTGGTTATTGTATTTGTGGCGTGTAGTGGAGTCCGGCACATGTTGGTTATTGTATTTGTGGCGTGTAGTGGTGTCCGGCACATGTTGTTGGTTATTGTATTTGTTTGCGTGTAGTGGTGTCCGGCACATGTTGTTGGTTATTGTATTTGTTTGCGTGTAGTGGTGTCCGGCACATGTTGGTGGTTATTGTATTTGTGGCGTGTAGTGGTGTCAGGCATATGTTGTTGGTTATTGTATTTGTTTGCGTGTAGTGGTGTCCGGCACATATTGTTGGTTATTGTATTTGTTTGCGTGTAGTGGTGTCCGGCACATATTGTGGTGTTTTGTTTTGTTTTTCTTCGTCTTGTCATCAGCACTAAACGTACTTCCCTAACATAACCTACATTGACACTTCTCGAGAGTATGAATTCACCCCTGGTTTTAAGTAGGGTTCGAACCGCTCAATCTTTGGTTCTCTGAGAAGTGTTTTATCGACCATATTTTGTACTTTTTCGTTCGGCCATTGCAGTGTTTGTCTTTTGAAGACGGTTTTATTTATTCCTTTTGTATCTTCAATCTTTTGACCCCATGGTTGTTGGATTTATACCTACCTATGCAATCAGCGCCTATCGCCACTGAAATTATGAGTTCGAATCCCGGTCATGGCGAGGTGTAATCGATACAACATTATTTAATAAAGTTTGTCAATGATTTGCGGCAGGTCGGTGGTTTTCTCCATGTACTCCGGTTTCCACCACCAATAAAACTGACCGTCACCACAATATAACTGAAACATTGTTAATGTGGCGTTAAACACTATTGTCCATAACCCTAAGCCCGTGACTCTGTGAAGCATTATTATCTCCCTTAAAAAAGCCGCTATCACACTGAAACATGTCACTATATAACTATAATATAGTACACATTTTGTTTCCAATAAAGAGTTGTTTTATCAAGAGACATGTAAAATTCTGTATCTTGCATTCGTGTGATTTTCAGAACTGATTGATATACTGAAATATTGTTGAAAGTGGCGTTAATGACCATATCCCCTAACCCGTAATAATAAATAAACGTCAGTGTTATTTTGTCATTGTCCTAATAAAACCTTTTCTGATATCCCTTGAATATATTTTACCCTTTATGCTATTTGCTTAAACGTGTGATGGACTGATGGCGTCTGGCTGTCAATCACCTGTACAACCAGCGAAAATACCCGTTGATCTACTCGTCTGACACTGTTGTTGTCTGTTATTTGTAAGGTCGCTCGGACTGCATCGTGCGTAATCAGTAGAGACAGTTAGTATCCCTAAAGCATTATGACGGTTAAAAAATATGATTTAGATTTTTTGGGTGTCGCCATTTAGTGGAACTCTTTTGTATTGAAGATCACAAAAATTGCATTATTCTACATCACACCGTCAGTTCCATTTTCTTCTAAAGTTGGCGTTAAGCATCAATCAATCAATCAATCAATCAATCAATCAATCAATCAATCAATCAATCAATCAATCAATCAAATCTGATCCATTTCCTTCCACCTATATCAAATAATATTCGCTAACCACACAGATGTTAAAATACCCGAAGGCAAGCAAGATTATCTAACCACAAAAATGTCCCACATACATTTTTGGAAGAAAGCTAAAACAATATGTTAGATTGGTTCTGAAAAAATGATTGTTGTTTTGGAGATTAAAGGTTGACGACTGTTGTCTTCCTGTACCAAATATTCTGGTGTGATATTACAAGGTATTAAACCATATTGTCTGATTCCCTATTCATTATAACTCGGTAAATGTACATTTTCTTGATTGGTTGATAATGTGTAGTGTGTTGGCACTGTGTGTGTTGGTAACTGATGCTTGAATAAAATTGAACAGGAGGAGTCACATCACTATCTTTGTCAATATGGCAGCTGCCCTGCCGGTGGGAAAATATTTGATATTAACCAACCAAATCAATAGTTTTTTCTGTGATTCTTCTAATCAGAAAATATAGTTTGTTATTTATTTTAATAAGTACATTGTAATTACGTTTTATAACACTACACTATGATTGGATTTATTTCCTTTGTGAGTTCGAATCCCGCTGATGACGAGGGGTACTCGATACCACATTATGTGATAAAGTTTGTCAGGGACTTGCGGCAGGACGCTGGTGTTCACCGGGTACTCCGGTTGGTTTCCTCCACCAATAAAACTAACCTCCACGAAATAACTGAATTACGGTTGAAAGTGGCGTTAAACACTGAAGTAACTCTTGTTTTTTTATACTTCAAATTAAATATATTCTGATATCATTGAAAGAAACAATTCTCTAATGTTTGACATACTTTATATTAAACAATAATGATATGATAAATACAGTAAAATTAAATGTCATTAAATGATAAGCAGTGCTGTGTTAAAATATTTACCTATATATTTACAGTACACGATCAGCTGATCACAACGTCGAAAATCTGAAACTGACTATATTGTTTTGAAATCTTGACCTATTTATATACACACATACAAAGTGTACACAATTACTACGCGTATATAAATAGTTCAATGTGTGTCAGACACAACATGTGTCGGGGA
>MJUT01051069.1:0-13633 GCA_002080005.1 Gigantidas platifrons
TCTGATTACCCCTCTGGTATCTTTTGGTCATTGTGTTGTCTGTCCTTCTTGTATTTACGGTTTCTGATTACCCCTCTGGTATCTTTTGGTCATTGTGTTGTCTGTCCTTCTTGTATTTACGGTTTCTGATTACCCCTTTGGTATCTTCAAACGTTTATTGCATTTGGAGAATAACCACTTTCATACAAGACGCTGAATCTACAATAGTGTACAAAAAACAGAAAACGGAAGGGCATCAATGTTCCTATACGGGTACGCGTAAGGCAATTAAGCATACCATACGAAAATCGCAGGTTATAGGTAACCTTCGTAGATTTTGACTATGCAATGTAAGCCCTTTGGTTTCATTGCTCCCAAACACTTTAAAATTATTATTTGGCGTTCCAGTCTTTTGACTATGAGGGTACCCGATGAAGGTTATTCCAGAGATCGAGGAATTCAACCATCATTCATTGTCAAAACCTAGGTATAATTTAGATAGATCGAGTATTTTTATCAGGACCAATGGTATCTTGCATTCCGCTGGGATATATAAAAGGAATGTGATCCCTTAACATGCAGCTGATACATAGAACAACACTAAAATGTGTACCTGAATAGCAAGTCGGATAGTATGTCATGTTCATTTACACCCATATCCTTTTTCTTTTGGCCACGGTGTTGTTTGTTCTTCGATTTACGGATTCTGATTATCCCTTTGGTATCTTCAAACTCTTCTTACTACTGTGACAAAATAGTATCTGTATGTGGTTCCGAAATGTACAATATCTATTTTTTGCTTCGTTTGCTATTCTTATAGGGAGAATCTTGTTAGTGGTCGCATGGTAGTTCATTTACAACTACCTATGTAATCAGTGCTTATCACCGCTAACGTTGTTTGTTCAAATCCCGGACAGGCGATGTGTACTCAATACAACATTATGTGATAAAGTTTGTCGGCGACTTGCGGCAGGTCCGTGATTCTCTCCGGATATTTCGGTTTCCTTTACCTGGCCGCCATGATAATATATTGTTGAAAGTGGCGTTAAATATCATAATCTTAACCTTGCTATGCTTATCTACGAGAAACGCATAGATAGATGTTGCCTCATAAGAGTGCAAAGTATGTCGGCAAGCAGGTTGATTGTTGTTTAACGTCACGGCTGCTGTATATCAGCTATCTTCGTAATGGGACCTATTTTACAAACAACAGTTAATGTAAATAAAAGATGAGCGCTTGGATTGGTCTATGGACAGAATTCGGGATTGTACCGGGAAAGATAGGATATAGTATACCTTGTAACTGGTCCCAACTACCATACCTAACAAGGTATTGCTCATTAGCAGGTTCTAGATATTTTTTTACGTGGCGACAGCAAGGAATGTATACATCTTTTCAAACATATTTTATCTTGTAGAATACTATAGTGATTTTTTATTTAAAATTGTATGTAAGATACATATGCTTGAGTTTCCTACATAAGTCATAGTTTTGTAAGCGAAATTTCAAACTTATATATTTCAAGTCGAACAAACCTCTCCTCTAATATTGTATGAGCTCTACCTTGCTTCCGAATGAAATGTGCTTTTAAAGAAATAACAACAAGACAAAAGTTCAGGAATCCATTCCTGTAGACTTCAGTATGTTGTGCTACAGCTTTTTGTTGTATTTACTATATTGCCAGTTTCTCTGGATGGTTCTCTTTTGATTGCCTCTTCGGTATTCTCTAACGTTTATTTGTCCTGTGTCTTGTGTACCCTATGTTGCCAGTTTCTCTGGATGGTCCTCTTTTGATTGCCTCTTCGGTATTGTCTAACGTTTATTTGTCCTGTGTCTTGTGTACCCTATATTGCCAGTTTCTCTGGTTGGTCCTTTTTTGATTGCCTCTTCGGTATTCTCTAACGTTTATTTGTCCTGTGTCTTGTGTACCCTATGTTGCCAGTTTCTCTGGATGGTCCTCTTTTGATTGCCTCTTCGGTATTGTATAACGTTTATTTGTCCTGTGTCTTGTGTACCCTATGTTGCCAGTTTCTCTGGATGGTCCTTTTTTGATTGCCTCTTCGGTATTCTCTAACATTTATTTGTTCTGTATCTTGTGTACCCTATGTTGTCAGTTTCTCTGGTTTGTTCATTTTTGATTGCCTCTTCGGTATTCTCTAACGTTTATTTGTACTGTGTCTAGTGTACCCTATGTTGCCAGTTTCTCTGGATGGTCCTTTTTTGATTGCCTCTTCGGTATTCTCTAACGTTTATTTGTCCTGTGTCTTGTGTACCCTATGTTGCCAGTTTCTCTGGATGGTCCTTTTTTGATTGCCTCTTCGGTATTCTCTAACGTTTATTTGTCCTGTGTCTCGTGTACCCTATATTGCCAGTTTCTCTGGATTGTCCATTTTTGATTGCCTCTTCGGTATTCTCTAACGTTTATTTGTACTGTGTCTCGTGTACCCTATATTGCCAGTTTCTCTGGATGGTCCATTTTTGATTGCCTCTTCGGTATTCTCTAACGTTTATTTGTCCTGTGTCTTGTGTACCCTATGTTGACAGTTCCCCTGTATTGTCCATTTTTGATTGCCTCTTCGGTATTCTCTAACGTTTATTTGTCCTGTGTCTTGTGTACCCTATGTTGCCAGTTTCTCTGGATGGTCCTTTTTTGATTGCCTCTTTGTTATTCTCTAACGTTTATTTGTCCTGTGTCTTGTGTACCCTATATTGCAAGTTTCTCTGGATTGTCCATTTTTGATTGCCTCTTCGGTATTCTCTAACGTTTATTAATTGTAGACAAGTACGTAAGTTTAGAAGGATATGTATTTCCGGTTTGTAGCAAATAATGAATTGACTATATCATCATAGCCTTTAGTCATTATTGTTTAACTTGTCAGAGACCAAGAAGTGGACCAAAAAGTGAGGAGGGAATTTTAAGAGGTCGCCCGAAAGTTTGGGAGGCTTAAAGAGTTAAGCGGAAAGTTGTCTGTGGGGCAAGTTTTATGAGGTTACTGGTTAAAAATCAGCTTTTCTTTAAATGTGTTTGCCAAACAAAATAATTACCCCGAGGCTCCTACGCCCCTACAGGTTGTCTTGTTTCTTTTGAATAAAAACATTTTAACACAAACATATCAAACCATTGGATTGATTATAATTGATTACTATATCACGGTTTGGTGAAGTATCCAAATTGCCGGATTCGTTGATAGCTGAAAAATACCGATTGTTTATTCTTTTACACCGTGTAAATACAATACACAAATATTATGCACTCCATTACACAAGAATGCAATACACTTGTCACGTTAAATAACTGAAGAGTCACTGACATAAACTTATATAACACAGGTGTGTGTGTGTGTGTACATGTATGATACGACATATTTTTTTAATATACGCAAGTTTATCAGCTTACATGATATTATAGATTTACAATTAACATCCATCAAAGTGTTTGACCATCGTAAAATATCAAGTTAATGGATAACCTTGTACTTATTTTTCTCAGGTAAGTTACCTATATTCAACGGGAGATATACAAAATAGATATAATTGATCACGAGTAAAGTTATTCGATCTTTAGTTTTATATGTATGTTTTGTAGATCGTTGTTTGTCCTTTTTGTACTTTATCTTTTGGCCATTGTGTTGTCTGTTCTTCTTCGATTTACAGATTCTGATTACCTCTTTGGTATCTTACACAAGAGGGAAAAAAACGTTTTATCTGTTTATGCACGTATTATTTATAAGTGTATTTTATTATTCTTCAAATGTAAAGATTTTATATCTATAATCGACTATTTCAATTATAAATACACCATTATGATCAACTAGATAGATACTACCTATGTATATGTATCATTTATTGAAGTATACAGGACACGTTTATTAATAGATTATATATTTAACATATTACAACAAACATAAGTTTGTTACACTCCTGAAAACACCTAATCTGATCAGGTTCGTATAGCTAACGTGTATATAACTCCATGGTCAATTGTTACTGGTGTATGTAAGGAGGTACACCCTCTAATCAGTTCACATGTAAGTCATATAAAACAATGTTTGGTTCGTCTTTTCTCCCATTTGTTTTGTAGGGAATTCATGTTTTATTTATGTTATTTGTATTTATTTATGTATGATGGTCTCCAGCATGATTGCCGTATCAGTAGCATGATTGCCGTATCAGTAGCTTGATTGCCGTATCAGTATATATTCGTTTTTTTAATAACAGTAACACGACGGGTGTGTCTAGTGGAGTGTGAAATGTTTATTTTTTCGGAGCAGCTGAGATCACTCCGATGTATTGTGGAGTTTGCGTTTTTCAATGATTAGTATTCTATGTAGTGTTTTATAGATCTTTGGTTGCCATGGTGTCTTTCTTCTTTTGGTCATTGTATTGTCTGCTCTTCTTCAATTAATAGTTTTTAATTACTTCTTTGGTAAATCAAAAACACTTTATAGTCATTGAAAATATCAAGATATAACATAAAAAGTGAAGTGAAGAAATTACAATCTTACGAAATTGACGAAAAATGTATACAGGTAAATAACAAATATGTGGGGTTGTACAGTTTTGTTTTGATATAATATAATCAATGATGCATATCATTTTATTTCCCTCAAAACTATAATTTTTTTTGTTATTGTAAACATGCAAAATCTATAAAGTGTTTTGTTTGATATGATTGACAATTTTACCCTATTTGTCTTAGTTAACGTCTATTGTTGCATGGTCCTGTGTGTTTGAGTTGTAAAGGTCAATGACTTCCGTTCCTTCCCCAAGCGTAGCATCACTGACATGGGGTCAATGTTAAGTATTAAGATTTTCGGCACATTTGAGTTTTACCTGTTATATCCGTCTGAGCTTTTCTCCTCTATTAATTCCGGTAGTCACAATATTGGTGAATGTGAGAGTTATGTTATCTTACGCCACTTTCAACAATATTTCAATTATATCGTGGCGGTCAGTTTTATTGGTGAAGAAAACCAGAATACCCTGAGAAAACCACCGACCTGTCGCAAGTAACTGACAAACTTTATCACATAATGTTGTATCGGGTACACTTCACCTGGGTGGGATTGGAACTCACAACGTTAGTGGTGCTATACACTAATTGCATAGGTAGTTATAAATCCAACTACAATACGAGTACGACGGTCCCCATTATAGCTGATAAATACAATAAACACCGATAATCATTTCACAACTTATATACATCATTCTAGGGCGTGTGTATAGTACCGTGTTTTCTAGACAAAGCTCAGCTACTGACACAAAAGCTTCTCATACAACGCTACGTTGCTCCTGGGTTGAAGTCATCTCATCAAAAGTTCTACGGTCGTCACCACGATCAGGTTGACCGTTACGATATATCAGTATCTCTAACGACAATAATGGATCTTTTCCTTTTTATGTAGATTCCCCCCCCCCCGGTTTTTGTGGGGGTCCATGTTGTTCATCTTTTCAGTATTCTGTGTTGTGTTCTACATGTATCATAATCTGGCAGAATGATAAAAGTATTGATGGTGGTCACATAATGGTAGAAGTATAATTACATATAATATCCAGCCAAAAAAAACCCCTCATGATTGCAGACGAAGTAACTGTTCAATCACAATATTTCTTAAATGTTACAATTGTTTTCAGTTTATTTTGTGTTCCATGTAACACAACTTCCATTTCATTTTAGATAACAAAAGAATAACTTGGCATTAGAACAACAAACAATCTCATAAAGTTGGTAAACTAGCAACATTGGCAGGTACCCGTGGTAAGTTATAATTTTTTAAATTAATTAGCTAAGCACAATTAGCAAGTACACATGGTAAGTTTTTACTGTTATTGTTAACAAGCTATAAATGTCAGAATGTAGACGTGGTAAGGGTCGTTGTCTTGTTTGTGCTAAATGTGTTTCCATGGTTTTGGTTGATTAAATAATCGGCTTATCCCACAGAGCTGCCCAGTACATCATGTGGAGGCAGACATTGTCAGTACATCATGCTGAAAATCTAGCCATGAATTATGGTAGGCAGCCCCACACTTCCTGCGCGTTAATGACATTTCTGTAGATTGCGAAAAAGTGATCAAATTTTGCAGTGACTTCCGGCAGGTCGGTGATTTTCTCCGGATACTCCGGTTTGCACCACCAATAAAACTGACCGCCACGATATTACTGAAAAATAGTTGAGAGTGGAATTAATACACCATAACCATAACCCTGTTATCATCATGCAATATACCATGTTTTGTGCGTTAACACGCAATCACTATGTATTCACAGACTCGCAATAAAATAACTATTTCAAAAAGTTGTGATACTGTGTCAATATTTGCTTTCATATCTCGCATCGATAGCAATACACACATACATACACACATACATACATACATACATACATACATACATACATTTTTTTTTCATTATTTTTTTTTCAAGATAAATACACTTTGAAAGAAAGTAATCAATTATTACTACATCAATGTAAATAATGAATGAATTAATGTTTAATATTTATTTTAATGATGTTTTACTAAAGGATATTTAACCCTCTACCAGCCTTGCACAGATTTTGTGGTCTGTTTGGAGATGGCAGGTATATGATGTGAAAGTAGTATGACAACAGAATCTACCACAACCAAAAGAACAACACGTATGATATATATATTATTTTGTTTTAAATTGTTAATTTCTCTGTCTTGCCAAAGAAGAGTTTGAAGATACCAAAGTGACAATCAGAAGCCGTATATCGAAGGACAGACAACACAATTGCCAAAAGAAAAAGAACAAACTGTTTCTGCTCCACGCAAGGCTTTGGTGGTGATAGGCACTTATTGCCACCCCGGGCCCACCAAATAGGCACTTATTGCCACCCCCGGGCCCTTTAAAAGTCAGTAATCGTCAAGAAGATTTTGAAGATAGCAAGCGGGTTATCAGAATCTGTAAATTGAAGAAGGACAGACAACACAATGGCCAAATGAAAAATCACAAAAGGAGCAAACGACGATCTACAAAACATTGCACAAAGCTAAATATCGAGTAACACGAACCCCACTAAAACGGGGGCAGAGGGTGAACACAGGTTGGTGCTCCGGAAGGGTAAGCAGTTCCTGCTCCACGTCGTGTTACTCTAGTTACAAATCCTATTATAAAATAGTCTTAACAAATCAGTCGAGAGTCTCATGTAAATATATGCGTCGTTATTATTTTGTCTTTGTTCTATTTTTTTCAGAGACAAAGGTTCCCGATACAACATTTAATGAGGCAGCCCGAGATACAATTAACATCATACTATGGGGGGCTTCAGGAACGGCCTTACTTATACTTTTAATACGACTGTTTATCTCAGGAATTCATCGTTGTCGACGTCGAAACCAAGCCAACCTAGATCTTAATAGTAAGTGTCTTAAGATCACACATGTATTATAACTTGTTGACTTTTGTACGGGGATTATACATGTGTATGCTGTTCCTTATTGTGATTTCCGCATAAAAACTATGTTCGGTTCGTCTTTACCTTCCGTTTGTGGGAGGGGTCGTGACTTATATACGTTACCTGTGTTTTTGTTTGCGTATAGTGGTGTCCAACACATATCGTGTTGTGTTTTTATTTTGTTTTTCGTCGTCTTGTGTGACATATGTTGCCAGTTTCGCTTTATTGCTCTTCGGTATTCTCTAACGTTTACCTACTATCCTATAAGGTAATACAATGTAAAATACCACACTGTCGGAACAGTTCAAGAAAGTAATAGAAATATCACAGAAAGAGACAAAATTGATACTCTAACACAAATACATGACCGCTCATTTTCCGGACTTTCAATCTTCACCTCTTATTGAAATGATGCGGTCATGCAAGTGTTTTACACATGCGAGTAAAAAGCTAACTCCCATATATAATTATACTAAATTTGGTTAATCTATGAAAAATAATGTTACTGCTGAAAAATATAACATAAAACCGTAGATATGTTTTTTAGTGTTCGTGATGCTTTTCTGGAGTCAGAAGCAGGAATATGAAAAGGGCTGAACAGAATTGCCAAAATCGACTAAGGTCACCTATAATAGTTGACATTATGATAAAGGAATGCATTTTTAATCCACATTATTATCAGGTAATGCCAGCAAACATCACAATGATACCAGATTTTCAACAAAAGTAACATGACAAGTGCCACTTGTGGAGCAGGAAGTGTTAAGCATCATGGAAAACCTGGGATCACCCCATAATATTAGTGGAATGGGATTCTTGTTGCAAAATCATAGGATTTTTCTGTAGTATTTTCCCGACCATTGTTGATCTAATTGTCTTCTTTCATTTTGGCTAATATGAGTAGGCATGGCCTATAGAGAGGAGGTTAGTATTTGAAATTAAGTGATAATAAAAATACCTTTATATACCTAATATGTTTATCATTAAACTGTAAACACTGTCATGTGGAATCTAGAGTACTCTTTACACTGTGTTAGTTATTGTTTAATATGGGAGCTATATAAGCTCCCAGGAGCGGAGATCGCTAGGCAAACAGGGGTTAGGGTCCACTACGAAGTTATACGAGCGCCAATGGCGCGAGAGTTCGTACTAAAACTCTTCGTGCCATGGGTGAGGGTCTATTCTTAACAGTTAATTCCATACTATCAAAGAGGAAGGTCGCTAGGCAATGAGAAAGGTCGCTAGGCAAAGAAGAAGGTCGATTGACGTCACCCAGCTTGCTTATGACGTCACTGAGAAGTTTGAAAATATCATATATTGATAGATAAATGAAAAAGCTCAAAGTTACGAAAGGTTAAAAATGGGTATGAAGTTACGAAACCATTTGGGTATGAAGTTACAAAGTTACGAGATAGTAACGACATCTAGCGGGATACAATATAATGCAATGGTCCATTATGTTGTATCCCGCTAGGTGGCGTTACTATCTCGTATCCAAATGGTTTCGTAACTTCAAAACTTCGTACCCATTTCGTACCTTTTTCGTAACTTTGAGCTTTTTCATTTATCTATCGATATATGTTATTTTCAAACTTCTCAATGACGTCATAAGCATGCTGGGTGACGCCAATCGACTTTCCTCTTTGCATAGTGACCTTCCTCTTTGATACTATAGAATTAACTGTTAAAATACACCCTCACCCATGGCACGAACAGTTTTAGTACGAACTCTCGCGCCATTGGCGCTGGCATAACTTCGTAGTGGACCCTAACCCCTGTTTGCATAGCGAACTCCGCTCCCATATTAAATAATAACTGACACAGTGTAAAGGGTATTCTAGATTCCACATGACAGTGTTTAATGATAAACATATTAGGTATATAAAGGTATTTTTAGTATCACTTAATTGCAAATACTAACATCCTCTCTATAGGCCATGGCTACTCAGATTATATCTAATTGGCAACTGTCATTTGCATAAAGTAAAACTGGTCTTACAGGGTGGTCTACAGTAATGAGGACTAAACGTTCTCTATTACATTGCCTGTTCCTCTAATTACGGTTTCTGATTACCTCCCTTGTTGTGATGGTGGTTAGTGGCTAGTAGCAAGACTAAATTAGTAAATCTTATCCACTACTTGCGTCAATATATCTATACATCCACCCATAGTTCCATCCAAGTGCCACATTCTGATTTGGTGTTTGTGGAAATTTGAACATAGCTTTGATAATGTGGATTGGATTGATGGTGTTTAACGCCACTTTCAACAATATTTCAGTTATTTCGTGGCGGACAGTTTTATTGGTGGAGGAAACCAGATACCAGGAGAAAACCACCGACCTGTCGCAAGTCACTGACAAATATTATCACATAATGTTTAGGCACTGGTTGCATAGATAGTAAATCCAACTACCTTACGATCACGGCCACGACGGCCCCTTGATAATGTGCGTTCGAATCATGTTAAACGATAATAATATCATATAAACAGCAAAACTACAACACTTTTGGCACAGTTCCAAAATCCAATGGAAAATCCAATCGTAGAAACACACGCAAAATTGACACCCTTAACCCACATATACGCTACAGCTCACTTTCCTGACTTTACACAGGCACTTCATTGCAAAGTGGCAGGGTAAAATTAGTTGTACAATTTCAATAAGAATGTTTTGTATGATTTTTCTATAATAAATTTATTTCCTTTCAGATGGAAATCGTAGTACCTGCTCTTTGCACGAAGACCCACCACCAAATTATTCCCAGCTGTCAATGCGGTCACTTCCGCCAACCTATAGTCAAGGTTGTAGGATCCTTCATTATCATCCATCCACCGGAAATACGTCACAACAAACACAAAGCACTACAGAAGATGATATTACTCGTGTGCTTAGAACTGACAGCTTTGAAAACGATTTTATCGCGCCACCTGCATCTTTATATGATAATAATAATGACATTAGCAATACTGAGGGGCATCAAACAACTACAGACGCAAATCCGAATTTTCAAAACAATGACACTGTTCGTGAAATATCTAATACCAACATGATGGACGTCAACAACAGTACAGTCTCAACTAATTCTACCGGAGGTAGAGTTTTTGACATTGATTTCATGGTTCCACCAGTCGCATTCGAGGAAACTGAGATTTCAAATAATGCCACTAACGTAACAGGTAGAGGCCGTAATAGAAATTTACAGAGTGATTGTAACATGCCATCGTCATTGGTCGAGCATCGACACAGCAGAAGTGAAGCCGATATACCTATATCCTATGCAAATCAAAGTTTTGAAAACGGTCCTACTGTTATTGCGCATAGATGACACGTCAATTACCTCAATTGTTGATCGCATCATATTTGTAAGAGTATTTACGCACACAATTAAACAACGAATAATATATATCAACATATATGAGAGATCTAAAAGCACTAGCATCATTTATATATGCTCGTCGAAAATAACGTTATCAGGTTGTGTGCCATACGGTTATGGAAAGTTGAGTCTTTTCGACTAAGATATTTGCAATATTCAGTATGGAGTTTTTTCTTAGATATATAACTATTGAAACAACGAATATAATTTAACTTCTTTGCAAGTGATGGTGACCACGAAGATGGCGTAAACCGATGCAAGTGAGAAGATGAATGTTTACTAATAACACTCACTGGCCACTGCCCTCTATACCTATAAATATTTATTTTACTTTAAGATATCTATATATTATATGCACATTGTTCATCACTATAACTGTCCATGTATTCCACAGTCTTAATCAAGACGCTAGTTCGGTATTATTCTGAGAAAAATGAAGACATATGCTTGTAACCAGATAGAATAATATGCTGATCTGTGTAATGGACTATTTGTGTTTATCAACAAACCATGTTGTTTTGTGATTATGTAGTTCGAGATCTGTTACATTTGTTAAATTAAATTGATGATTGTTTCAAACTCTTAATCAGGACACTAGTTCGGCATAGTTCCGAGAGGAATGTAGACGGTGGCTTGTAACGAGATAGAATAACATGCTGATCACTGTAATGGACTATTTGTGTTTATCAACAGATCATGTTGTTTTGTATTTCTGAAGTTCAAGATATGTTACCCTCATTAGATTAAATTAATGATTGTTCCAAACCCCTAGTCAGGACACTAGTTCGGCATAATTCCGAGAGAGGAATATAAACGGATGTTATAACCAGACAGACTAAAATGATGATCACTGTAATGGACTATTTGTGTTTTTCAAGAGATCATGTTGTTTTGTGATTATGAAGTTCGAGATCTGTTTCAGTAGTCAAATTTAATCAATGCAATTAATTACCCTATTATTTATCAGCAGGATGAATCGAATAGACAATTGATTCATCCGAATGTAATATGAAATGATGTAATCCACACAACGAAAAATCTAGAGGAACAATAACGCTTAATTATATATGATATATTATAGATCAAAAGAATACCGGTGAATTAAAATATATTTTTACACTTGTAACCCGTATATGTATTGTTGTCTTTTGGCTTGTGGAGAGAAACTACCGCTGTTGTAATTAAGGTTAATGCACGAAACATACACCAAGATCGGGGTCATGATCAAACTCGTATATAAATTAGTTTGGTTTGTTTATGGTGTTTAACTCCGCCACTTTCAACAATATTTCAGTTATATCGTGGCAGTCAGTTTTATTGATGGAGGAAACCGGAGTACCAGGGAAAAACAACTGTCCTGTCGCAAGTCACTGACACATATAATCACTTTGCTGTATAGAGTACACCTCGCAATAAACGGGGTTCGAACTCACAATTTTAGTAGAGATAGGCACTGATTACAGAAGTAGCTGTAAATCCAACCACCATACGATCACTACCAATACGACCTCGTATATTAATCAGCATTATATTTTACCGAGATAAATGCAATGAGAACAGACCAGACTTATTCCACATAAAACCGGAAATGACAACGGGCACTCCGGTAAATAATTCATTAAAACAATTAATTTCCCTATAATTATGATTTTCATCTTAGAGGACGTGCCGACCACTTTTTGTACATTTAAATTAAAATGCTAAAGTAATGTTGATATCTACAATATAAATGCAATTTAACAAATACAATATGCACAGTCTAAAGATAAATTCATATTTCGCCTTGATCCTCTACATGTGTATGAAGAGTTTGAAGATACCAATGGGGAAATCAGAATCCGTAAATCGAAGGACAGACAACTTAATGGCCAAAAGAAAAAGTACAAAAGGACAAACAACGATCTACAAAGCATACATATAAAACTAAAGGTCGAGTAACACGAACCTCACTAAAAACCGGGGGTGAACTCAGGTGCTCCGGAAGGTTAAGCAGTTCCTGCTCCACTTGTGGCACCCGTCGTGTTAATCTAATTACAAACCCGGTAATAAGTCGTGAACGAGGAAAGGACCGGGAAGTGTTAGACATGCCATTGGGATACATGCAATTGGTTGTATGTTATACAAATGACATGTGAATATCACTGCAGTAGATATATATATGTATCAAATCTAGCTTTAAGATAAGACCACATTTAGTGTATATTCGTTTTAAAACTACCTTGTTTGCGAAATACGTCCTAAAGGTGGTTTTAAAATAAGTAAGGCTGATTGCTGCTTGCTTAACGTCCAACGGCAAAGATTTCATCATAAATATAAAGAACGAATATAAATTCAACAATACATAAAAACTATTCAGAAATGAAAAAGGTTTGAAACAACGATGGCAACGACTTTTTGACTGCCACGGGAAAAATATGGAGAGTTGGGTATGTTCAAGCAATTTAGCGAATTTTCGAAAACTAAATAAAACGTATCCATAGTATAGGGAACGTGGTACTCTTTAAACACGCCTCCCTCTATGGTTCATGACCATATTTGCTGTATATTAACCGAACAAATCTCCTTCTTGAGAACACACTTATCTCCCATCTTGGAAAGCGGTGGAAAGTTCTATTGGTCGAGCCATGGGAACCGTCATAAATACCATGAAAATAATTTAGTAACTGAATGAAGAGTCTAAAATGAGCTTAATGATTCGCATACCGACACCAGATAGATAATAAAAAAAATAATTGAATCTATGTTGTAAACAGACAGAAGAAGCAACGCTACACCAGTGAAGCATCCATGGCCATATGAGTAACATGACGGGTGTCTTAAAAGAAGCAGAAACTGCTTACCCTTCGCTAGCACCT
>MJUT01051069.1:20989-33099 GCA_002080005.1 Gigantidas platifrons
ATTTAANCAATGTACTTACAAAATAATATAAGGCTATAGAAAGCAGTTTTAATTGAAAATTATGTAGTAAAAACCTGGTAATTTAAGTGATCCCAGAAAAATTATTTTGACTGCTTAGCATTTTCTGTTAATTTTTCAAATTGTCAATTTGAATTTCATGTCTTAGAGTATTATTTGGCTTTAACAGTACATTTGAACATCCAGCTTACTTAAACAGTGAAAAAAAAAACGATGTGGAAGCATATTTTTATTGAGTTTTGGGGGAAATTATAGTTGTGCACCATCAGAAATTCCAAGACTTGAATATCAATAAATCATATTTTTGCAAATTTGATGGAATTAGAAGGAATTTCAACTAAAGATCTATATACAAAAACTTATTTTATGTCTTAAACCACATAATTTATGGGGTAAAAGCATGAATTAACAAAATTAAGAATGATATGAGCTCATTTTATGGGACGAAAAAAGGGGGGGGGGGTGGCTCAATGCAAACATTTCATAGTATTTAGCTATTAAATATACAACTGAGACATATATATGTGTTAAAATTGCTTAATATGTTATAAATTAGCTTAATAACTGTAATATATAAGAGAATAGATAAGTTTTGGTAAATTACACAATCTGAACCCAACAGCTGTAAATGGAGAAATTTTCATTAAAAATCTTCAAGGGGGTACCTTTGCATTTGAACACTTATACTTGCAAATATCAGACAGTCACATACCTTATGAGGTTTTTTTGGGTTGATATTGTCTAAGGAATAGAAATTAGGCCAACAAATGGTGAAAGAAACAAGTTTTTTGCTCTTTAGGTGTCAAACCACTAATTCACCAATCAGAGCTTGGAACATATACGAAAGTAGTCCCTTTTCAAGAAAAAAGTTCCTTTCACTTTGTAGTATTGTGAAAACTACTGATTGGAATGGACTAATTAAAATTGATAATTGAAGTTAAATATACAGGGATTATTTTGAGGCCAAATTTGATGGACTTAGTTGTATTTTAATACCTCTATGCTGGATTTGATGCATGACCTATAAATACTGAATTTCTTGGGGATGACCGAGCTATTTTTAGAGTAGGTGTTTTCCGTAGCATGGCATTTCACTGCAATATTTTAAACATGCCCTGATATTTTGACAGAACGTAGATGAATTATGTACGTTTCAGAAAATGTATGGTCTTGAAAAGGTTAAACTTAAGATAAAATGACCAGGTAGGCTCGAAAAAACACAAATTTAGTAGAAAACCTTAAAGAAATTAATTAATGGTTTTACACCGTAAGCAGCCGGAAGTGCTAACTCTTCCGGAGTACCTGAGTTCTACCCCAGTTTAAAGTATAGAATTGTTTTTGCAAGAAGGCTTAATAACAATGGCGTAGTTAGCTATATTATTGTACCACGTGTTTTTAATGTTTTATTTTTCAATATTTTGATAATATAAGAAACGTATTTTTAATGTGTTCCGTTTGAAGATACCAAACAGGTAACCAGAAGTTATAATTCAAGGGGAAATACGAAGACAAACAATGTTTAAAAAACATCACAACGAAACCTAAAGATTGACCAACACGAAACCCAACTGAAGACCGCTGGTAAAGTCCAGTGCTCCGAAAGGGCAAGGAGTTTCTGCTCCACATGTGACATCTGTCGCATCACTGTTAACGACAAGAACATCATCTGACAATCTTGTTGAATACCAATGTACCTAAAGAACATTTCCTGCAATGACGAAACATTAGATGTACTTGTGTCAGCTCTTTATAGAAAGTAGCAAGTTGGACATCTGGTTTTAAACAGATTGATTTTGTAATTATTTTGTATACTTTGGACCCCCCTTTTTTCTTGTTTTAACTAACTGACTACGTCATCCCTATATCACTTTGTAATATTAGAATATAACCTACTTTTTCGACCAATCAGATTTCGAGAAGTGACCCATTAAGTGCCACACTTAATCATTAAGTTTTTCAAAGTGACGTAGCTGAAATAGACGTCAGGTGACTGCTTTGATTGACAACTGCTGCTAAAAAAAAATAAACATTATGTACTTTCGAGACAACTTTAATATTACAAATATCTGGTGGTCAAAACAATATTCAATGAGCTTTACCAAGCATTAAACATGAAAAAAAATAATGAAAAAATTCCATTAAGAAAATTTAAATTTCCATGTCCATTTTTTTTATCACCTTTTAAAATCACAATTTTCCTTACGTGTCAGGTGTGTTAGGGGGTAATCCGTCCCGTTTTTCCTTCGAATTTCTAGGATAAAGCGTTGCAGCCAAAAATTTAAACTTTCATTGCTCAGTTCGCATATGCCCTCTGGAATATAAACACCGGCAGATTCTAGCATAGTTTCTGGTCTTGCGTTGCGATACTTGACCATTCAGTCCAAACCCCTAGGGCCCATTGATTAGACTAGCGAGTTATCTTTGGTATGCATTTTCCTTTTGATTTTGTAACTCACCGTACGACACAGGCGCTGAAAACCGGTTATTGTGCTGAACCTCTTCAAGTATGAGCTGTTGTGTGGGGAGGTCATGTAGTTGAGACAAAGATATATTTTCGCTTTCGTCATTCAACATGTCCTCCATCATGCCGTGGTAAAATCCTTGCCGCGCACTTTCCAGCAGACGTCTAGGGTGTGACGTAAGAAATGTCTGGAACATTGAACCAATGAAAAAGTAGGTCACATTCTAAGTCAGTTAGATTATATTAAGTGAAATTTTATTGGTTAAGAAGGGGATCGCTTCGCTTCGCCCGCTCCGTCCCTTCTTAACCATTAAAATTTCACTTAATATAATCTAACTATTACATATTGTTTACCGGTGTGTAGATGACATAATATATATATATCAGCTGATTATTTCAAACGGTAAGTCTTTGTTTGTGTTGTAAATGATTTATACATGTTAATCGTATAATGTTATAATTAGTTCGTGAATATAATCCTGCCACTTTTTTACTGAAGTGCCTGCACCAAGCCAGGAAAGTGAAGGGTCATGTGCATGTGTGTTACTACGATTTTTCTACAAGATTTTGGGACTGCTACGACAGTGTGGTATTATTTGTTTTGTTTTTTTATTTTACTATCTCAATTAAAATAGCTTAAGTTAAAATATACATATTCCACCGAGTGTGTAACCGGAGGCAGTATATATATATATATGTTCTCCTTCCATTATCATACCACTAACACAGGGTACCGAAATCTGGACAGGTTGTCGAGGTGGAGGGTCCGTCTCAATACCAACACATTAAGCAAGCATATGTATTTTAAACAACAAGTTGCATGTTTAATATATGTAATTCCTATAAACTGGGGAAAAAAATCACAATGTATGAATATAGAGCACGAGCACACAACCCTTGTCTTTTAGTTGGCTTATATGATTGATTGATTGATTGATGTTTAACGTCCAGCAATTTTTCAGCTATATTCAGGACGAGAATAATTTAAACGCCACGAGACTCGAAACAAGGAAATGTGATGGGTAGGGACGGATAATTTAGCCAGTGCAACAGGTCTCTTATGGACCACTCATCATGAGCATAATGCTCATAGTGAGCTGTTACACTGGGTTCTTTAACGTGCGAAGAGGGTGGCAATCTCTCAACACGGGACTATAGATAATCCTAACTGTTGAGTGTTTCTAAATACACAGTGTTTATTACAAATGTACTAGCAAATTACGTAATACAACACTTGTCAATCAAAGCTTTTTCTTTAAAATATAGGATGACAATTTGAACATATTAACGGTCATGTTTGTGGTTCTTTAAATTAACAATTGACATCTAGGTATGATGTTATTCAAGGAGAAAATGCACTATATTTTCTCGAAGATCAAAATAAATACGGAATGTGATCCATCATATGAACAGTGCACAATGTTGATGAAATAAAAATAGAAGATTGTAACCCGTTACAAACTACTAATCACAAATTGCATTCTTAATCGAAACAAAAAATATCACACTGTCAGAACCGCACAATAAAATATCAAAATCGTAGAAAGCGGGAAAAATCGATACCCCTAACACACAAATACATGACCGCTCACTGTCCTGGCTTGGTACAGGCACTGCAATGAAAAGTGGCGGGGATAACCTAGGTTTATGGGCCTAAACCTCCCTTCTTAGTGAAATAATGATAAAACTGTTCTAAATTTAATGAATATGACAGAGCTAAAAAATTACAATTAATTCTGTCATCATCACAAATTATGCGGTTTACGGTACCATTCGTTAAAAAGTCGATAGCACTGAGGAAAGTGGGCGCTACTGCTGCATAATTGTAATTGAATGTAGATCAATTTGTTTTCATTTTATTTGTACGTTGTTACTATGTCTTTGTCTATTTGACTTGTGTACGTTGTTTGTATATATTCCTTGTATATGCCTTCAACCCTTCGGGGTAAAATTGAGCATTGAATAAAGACAAGATAAAACAGTATTACGTATTGTTGGCGGTTTCAAGAGATATATGTAAATTATATATATTTTACCTATCTAAATGTATCATATTCTTTGTATTGACAGCCACAACGGCATACAGACCTGTCTAATATATTTTTCGTGGGTATTGGACTTTGTGGTAATGGCTTTTAAATTCAATGGTAAGTCTTGTATTAATGAAGGAGCAGGAACTGCCAACCCTTCTGTGTTGTGTTGTTGCTGTCAAAGTCGAACAGACCTACGATTTAGCCTCGAATTGGACTATTATTAAAAAAAATCTTGAAACAAAACTGCCAAAACACACATACACCAGACCAAGAGCAGCTGATGTAACTTCTTTGTTGTATTCCATTTGCAACTTTGATTTTGTCGTAACCATTGTTATGGTTCAAATGTGCCTGGCTTTTAAGAAATCACTACAAGAGAGATCACTTGACATAGGCAGAGCCTTAAAAAGCATAACTTTAGTTCAGAGCTCACTAGACTGCAGAGCAAATGTTGAACAATTCAACCACCAGTGTTTTGAGAGGAGTGTTCAAATATGTGAACCACTAGACATAGAGGTTAAAAAATCTAGAATATGCGGGAGACACACTGTGAGATTTTATGTTGAAGCAGAGGGTCCGGAAGACTACTTTAGGAAGTCAATAACTGTACCTTTTCTCGACTATGCGCTAAATGAAATGAAAACGAGGTTTACCGACCTACATGCCAGAACCGCTTTGGGACTACAGTTGGTTCCATCTATTATTGAAAATATTGCTCCATAACTTATAGGAGACATGTAACTGTATCTGTAAAAATCATCTTCTGCCAATCTAGGCACACCTCCTTTACCGGGAAGTACGGTTTCACATAAAATTCAATTAAATTTAAACCGAATCTTGTAACAATCCACCTCCATAAAAAAACGTATTATATACACACATACAATAATAAAACTTCATGATCACTGTACACTATACACGTGGTTTTAAAAATTATTGCACTCAGATAAAATTAATATAGGGCCCTACCAGGGTGCGATCAAACTCAAAACCTCCATTTACAGCTCATGCCTTCGCACTACGACCCTTCCTCATCTTCTTTGACATCAAGCCTAAAAGTTCATAGCGCTTAGTATGAAGTCTATAGCATAGGTATCTACAACGAGGCTCTAATGATGTTAGTAAATTCTCCATTATTAGATAGAAATATGGATTCACCAAGACTTGCAATAAGTTAACGTTCTCCTCAGCCTTATTCTTTGCGAATAGAATGCTACAAGTGTTAATTATGTCCTTAACTAACGGTGCACGGATGCCATCTTAACGTTCACATATCAGTAAGAAATGATCTAAAGTTTCTTCACCATTTCCACAGAGGAGATATCTTGGATTTAGTTGAGATCTATTGAATGAGGCTCTGTTTGCTTGTAGAATGTAGAATGTATTAAACACATGCGCTTGAAACATTAAACACACACAATTCAAGTTAAACACTAAACACAAACATTTCTTTCTTTAAATGTGCAGATATTTGGAAATAAGATAAATATGTGGCAAGCGCCTCGCTATCTACTCATTCAAAAATTATATGAACATTCAAAGGCTTAAACAAAATGAAATAAATCTTGTAAAACATTAAAAATAAAATCATTTAAAAACTTCTACCTTATTTCTAAAAAATATATAATAAAACTTAGATTGAACACTCACCTAAAATGACAACAATATTTTTCTTCTAAAAATACTAACTTCTTTATTAGTCGATGGTCAAACTGCAGGTGAGTGACCAGGACGCGTTGACCAAAATTTGCACGTTTTTTTGGGTTTTTACTTCAAACCACGGGAAAATTGCCCAGGTAACCATTGTCTCGCTTTGTGTCAATTAAGGTACAAGTTTAATCCATCTGTCTGAGTACAACATTCTCAGCGGGGATTAACTTAATTTGGGTGGCTCTATCTTTCAAACATGGTTACGTCATTTAATATAACCAAATAATTTATGTAAAATAAAAGATTTTTGTTTGTTAACACTTGGGAACTAAATATATAGATTTTCTTGTCTTTGTTATGCTGGCTTATTTGGGGCATTCTTATTGACAATAATAACATTCCATTTCCTTTCTTTATAAAATAAAATAATTAAAATTCACTTGTAAATTTAAAGTTTATTTCTATTTTACACCCATAAAATAGATTTGATAACTGATTAGTTCACCATATGAAAATGTGAAAAACTTAAAACTCTACCAAGTAAAAATATGAAAAACTAACACTAATACATATATATATATATATATATACAAAAATACGCACATGAGATCTGGTCTTAAAGTTTCAGTGTCACAGAACAGTGGACTTATATCTTCTGGCATTGTTCCACCCATCATAACAGGTGGTTTCATTCTGGTGTTACTTTGTATGGCAGTGTATTATTGGATAAAGCAATATTGCTGTCAATGCAATCTAATGAACCGTACTACTACTCCAACTACTCACCGTAAGTTCTAAATTTATCTTTGAGATAGAACGTATCTACGTAGTATATATATAGAGTCTCGCCATTTTTAATCCCCTCAGGGAAACCCATGTATATATATATAAATAGAGCATAGTTTCTCAGATTTGGAATATAATCCCTAAAAAAAAGGACAAAACTGACAAACTTTATCACCCAACACACACAATGTTGTATAGAGTACACCTCGACGTGAGCGGGATTCGAACTTACAACTTAAATGGTGATAGGCACCGATTGCACACGTAGTTGTAAGTCCAACTACCATACGATCTCGACCACGAATGCCCTTCAAAAACGAAGAATAAAAACAAAAAATAAATAAATAAAACAAACAAACAAACAAAGATACACAATTGATCCCAATTAAAATTTTCCTTTTCTTTCGTATTCTTCTTAAATTCCTACAATTTACCTGAAGTATTTGTGTACTACAAACTCCTTTTACAGTTATACATGTATTATCTTTCAAACTTAGATGTTATATCTAATTCAATTAGTATTATTTAAGTGAGTGATTGTTGTTTAACGCCAAGTGAGCAGTTTGTGAGCAGTTTGTGAGCTTATTGCAAGAACAAGTTACATTTCGATTAATTATGAGGATGTCCATTCTTATTAGATTTTTTTTATAGAGCTAGTTCACTGAAACAACAGACCGCGGGTAGACATGTCACCCTATTCTGACACATTATCCTGATTACGAGGAAACTAGTCTGTTCTTATTCCTTAATGTTGCGTGCTTAGCGTAGAACCAACACATTTTAAAGTTTTGGTTTGACCGATCGGGGCTTTGATTTACGATATATCGCACTCAAGACGAACATGCCAACCATTATACTACAGATGCAGTTTTATTTAATGGCATTGCAGATGTATTTATAGTGTAATATGTGTATTTTGGGAAGATGATCTTTGTAAGTTGTAATTTGTTGAGATATTTAGCAATAAAATAGATTTAATCTAATCTGATTTTGGTTAGATTGGTTTATCCATAGTCATAATTTTTTACATCTATCATTGTAGAAAACGAAAATACTGAAGAATCAAACAGGCTGCCACCTACATACTCTGAATCAGAATTTTGCCGTCTTCCATCATATGGACATGCATTTGCGATTACTGGATATCGTCAACCGAATGTCCATTCGTCAGCACAATACTCCAGTATTGGACTGGAAGATAGTAATCCGGTCAGTCAGATATATAATATTATGTCAATGCAACACTTAAATATCAGCCCTGGAAGTGATAATTCTACAAGCCATTAATTCTGCAATAAACTATGTGATATGTGAACAGTATATCATTTTCATTGTTGGGTTGTATATATGCAGGACATAATGGGACAACATAGCTCGTGTGTAGTGATGAGTCGGTACAAAATATCACATATTAAGCTTGATATTTCTAAGAGACGAATGCACACTTGAAATGATCCTACAGTATGCAACAGTATAAAGATACACAACGACTGGGACATTTACAAACATCTATATTCCATATCTCTTTAATAAAACAATGATGTGACAGTGAAAATATGCATAAATTGATAGTTATTGTAAATTGCGAAACTCGTATGCCATGCTTCGATAATACATTTTCTGTGCATATATATATTTTTTTATTTTGTTATATTGTATCTCAATGCATTCATAAATAAACGAGCATTATGTTACATACAATTTTGCCTATTGTAGTCATTGAACAGAATCCGGAATACAATCAACAAGCTAGCATGGTACATTTGTTTTAACAATATAATATCATAGTATTCAAATAGTCAAACCTGTCCATGTGGTCACCTCTATTAAGCAGTCACCTGTATTAAAATGTCATCTATTTCTTGTCCTGTTATAGAAAATTGCATATGAACTGAACCTCTCTTAGGAGGTCACCTGTCTTATGAGGCCACTTTTCCTTTCTCCCAATGGTGACCTCTTAATACAGGTTTGACTGTAATTGTAGAAGTCCAAGCTCCTTGTGAAGTTATATATATATANAACTGGTAAACTGTATCACTTGCGACTGCGAGTCGAGTGTACCCTTTTTTGTAATTTACAAAGCCGGGCGCGAACCCACGCCGTATTGGTGATAGGCCCCAAGCTCCTTGTGAAGTTATATATATATAATAAATATAGAGAAATTAGCAACATAATTATATTAAAACAAATTATAATCAAATATTACAGCATTTTGCATTTTAATGCTTTAGACAAATCGACTTCTTCTCCTCTTTTATACTGAACATAAACGTGTCTCCACACTGACATAACTTTGTGTCATAATTATTGAAGCCGCTGCAAATAAAAGATGCAAAAATATAATACAATGTCGCGGTATAGAAGTGATTAATGTGTACAATCGGTCGGCATGTTGCAATAATAATAATATTAACATAATATAAAATCATGTTTTCCGTGTATTCTCCAAATAACGAATCAGAGTAGTGTAAAATATTTCCAGTCCAGTAAGATATAGTACAAGTGCAATTATTTCATATCAGTTCTAAATTCGACTTTTTCATTGGTCTAGACATGGTCATGTGTCATTCATTAATCTGCGTTAAAGAAATCCACCGGTCATTAACATGATAATGCCCGCGGGAATTATCATGTTAATGACCGCTCGAGGTTTTAGAGTTACGTCCCTTTTTTAAAACGCAACGGAGATGGTGCAGTTGTCAATGTAAACCAACATGGCGGGGGGTACTTAGAAAGTCTTTATTCCTTCAACGAAATTTATATAATAGTTACTTATGTATAGGGCATTATCGTGATTTATTGACTGCCCTTGGGTTAGTAGTATTGACTTCAACACTGATAATGACCTCGCCTGCGGCTCAGGCATTATCAATGTTTCAGTCAATACTACTGTCCCTTGGGCAGTCTATAAATCATGATAATGCCCTATACATAAGTAACTATTATATAAATAATACCCTCCAACAGAGTCAATCACATTCGAGATGAACAACTCATGTCAATTGACTCACGGATGATGAGTGAAGATTACCGGAGTGTCATCAACGATGGGTACCCACGATGTACAATGGTCCTGAATAAATAAATATAATCACAAGGGCATGATGGCCAATATTCTTGAGAGAAACGGAAATACATATAATGTACATCTTGAGTAATTTCTTTTTTGAAAGTGTAGTTAGCTCCCTTAGATCATGAACACTCACACTTTCAGATGATGTAAATCAACACTCCCTCAATACACAATTATCAACTAATTTTCAATGTTAGATGGCTGTGCTTCCTTTATCAACTAATTTTCAATGTTAGATGGCTGTGCTTCCTTTAACACCTAATTTTCAATGTTAGATGGCTGTGCTTCATTAAACGNNTCTCAACACTGACAGAACTGTGTGCTGTGTGTTATAATTAAACGTGTCTCAACACTGACAGAACTGTGTGCTGTGTGTTATAATTAAACTTGAAGCAGCTGCAAATAAAAGATGAAAAAATATAATAGAATATCGCGGTATAAAAGTGCAATAATAATAATAATAATAATGAAATAATATAAAATGAACAACTCATGTCAATTGACTCACGGATGATGAGTGAAGATTACTGGAGTGTCATCAACGATGGGTACCCACGATGTACAATGGTCCTGAATAAATAAATATAATCACAGGGGCATGATGGCCAATATTCTTGAGAGAAACGGAAATACATATAATGTACATCTTGAGTAATTTCTTTTTTGAAAGTGTAGTTAGCTCCCTTAGATCATGAACACTCACACTTTCCGATGATGTAAACCAACACTCCCTAAATACACAATAATCAACTAATTTTCAATGTTAGATGGCTGTGCTTCCTTTAACACCTAATTTTCAATGTTAGATGGCTGTGCTTCCTTCTAAACCTTAAGTAACTGTAAACAGGTTACATGTTATAAAAGCTTGGGTTATAATTGTACTGGAGTGTGCTTTCACTTTAGAAGCATTTTTCTCTCACTTTTGACATGTCTAATTTATCAAATTTATATGGCTAAATACACCGAATAATCGGTTAATAGAAGATTCAAGATGGATTGAGCATTTATATATCAGCTGCCAAGCATGTGGGGTGAACTGATGGCATGGTGTAATGCCCAAGTATGATATAGGTTCTCCATCTAGTACATTACGAACCATGGTTACAAGGCACATCTCCCGTTGATTAGGTGCCACAGGTCACAGTGTCCAGCAAGTTCGCCTCAAGTGGTCGTTGACTTGCTGATACAAGTCGCATGCATTTGGTACTATTCATCCTCTTTGTAGCACAGATCTAGGTACTAAATCATGAAAATACTGAAGGTATCAAAGATATAATCTTCAAATCTTGTTGATTATTATTTGATTTTAACCAAACATTATTTAAGCTATATTCGCACAAAGAGCAAATTTATAAATAATAAATCGATAAGAAAAGTTTGAAGATACCAATGATGTACAGACAATACCATGGCAACGCGACTACCAATGATGTACAGACAATACCATGGCAACGCGACTACCAATGATGTACAGACAATACCATAGCCAAGCTACAACCAATGATGTACAGACAATATCATGGCCAAGCGACTACCAATGATGTACAGACAATACCATGGCCAAGCTATAACCAATGATGTACAGACAATACCATGGCCAAGCGACTACCAATGATGTACAGACAATACCATGGCCAAGCTATAACAAATGATGTACAGACAATATCATGGCCAAGCTACAACCAATGATGTACAGACAATATCATGGCCAAGCTACAACCAATGATGTACAGACAATATCATGGCCAAGCTACAACAAATGATGTACAGACAATATCATGGCCAAGCTACAACCAATGATGTACAGACAATACCATGGCCAAGCTACAACCAATGATGTACAGATAATACTATGACCAAGCTACAACAAATGATGTACAGACAATATCATGGCCAAGCTACAACAAATGATGTACAGACAATACCATGACCAAGCTACAACAAATGATGTACAGAAAATACCATGACCAAGCTACATTAATGATGTACAGACAATATCATGGCCAAGCTACAACAAATGATGTACAGACAATATCATGGCCAAGCTACAACCAATGATGTACAGACAATATCATGGCCAAGCTACAAC
>MJUT01051080.1:20087-39869 GCA_002080005.1 Gigantidas platifrons
ATATTGAGTAACGGCTAATCATCTCATGATGACGACCGTAAGCCTTTCGAAGTGATGACTTCAAGTTCAACTGTACACTTGGTTCGGTATCTCCCTTATTAGCAGCCACTCCCTGTCAAGGAATTTCTGATAGGACTACATATTTATATAGTAAGCAACTGAAAAATTGTCAGAATTCTAGTCAAATTTGATTTAGCCAGTAGTTTTCATATTCAAATTAACAATAACACACATCGTTTCTTTGAATTATGTAGTAACTGTGAATAATTTATATATCTAGCTGCTGTCACAAAAAGTACATATTCTGTCATTCCTAGTAATAGTTTGCCATCTTCCAGGTTCTAAGGGAAATTCATATTTTAAAATCTATATTTTGATAATTTAATCGATAGAGCACAGCCAATTTATTTTGAAGATAAAGAATACATCTATTTTAGCTTGTTAGCATTATTAGGTCTCCCCTTCGAACGAAGGGAGACATATTGTCTTAGTCTGATTTTAATCTTCCACTTCTTCTTCTGCTTCTTCCGCTTCCGCTTCCGCTTCTTCTGCTTCTTCTCATCGAAGCTTGTCCGGACCATAACTTTTTTGTCTTTCGAAATAGGTCAATGATATTTGGTATGTGGGTGCATGACCATAAGGCGGTGTGTCGCGTACCGTCATGACCTTCGTGGAGCCTTGACCTTTGACCTCAAGGTCAAATAATGTTTTTTAAATAGTATTTCCTTTTCCGGGCCATAACATTTTTGACTTTCGAGATAGGTCAATGATATTTTGTATGTGGGCGCATGACCATAAGGCGGTAACTTATTGTTGTACAGATGGCCGCATTAAGGGGAGATATAAGTTTTAGGTATCTAAAACTGTTCTTCCTAGTTTATTTTATATTCTGCAGCTATACATAATACAGAATATATTTCTACATTACCAGATATTCCTCGGCTAAGGTCCTACGTCAAGAATCTTTTTTAACATTTGAGAAAGAAAAGATGGAACTGTGAATATTTTCATATATTCATAAATTAATATGTCGCAATATTATTAAAACAATCGTATTATTTAGTGTAACTTCGAGAACTAAATACATCAGGAATGTTGATGTAAAGTGGATAAAGTTCACATGGTGTTAATTACTACGCGTCTCTGACGACGCATATAGAAAATGATGTAAATTTTAGATAATTATAACATCTGCTATGTGATAATGTTTTATCAAAGTGCTGATCAAAGGGTAATTGTAACAAATTATTTATATGTACGTCTTTTTGTGGTTTAATATAAGTCATTAGAATTGTCTATACTTTTTACATACAAAAGTAGATCAAAGCATTTATCAGTTTATTGTCTCTATTTCATTTATTTCGTGGCGGTCAGTTCTATTGGTGATGAAACCTGGGCACCTGAGAAAACCATCGACCTGTCGCAAGTCAGTGACAAACTTTATCACATAATGTTGTATTGAGTACACCTCGTCTGAGCAGGATTCGAACTCACAACGTTAATGGTGATAGACACTGATTGAATCGTTAGTTGTAAATCCAACATACGATCACGACCACGACGGGTCCACTCACAGGATAGATAATTCCTTGACATACATCTCGAAATTGACAGTGAGGGGCGGTTAAGAACGAAACATTACTACAAAAGAGATGATTTCAGTTTTCCAATTGTGAACTTTCCATTTATATGTAGCAACATTCCAGCAGCACCTGCATATGGAGTATACCTCTTTCAGTTGATACGATATTCCAGAGCTTGTAGTTCCTATCAGGATTTCCTTGATAGAGGGTTGCTGCTAACAAGGAATTTTGTATTTTGCAGCTATACATAATGCAGAATATATTTCTACATTGCAGATATTCCTCGGCTAAGGTCCTACGTCAAGTATTTTTTTTTCTACACTTGAGAAAGAAAAGATTGAACTGTGAATAATTCGCAATATTATTACACCAACATTATTATTTAGTGCAACTTTGAGATATAAATACGTCAGGAATGTTGATGTAAAGTTCATTTAAGATATTTACGTTTTCTTTTTTGTTTTCTTTCTATCTTTTTGTTTGTTTCTTTTTTTTTTTTTTTTTTGACCGGAACGTTGATAAAGATCACGTGCTGTTAACGGCTGAGCATCCTAGAAGACACATATAGAAATTGATGATTTAGCATCTGCTATGTGATAATGATTTTAGCCATGTGCTATGAGATAATGATTTTAGCCATGTGCTGATACCGAAGAACAAATTAGTATTAAAGCAGTTTTTATTTGTACGTATTGTGGTGGTTTAATATAACTTATAAGTCATTAGAATTATCTATACTTTATATATATAAATGTAGATCAAAGCATTTATCAGTCTATTGTCTCTATAAGGATTTAATCTGTTAATTAAACTTTTATCCTATATATAGCATCACAAATTAATATTTCACCTAATGTTGTATGTAAAATTAACATCAATGTGAAAGCGTGGATGCAGGATTTTATAATAGGTGATACATTTTGTTGATGAGAGGTCTGGATACCGCTTGTGTGTCCAGGTGGTGATGAGTGAAGAATATTGTAGATGCTCAGCCGTGGGTTATCGACAATAGTTGTGATATTGAATAAGAAAACAAAATAAAATAATATAACCAAAAGGGACAAAAATTAAAACACTGAATGACAAAATAAGGTGTATCACTAAAACTGAAGTTATCTACCAAACAAACACATATTTCTGAATGAAAACGGAACTATATAGTAACCCATTATTTCTGATTTATTCCCAATGGAGAACATGTCTTTATCTTTCTTAACTAACACCTTTCACGACCCACCTTCTCATTCAGCGTGCATTATGATTAATAATAGAAATCTTCAGGATCTTCATTACTGTGACCAGTAGATCTTAAATAACGACTAAGTTGAAGGTCTGGATTTCGGTCATAATCACTCTGATGACCTTTATTCATGTTTGTGGAACGGTTGTTCTGCCTCGCCAATATACTGCATATGATCCACCATAACTATGACTACACTGTAGAAGCTATACATACACAAACGGGGTCATCCTTTACATCATTATCCCCTCGCCAATGAAGTTTTGAAGGGATATGGTAACGCTACCGTCCGCCCTTCCGTCCTTCCGTAACATCCTTCTGAACACTCTAGAATCAACATCCTTCAATGGATTTTGACCAAACTTTGTACATTTGTGTACATACTTAGTCCTTAAGAGAATCTGGAACCTTATTGATTTTCAAGGTCATAGGTCAAAGGTAATGGTCACCGGGTCAACTTTTTAGACGATACGCCACGCTTTACTTTGCCCTTGTTTTCTACTCATATGATAAGTTGACTTCTGTTTGTCGTCTCAGCTGGAGAAGAACCCGGATCGATGATCTTGTGACTCTATCCCATGTTGCATAGATATTTTGTGAGTTTAGTGAGACGTTTGTTTGTTTTGTTTTATCTTGTTTTGTTTTGTTTTTTTTGTTTTTGTTTTTGTTTGTTTGTTTTTTTTTTTTTTTTTTTTTTGTTTTTTTTTTTTTTTTTTCTTGCAATTTCACTATTCGAGTAGAGTTGCTTAACCCGAAGTGTTTGACTATATGGGCTATTTAGTACCTTGTCTATATATGACGACATCCTTGTGGGGGAAAGATATTGATATTTGTCCGTGTATTTGTAGTATATATATTTGTTGACATGATTCCATCTGACAGTATATTGGTCAGAAATTTCATGGGTGTATTTAATTTATTATGTCGGCCTTTGGATTGGTTCCACCTCATGTCAGCATCCTTAGTGGATCTAAACCAAGAGGGAAGTGACAAAAAAATTATTTTCTATATCGCTTATACATATATTGGCCTTTAATGTGCCAATCATAACGTAGCATGAGTTCCAAACTTCTCTACAAGCGCATGTGCCATAATTGTGGGAGACATTGGTATAAAGATATGTATCGTCCATGGAGATAAGGGAGAAAAGTATAGTTCCTGGAGGAGATGGATTCAGGGATTTTACTCCTCTGATACCACCTACTATATGATTGGTCCATATCCTACTTTGGTGTTAAACCACAACAGGTTTACCTCTAAAGGATACCATTTACTGCAAAATAACGGGACATCCATGGGAATATTTTTTGCGAAAATAATTCTACGATATTAAAATGTCCTGCAAACTATGGATTCAGTCATTTTAATCTTAGAGCTCAACAAAGCTTTAGAACTCGAAAGACACCAAGTTGGTACCAAGTGGATTTTATCCGCATCGGTCGTGTACTTGTTGCTCCTTCGCTAAGCACGTAGTATAAAGGAGTAGAAGCAAAGACTGGTTGGCTCGGAATCAGGTTAATGTGTTCGAGTGGAGCGATATGTCCACCCGCGGAGTGTTGTTTCAGTGAGCTAACACTATAAAGATCCAACTAAACGTTTTGGTCTAGTACAAAACGTTCATGACATATCACTAGATTTGTAACATAATTAACACGATGGGCGCCAAGTTGAGCAGAAACTGCTTACCATTCCGTAGTACCTGACTTCACCCCAGTTTTTAATTGAATTCGTATTGGTCGTTCTTTAGATTCCTATGTAGAGTGAGTGAGTGAGTGAGTGTTTCTTAACGCCAACTCAGCAATTTTTCTACCAGGTGATAATGGATCATAATGATGAAATAAAGAGCCTTTTATCATAGATGTATTACGTTGTTCTATCGACATTTATGTTGATTTGTGGTTATAACGCCTGTTATCGTCAAGAACAGAACTGAAAAAAAATCATCACTTGAAGTAAAAATACCAATAATAAGAATCAGTCAATAAAAATGATATTTCCTTGGGACGAGTTTGATATTTGATTCGTCCCACATGACCATAAAGCCATATTGCGGAGGGGTTGTACCCCATCTCTTATTTATGTAACTACAGTTCCCCCAGGGCAGTGCAATTGTCTCGTACCTTGCTTTAAATGTAAAAGTTTGCCTAAATTTGAACCTTCATTTCCTTTATATTTATTCCAGACTCCATCAAGTTTAATGGGTGACATAGTTGTATTTCAAGTTTCCACATCCTATGTCGTAAATATGTCGTAAATATATCGTAGCTTACAAATTCACTGATTACATGCCTTCACGTGGACCGTAATGTGCAACAATAAGTTTATTCAGGAATTTGTAAAGAGAAACGTTAGTTCATACATTAAATACCTGTTCACGTCATGATATAGCTGAAATATTGTTTAAGATGGGGTTAAACACCAATCAATCAAAATTGTATTTCAAAATGTTTGCAGGAGTTAGGGTTATGGTGTTTAATGTCACTTTCAACAATATTCAATTATATCATGGTGGATAGTTTTATTGGTGGAGGAAACCGAAGGACCCGGATAAAACTACCAACCTGTCGAAAGTCATTGACAAACTGTACCATATCAAATTGTATCGATTACATCTCGCTGTGATCTGGATTCGACTTCACAACTTCAGTGGTGATAGGCACTGACTGCATATGTAGTTGTAAATCTAACTATCATACTATCACGNCCCCCAAATGTTTGTTATTAGGAATAGTAGTCTAAATGAAAACACAACACATTTTATACTCATGAAAACTGTACTTATTTTCTACAAAAGATTATAATTAACGCACTCTGATTAAAGAGTTCAGATAATGAGTAGTAAAGTGTTGTATTGTAATTCCTCAACTTTGCTTCATTTATGTACTTAAGACATTTAGACATTGTAATTGTTCTTCTATTTTAATTTTACTATCATTATTTTATTTTAGATTTTAAAACCATATTTCCATATATACTTGCCGTGCACACACGATTTTTAAGTACAAAGTTAAAGTACACATGTTCACCGATTTGTATTAAGTAAGGTTAACCTCTTTGACAAAAACATATTTTTTCCCGGGTAATTAATTCAAAGACATTAACTGCCTTCAACTTATAGAGTAATGAGTAATAAAACACGATTTACTGCCGTGGTGATGTAGATTGTCTTCTAAGTGTCCTTGAGATAAACAAAAATAAATCTAAATGGAGGAACAACAAGGAGATTATTTCTATGTCAGCTATTGTCATCAATTTGTGTTCATCGTCTATAAACTTTTTAAATATCAAACTTCTCTCTTTTATTTACAGCGTTACAGCAAAAACACATTTGTAGAAATACACTGACAATGGTCTACACACAAATTCATCTTTTACGTTCCGGACGTAAATTTGAAATGGCGACATACGTTCACATATAAGCTGAAACTTATCACTGGATTTTCACTGGAGTACATGGATCGAGAACACATATATTAATGCTTTCCCTTCCGGAGCACATGAGTTCAACCCTCGGGGCTTAGATTGGTTCGTGTTGTTTTTCTGTGTAGTGTTGTGTAGGTCATTGTTTGTCCATGGTATTGTCTGTTATCTTCCCCTTACTTTTACTCCTTTTGCATCTTAAAACCTTCCGTGAAACAAATCTAGGAGACCCCATAGTTGTTTGAACTATTACGTTGATGATGTTCTACTGTTTGTTTTAATGTCGCTCGGAAATGACGTATGGCAACCACAGTGAGACCTAGTTTAACAAAAACTATACACTAAACATGTATTTTCACATAGGGTTAATTGAAGCCCTTCGTGTGTAATATTGTTGTATGGTCAACTACCAATTTTGTATATTTTCTTATAATTTTGAAATGCAACATTGTTTATAGTATTGGACATGGTACATTGTATATATAATGAGTTTGCATGAAATATGCAAATTATTTTTCTTTTCATATAAACTTCTTTCATATAAACTTCTTGAACCAAACTAAAGATATTGGATTATGTGGACTTTGGAAAGATAAATATCAGTCTCTTTGTAAATGCAATTGGAACCAAACTGGGTCTTTACCACAGATTCTGATATCTTCATAACCGTATCACATGTATATCTGACATCCATCTTAAAGCAAATCTTGATTGTAAGCAATGTAGTCGTACTAGTTCAATCAACAACTGACAACTGAAGATCATCGATTCTGGTGAAAGATAACACAGTTGGTAGGCCAATACTCTTATGTCATTGTTTATTATAATTGTAAAGATAACACAGTTGGTAGGCCAATACTCTTATGTCATTGTTTATTATAATTGTAAAGATAACACAGTTGGTAGGCCAATACTCTTATGTCATTGTTTATTATAATTGTAAAGATAACACAGTTGGTAGGCCAATACTCTTATGTCATTGTTTATTATAATTGTTAGGTTGTATTACTCATGAATCATATGTGATTTGATCAGATTCACGTCCAATAAATGTGGTATTACCATGGTGATATACCTACAAATAGCGGCTTATATGGAACATTCTTTCCCTCAAACATTGCGTGTTGTTTTGATGCTTATGATAAATAATTTAAAGCTACAATGTATACTAATATAGTAACTTGGTGTCTCATTCGAACTGTAGAGCGAACGATAAAAAACGGTAATGTTTTAGCATAAAGCGGACTGCATAGAGGACACAGTTGAAACATAACCGCTCTTTTCGTTAACATTTGGAGTGAGTGAGTGAGTGAGGTTTAAACGCCAATTCAGAAATTTTTCAGCTATAGCATGGCGAGGATAAGTTAATTTTCAATGAGATGATGATGAGGTCCGCTTTGTACTAGACCAACACGCTTAGTTGGATTTTTATAGTGCTAGCTCACTAAAACAACAGTCTGCGGGTAGACATGTCGCTCCACTCGGACACATTATCTTGATTCCGAGCCAAGCAGTCTTTGCTCTTTCTTTTTAATGCTGCGTGCTTAGCGGAGAAGCTATAGTCTTTGCCAGGTTTGACCCGAAGGGGACTCGAACCCACGATCTACCGCACTCGAGGCGGGCACGCTAACCATTACACCATCGAGGCGGTTAACATTTGGAGATCGTCTTGAACATTTTGGTATTACTTGATACACACAATATATGTACATTGTCAGTAAAAATAGAATGTACTTCCACTCGCTGTCAAACAGGCAAGAAAAGCTTTTTTCTTTACCAGTTTCTGAATCCTGTCAATATAAATTTGCATTTTCCGACAATACACATATGTTAGTAATATACATTTTGTATAATTATATTGTGGTTTTGTTATCGATATCAATGAAATATTTAACTGTGCACTCACTATATGTACTGTATGGATCGGTAGACAAATATTCAAATATAAGACTTTAATATGTAATCTGCTAAATTTTAATATTTATAGTTCATTTATTAAGCGTGATCTGTGAAGTACTAAATATTATAACCCTTCCTCATTCAGAATATGTTAGGTTACGATGTCCATCTCCGTGTAGCGTGAAGGCGGAAATTGGAAATAACAAAAATACTAGGAGTGAAAATGAAGATAAAGATACCATTAAGAGTGATAGTACCACTCCCCTATCAGAAGATGGTTATCCTCCCCCTAATGGTATTTACTTCATGACGTATTATATATGTATCCTGTGTATAGTGAATTATAAATTACGACTAAATATGGTATTATCAGATAGAGAAAACAATTCATGTATATTTATGTTAATATATGTGAACAACAAGTATAATATTAATTAGTTAAGATCATACCATACCATATCATAAAATATTAATCACTCATCATTTTTAGCATTATTTTCTCTATGTTAAAAATGTCACTCAGTCCTTGACGTGTTACAGTCGTATATTATTAAGGGGTATTTGACAGTCTGGTGGTGGGTGGAAGTAACAACGCAAAAAAAAACACAATACGTAGTGTCTAATACCACATAATCATCTATTTTTCCTCGGAAGTATTTTTTTATCATTTGATATACAATAAATGCACTTAATCTCTTAAATTGGTATACTAATTGTGTACTTGTCGTAATAATTTGAATTTTAATGCTTATTAAAGTCATTATGTAAATCTTTAAAAAATAAATAAATGAACAATATAAATGTAATAATTATGGACAACAATCTTAAAACAAAACCGGGTATTAAGATTTGTACACACATAAATGTAGTTTTAGCTGGACTTTGTCTAGTGTCTGGACAGTTTGTTGTGGGGTTTTTTGGGTTTTTTTGTTTTTTTTTTTGTTTTTTTTATCAATATGTGTTATTTTAATTTGATATTTCCCCCTAGATTCTACAAGTTCAATGTGTACTGATTTTACAACACTTTTTCAATTACTCACTTCAGGTAATGTTTAGAATACAGGCCACAGTCTCGGGAGTTCGTGGATGAGATCCCCGGTCATGTCAAATTAGAGACTGGAGTTCGTGGATGAGATCCCCGGTCATGTCAAATTAGAGACTGGAGTTCGTGGATGAGATCCCCGGTCATGTCAAATTAGAGACTGGAGTTCGTGGATGAGATCCCCGGTCAAGACAAATTAGAGACTGGAGTTCGTGGATGAGATCCCCGGTCATGTCAAATTAGAGACTGGAGTTCGTGGATGAGATCCCCGGTCATGTCAAATTAGAGACTGGAGTTCGTGGATGAAATCCCCGGTCATGTCAAATTAGAGACTGGAGTTCGTGGATGAGATCCCCGGTCATGTCAAATTAGAGACTGGAGTTCGTGGATGAGATCCCCGGTCATGTCAAATTAGAGACTGGAGTTCGTGGATGAGATCCCCGGTCATGTCAAATTAGAGACTGGAGTTCGTGGATGAGATCCCCGGTCATGTCAAATTAGAGACTATGATATCAGTATTTGCTGATTCTCCTGTAAACATATAGCATTAAGGGATTAGAGCAAATACTGGTTAGACCGAAATCTAGGTAATGTACCCGACTGAGACAATATTTCTGAGTGTGAACTCTTGTTTCATGGAGTTACATATAACATTATAAAGATCCAGCTCAAAGTATTGGTCTATGCAAAACAGACGACATCGTAATCGCCATGATACGATTAAACATGCTCTTTCACTCACGCTTGAAGCAAGATCTTTAATGAGAATTATAGGAGTTCATTGATAAAGTTAGAATACCCATTACATATAAGTCTAAAGGACTAATAACCCGCACCATTTAAATCCATATGCAATCCATTTTTACAACCGCAAAAAAATTAATAAGTTGTATAAAACATAAATCATCCTGATTCGTTTACACTGATTGTCATGTCATTCGGATGAAAAGGAAAATAAGCGACAAAGAAAACCAAAATTACCAAACCGTTATAATACTTCCTCGGCAGACTTTAATTTCTAGCTTTGTCAGCACATTGTAACTACGAGATTTTAATCGTACTGTTTGGTAATCACTTTTACATCCCTAGGGGCATAGTACGTTTAATGGTCAATTCGTACTGTTTGATCTTTTAAAATCTACCTTGTAAAAATAACTCATTTCAATAATTTTAAACACCAGTATTATATAAAATGTTAAATATTTTCTTTTAATTGTGTCATTAAGAAAGTCGAACGATATTTTTCTAGATCGTTCTCCGTGATAACGGTAAACAATTTGGCCTTGCGCGGGTTGTTTACTTGTTTACTTTTGTTTATGATCACTTCTGGAATAAACACTTGCAAGTATTCCTTTGTGAAGAAGAAAAAAACGTGTCAAAATATAAATGATGCGTGATACCCCAGTTATTCTTGCAGAAAAAAACCCATTGTTATTAGGTTGTCTTGAACTGAATTATATAATGTAGAGAGACATGCTAGAGGACACAATTATTTATAGAAATATAACTACCCTACTATGACTTACATGGTCACAAATCCCGGAAATTTAAAGTAAAAAACAACACATTTTTATGCAATGCATTAAAGGGTTAATTTTTTTTTATTTATCGCCAGAATAACCCCCCCCCNNTTCTTTTTTTGACAATAATTATGCGTTAGATGTATACTTTCTATACATGGGGCTTTATCTAATGCACACATCTATTTTTAGTATATACAATACTTATAAATATTCGTCATGTTTTCATTACAGATTGATATCGTACGTAACAAGTTGAATAAGATTTAAGTCTCAGAGTAAGTTGATAAAAGGTCGAGTTAACCTTGCTCTCTAATGATGGTACATGTATACATTTAGAGGTTAATCCGTTAATCCTGATGCAACACTGAGATATGGTTTATCTCCCAGACAAAGTGATGTGCGTGCGAGGATCAAACCCCATGACCGTTTCCACAGTAATTTACACATTTTAAAAAATCCATTTGTCAAATATTTACAACATACCAACGATTACAAAATACAATATGACGTGTTGGAACAACTTGTATAATAAGACTGAGAAGTCGTACAGAAAACCGTACAACTTGTATAATAAGACTGAGAAGTCGTACAGAAAACCGTACAACTTGTATAATAAGACTGAGAAGTCGTACAGAAAACCGTACAACTTGTATAATAAGACTGAGAAGTCGTATAGAAAACCGTAAAACATTAACTAAATGATAGATGATTATATTTTGCATAGCATCATCTGTGTTTCCTATAACTTATATGGGGGAGGTGTACCCGTTACACTCCTCTCGTTACTCGGGGAGGGGGATGGGGATATCCATTACACTCCCCTCTTTGCTCATATTTCTTTTACTCTCTAGCTAGCTCTCGTTCCTTCGTGTCCAATTTAGTTGACCACAGTATAACAGCAGATCATGTTTTTGTATTTCGGAACCCTAAACCACTCACACCAAGAGCAGGCTATCCCTACCACTGACCTTGGAGTGTTTTCGGCATATTGCGATTCCTGTAATCAAACCAGTGGCCTCTTCGAACTGATCGGGTAGTAAAATTTCCTATAAAAAAAAAGGCATCTTCACCACTGACCGAGGAGCTTTCCTGAGAAAGTACAATTTCTATAATCGAGAGTGGCATCTTCATCACTGATCGAGAGTGTTCGCGAGATAGTACAATTTCTATAATCGATATTGGCATCTTCACAACTGACCGAGGAGTGTTCGCGAGATAGTGCAGTTCCTATAATATGGAGTGGCGTCTTCACCGTTGATCGAGGAGTGTTCGCGATACAGTAAAATTTCTATAATCGAGAGTGGCGTCTTCACCACTGACCGAGGAGTATTCGCGAGATAGTACAATTTCTATAATCGAGAATGGCATATCCACCGTTGACAGAGGAGTGTTCGCGAGATAGTACAGTTCCTATAAACGAGAATGGCATCTTCACCATTGGCCACGGATTGTTATAGACGCATAATCGGAAGTGGCTTTTCCACCACTGACTGCGGACTGTTAGCGAAATATACTAACAGTCCCTATAACAGAGAGTGACATAATCATCAATAACTGATGAACGTTATAGATATACTAACACAAATTCTGTATATTATATGTTCAAAACCTCTATCATTATATTGTGTGCACTCATATAAATACATCTCTAGTACAGGGGGGTTTGTTCATGAACCTACTATTTTTCATATAACGTGCAGAATATGCATAAAATGTATTTCACTGAACGTTAAACACCAAATAATCACTCAATAGATAATTCATTACTCTTCTTTCAATGTATTTTAAACACGTGGGGGTACAAGAAATAATAGTATATTTATCAATTTCCATTATTCCTACAATTACTATAACGTGTAATGACTTTTATATCCTTGAAAATTAAATATCGTATTGAAAAGGAACCACTTTTATTTCAAGTTCAAAACAAGATTTAATGCATTTCTAGTTCAGCTTAACAAACACCGAATAATGAGTCACACGAAATTATATTATAATATATAATAAATAGTTCTTCACATCTTTTTGACTTTTAAATTTGGTTAAAACAGCTGTTTTTGGACAAATATCAGCTGATTGCCGCGGGTGTGTTCGTTACTATTGTGAATTAACCAATCAGAAAACAGGAAGGTACTTAAATGGGCAAACATAAAAATTAATTCAGCGTAGTTCAATTTCAAAGGGAAATTTAAACTGTCAAGGTTTTGTAACAATGAGAAAGGTGTGCAGTTATGAATCACTACCCGTGGACGAACCTCATTGCGGTAAAGCCTCGTGGCCGGCTTTGGCATATATAAAGCCATGTGGTTTATAGAACAGCTGATCCCAACCAACAACTTGATGATCCAACGTGAACTAATGAAGATTTAATATCTAGGAATAAAAGATCCGAACGGAAATAATTTAAAATAAGGTTAGTTATTTCAAGATTGTATTGATTCAAGCTAATTCGTTGATAAGTAAAGGAGAGTTTTGTAGTTTATAATATCAATTATGTATGTAAGCAACTAATTTTCCAGATTATTCTTGTAAGCATGAAAAATATTGTGGATTAGTAAATTTGTTATGCCTTACAAAAAGATCGTTCTTGGAATTAAACTATGCATATATGTATTGTATATTTCCCATATAGCGTAATATATTTGAAATTTTGAGACATAATTAAAACAAAAAAGAATAATTTTAATTTTGTTATGTGAAGTATAGCAATTGATGTAACGTTTCTAACGTTTCAATTCTCGCTTGTGAAATATTTAACCTATGATGGAGGTGATAGTATATATTAGTTTCTATCTATTATCTTACATGTATATGTAGTTTACATGTAGTTAAATAAAAGTATTATGACAAAACACGTACATTGACTAATAGCCATGACCTTCATCTGGACTTTTTCTCATAAATAAACGTTAATGCGATGTCAGCGTTCTCTTACAACTTATCCATGTAATTATGTTTTAAATATTAAATATTTAGTGTATTATGTATTGAAAAAAAACTGTGATAGGTATTATTACTTAGTATTAGAGCTGGCAAAATGACAGTTTACTAAGACAATATTAGTTTTAATTATTACATATATTTCCTCTATATTGTAGAAATGGAACTAATAAAGGTAATAAGTTGCTGCTGTTTATTGTCTATTTTACTAACGGATGTAGTATTAGCATCGCCAGTTAGATCACGTGCCATTGCTGAGGCTGAGCGACTAGAATATGCTATTGAAGAAGGTAAGCTACGTGCATGAACAAGTTATTGTTTAGAGGCGGCAGTGGCGTAGTAAAATATGACTCTTGTTTCTATGGTGCCAATAGTCTCGTGCAATACGGCTTGATAGAACACAAATTGTGTCTTAAAGGGGTAGTGCTTTGATAGAACACGACATTTGTCTTAAAGGGGTAGTACATTAAGAGAACACAACTTTTGTCTTAACGGGGTAGTCCCTTGATAGAACGCAGTTTTTGTCTTAAAGGGGTAGTGCTTTAATAGAACGCAACTTTTGTCTTAAAGTTGTAGTGCTTTGATAGAACAGGACCTTTGTCTTAAAGGGGTAGTGATTTGATAGAAGACAAGTTTTTCTTAAAGGGGTAGTGCTTTGATAGAACACAAATTGTGTCTTAAAGGGGTAGTGCTTTGATAGAACACAAATTGTGTCTTAAAAGGGTAGTGCTTTGATAGAACACAAATTTTGTCTTAAAGGGGTAGTGCTTTGATAGAACACGACTGTTTGTCTTAAAGGAGTAGTGCTTTGATAGAACACACATTGTGTCTTAAAGAGGTAGTGCTTTGATAGAACACAAATTGTGTCTTAAAGAGGTAGTGCTTTGATAGAACACAAATTGTATCTTAAAATGGTAGTGCTTTGATAGAACACAAATTTTGTCTTAAAGGGGTAGTGCTTTAATAGAACGCAACTTTTGTCTTAAAGTTGTAGTGCTTTGATAGAACAGGACATTTGTCTTAAAGGGGTAGTGATTTGATAGAAGACAAGTTTTGTCTTAAAGGGGTAGTGCTTTGATAGAACACAAATTGTGTCTTAAAAGGGTAGTGCTTTGATAGAACACAAATTGTGTCTTAAAGGGGTAGTGCTTTGATAAAACACGACTGTTTGTCTTAAAGGGGTAGTGCTTTGATAGAACAGGACCTTTGTCTTAAAGGGGTAGTGCTTTGATAGAACACAAATTGTGTCTTAAAGGGGTAGTGCTTTGATAGAACACAAATTGTGTCTTAAAGAGGTAGTGCTTTGATAGAATACAAATTGTATCTTAAAATGGTAGTGCTTTGATAGAACACAAATTTTGTCTTAAAGGGGTAGTGCTTTAATAGAACGCAACTTTTGTCTTAAAGTTGTAGTGCTTTGATAGAACAGGACCTTTGTCTTAAAGGGGTAGTGATTTGATAGAAGACAAGTTTTGTCTTAAAGGGGTAGTGCTTTGATAGAACACAAATTGTATCTTAAAAGGGTAGTGCTTTGATAGAACACAAATTGTGTCTTAAAGGGGTAATGCTTTGATAGAACACGACTGTTTGTCCTAAAGGGGTAGTGCTTTGATAGAACAGGACCTTTGTCTTAAAGGGGTAGTGCTTTGATAAAACACGACTGTTTGTCTTAAAGGGGTAGTGCTTTGATAGAACAGGACCTTTGTCTTAAAGGGGTAATGCTTTGATAGAACAGGACCTTTGTCTTAAAGGGGTAGTGCTTTGATAGAACACAAATTTTGTCTTAAAGGGATAGTGCCTTGATAGAACGCAACATTTGTCTTAAAGGGGTAGTGCTTTGATAGAACACGACTTTTGTCTTAAAGTGGTATTGCTTTCATAGAAGACAACTTTCGTCTTATTTTGGCCATGCTTTCTTAGAACACGTGGTCTTTTTGTGTGCAGTAAAGATGAGAGGTGATTGTTTTCGTTTTGTTGGTATTGATGGAATTAATGACCATCACTGTTTAAGCCTTCTTTTAATAAAGCTTTGATTGAACATGTACTTTAATAAAACACGACTTTGTCCTTTGCTAGGTTAAATATATCATTAATTTGTACTTTGGTAGCAGTGATCTAATAAAACAGAACCGTTTATCCTTTAGTAGAATACGTGCTAATAAATCACGACTGTGTCCTTTGGTGGCAGAAGACAAGGAACCAACAAAACAAAGCTCTACTTTAACATTCTATAACCGATTTTTATGAGATTTAATATGATAAATTGAATCCCAAATGAGGACATCTATTGCTACAATTTTTGAAACAACAACCGATATCAGAATAATTTTGATGTTTTTATATTTTTTCTTTCCTTACTTTATTTATAGCTGTTTACGATTTATATTCAATTTTTTTTTTTTTATTGCAGGTTTAGCTGTGTATAGAGCAGAAACAAAAAGACGCCGAAGGTATCGTCGTAGAACAAATAGTCTCATTGCGGCCATTAGAATCTGTCGGAACTACCGACATTATCCAAGGGAGAGAATTCCAGCTCATTGTCGAAATTTAATCCGACACACTGCAAATAGATATCATGAAAACGGACCAACTATTGTAATTATTGAAAAATAATGGAAAATCTCAATTTATATGACAATATCATGTGAAAAAAAAAATTCCAAAGAAAGTGGTAACAGTCAAAAGAACAGAATGATAAACAAAATTACTGTGCCAGCGAATGTGGAAACATGCGGGCGGCATCATAAACAATATTGAAAGGGAACTGCCATAAGGAGTAGAATGAGTTTGTTTGAGTTTTGAAATGAATGGATTTTAAACAATTTATTTTTCTAAACAGGGTATTAGGAACAAATCATATGTTTCCGGTTCCTCCTGTAAACAAATGTGTGTCTTTTGTCTGACTTTGTGTGTAATTTGTCCATGGTGTGTAAATGATTGATATGCATGATAATATTGTGTATGAATGTGCCGAGATATGTGATGTGTGAAAATTATGTCAGGGGTAAATGTGATGAGTGTAAATGAGGGGGAATCTTTATTGTTTTTTTTTATTAATTTACTAAACTCTTGAATCTTTGTTTGAACGGAACAAGCAAATAATAATATTTGGTTAAATAAACATCGACAGATAAATACGGATCAGAGAATTAATGCCGCCAAAACATCAGAAATTGTTATATGAAATTTATTTGTTATGTGAAATTTATTTGTGGTGCTCTACTCCTATCATATCAAAGATTCACATTGATAATGTTAATAAAAAGTAAAGTTTTTCTGAATTATCTGGTAGTTGGTGCATGCATGGGAAACTCATAATTATTGTAAACCCTTTTATTTTCTGTCTCTTCTATTGCGTTTTTACATCAAAACTTTTTGTGCAATATTTATTGAAATAGTTGGGGATTCCTGCTATTTAGCTCTAGTTGAACGTCTGCTATATTTGCAGATTGTGTTAAAAATGGCCAAAATGTTATTATAAATGACGGAGATTTTAATATTGAAATTTCTATTTATTTTATTAAAAATTGAAAACATGACATATTTTTATTTTTATTTTCAATATTTACATGTTCTTCTGTGTGTAGCGAGTGAGTGAGTGATTGTTGTTTAATGCCAACTCGGCAATTTTCCGCTATATCATGGCGAGAACAAGTTCATTTGCAATGAGAAGATGAAACCCGCTTTGTACTAGACCAAAACGCTTAGATGGATTTTTATAGTACTAGCTCACTGAAACAACAGTCCGCGGATAGACATATAGCACCACTCGGACACATTATGCTGATTCCGAGCCAACCAGTCTTTGCTTTTTTCTCCTTAATGCTGTGTGCTTTAGCGCAGAAGCAACAAATACCAATTTTATAGTCTGGGTTTTTCCGATCGGGACTCGAACTCATGATCTATCAGACTCGAGCACGTTAACCATATCACCGCCAATGTGATTTCCGTGTGTAGCATTGAGTTAGAATACCAAAGTTATAAATAGATGCTAGACAACATCTGAAACTCTTAAAATCACAATTTGTCAATTAGAATATTAACGCGCCAGATTGTGGTGCCTGTTCCAAGACAGAACACTGATTTCCAACGTCGCATGTCGTGGTCATTTTATGTTCAATGATTTGAGGGGTGATTGTTCGTTTTGTTGATATTGGTAGAATTGTTGACCAATACTGTTTACGCTTTCTTTTGTTTTGTTGATATTGGTAGAATTGTTGATCAATACTGTTTAAGCTTTCTTTTGTTTTGTTGATATTGGTAGAATTGTTGACCAATACTCTTTAAGCTTTCTTTTCACAGTAGAAATAACCTTTAATTTGTAAACGGTTATAACTGGAAATTAATTTTATTAATACACTTGTCTTATATTTGGTATAGTATACACTTTCAACATCAAGCTAAAAAATTGTCTGCCAGTGTTATTAAGCTCAATTCAATCCGATGACAGTATATAATAAATGGCTTTTGACGAAGTTGGTTTATAAATCCTTATACCAACTTCATCACAAACCATTCATTTTATCGAAGTTATATGTCTCCTAGAATTTTTTTTTAATTTTTTTATTATTTTTTTTTTGGATGAATATCACATTCTTCATTTAGATGGTTAAGCCATGAATAGATTTTGGGTCTTTGCCAGATATTGGCATCTTATATCACCTGACCTAAATATATTTTGGATCTGTGCTAGGTATTAGAATCATATATTCACCTGACCTATATATATTTTTGGCTCTGTGCCAGTTGTTGTAAACTTATGTAAACCTCTCACGTGGCACATGAACTTTTACTGATAGACATTACTGTGTTTACAACCAAGGAATTTATTACGTCACATAATACAACATTGTAATGTCCTAATTAACGGTAATATTTAAGACCTGTCAACTATTGGATGATACAAGATATACACATAAATAATGAATGTGATAGTGTTGTACCACACCCTGCAAGGTGCACGTATATCATGCATATACACTCCTTTAAAAGTCCATATTTTATCTGTTCATATTGACTTTAGTCGCTTGTTTCCTGATATAGTTTTCCAATTGTTAATTTCCCTAACATCCAGCATATGAAGTGGATGCGTCACAGTTGGTACTGTGTTTCCTGTCTATATCAAGCTTACTTTTGTGAGTTTTCCAATCGTGTATTTCCCTTTCGTATGAAGTAGCATACCAGCATATGACTATATTTTCTAGACAGAGGGTTATTGATTACCAAACAAGCCATTAACACAGAGATTTCTGATTGCAAGGTTAAAGGCTGATATCACAATATTCTATGGTGGCTATCGTGGTTAATCTATACGGAATATCTATCTCGCATAAAACCAAAGATCTGATCCTCTTGTGCAAAAAAAAAATAGCTTGGCCGTATTACTCAGTTTTGAGTATTTACTGTTCACCTTTCAGGAAAAAACACCACTTTTTTGTTAGGATCCGTGTTTCTCTTTTTCAGTTTTCTGTGTTCAGTATTTGTGAAATATGATTGTTTGTGTCCTTTATTTTTTTACTTTTTCTTTGCCATTTGCTATTGATTTGTGACTTTTGAATACGTTTGGTTCCTTCTGATCTTACTATAAAGACAAGCTATAACACAAACTGAGTGTGATTTGAATAAACAATTTGTATTACCTGTTCAATTTCCGCTTCACACTTTTTTCCTGCATAATCTCTTACGTACAAAACAAACATAGATGAGTAAAAAAATAGTAGATATATGAGCTTGAATTGCACGTATCACGACTTAATGTTACACAGATGTCTGTGGGAATATTATTTGTAAGAAGAGTTTGAAGATACCAAAAGGTTAATCAGAATCCGTAAATCGAAGAAGAACAGACAACACAATGGCCAAAAGAAAGAGGAAATAAGAACAAACAACGATCTACAAAACATACACATAAAACTAAAGATCGAGAAACACGAACCCCACTAAAACTGGGGTAAACTCAGGTGCTCCGGAAGGGTAAGCAGTTCCTGCTCCACTAGTGGTACCCGTGTGATCAGTTTTAGGATTGTGAGCACTACTGTGATAGTTTTGGTGTCTTTTATGATCGTGTCATCAGTTTTAGGATGGTGAACATTACTGTGATAGTGTTGATGTCTTTTATGATCGTGTGATCAGTTG
>MJUT01051080.1:40925-52300 GCA_002080005.1 Gigantidas platifrons
TGTCTTTTATGTTCGTGTGATCAGTTTTAGGATTGTGAACATTATTGTGATAGTGTTGGTGTCTTTTATGCTCCTGTGATCAGCTTGAGGATTGTGAACATTACTGTGATAATGTTGGTTACTTTTATGTTCGTGTGATCAGTTTTAGGATGGTGAACATTACTGTGATAGTGTTGGTATCTTTTATGCTCTTGTGGTCAGTTTTAGGATTGTGAACATTACTGTCCTAGTGTTGGTGTCTTTTATGATCGTGTGATCAGTTGTAGGATTGTGAACATTACTGTCCTAGTGTTGATGTCTTTTATGATCGTGTGATCAGTTGTAGGATTGTGAATATTACTGTGATAGTGTTGGTGTCTTTTATGTTCGTGTGATCAGTTGTAGGATTGTGAACATTTCTGTGATAGTGTTGGTGTCTTTCATGTTCGTGTGATCAGTTGTAGGATTGTGAACATTACTGTCCTAGTGTTGATGTCTTTTATGTTCGTGTGATCAGTTTTAGGATTGTGAACATTACTGTGATAATGTTGATGTCTTTTATGATTTTGTGATCAGCTTGAGGATTGTGAACATTACTGTGATATTGTTGGTTACTTTTATGTTCGTGTGATCAGTTTTAGGATGGTGAACATTACTGTCCTAGTGTTGGTGTCTTTTATGATCGTGTGATCAGTTTTAGGATTGTGAACATTACTGCTCCGGAAGGGTAAGCAGTTCCTGCTCCACTAGTGGTACCCGTGTGATCAGTTTTAGGATTGTGAGCATTACTGTGATAGTTTTGATGTCTTTTATGATCGTGTGATCAGTTGTAGGATTGTGAACATTACTGTCCTAGTGTTGGTGTCTTTTATGATCGTGTCATCAGTTTTAGGATTGTGAACATTTATGTGATAGTGTTGGTGTCTTTCATGTTCGTGTGATACGTTTTAGGATTGTGAACATTACTGTCCTAGTGTTGATGTCTTTTATGTTCGTGTGATCAGTTTTAGGATTGTGAACATTACTGTCCTAGTGTTGATGTCTTTTATGTTCGTGGGATCAGTTTTATGATTGTGAACATTACTGTCCTAGTGTTGATGTCTTTTATGTTCGTGGGATCAGTTTTAGGATTGTGAACATTACTGTCCTAGTGTTGATATCTTTTATGTTGATCAGTTTTAGGATTGTGAACATTACTGTCCTAGTGTTGATGTCTTTTATGCTGATCAGTTTTAGGATTGTGAACATTACTGTGATAGTGTTGATGTCTTTTATGTTCGTGTGATCAGTTTTAGGATTGTGAACATTACTGTGATAATGTTGGTTACTTTTATGTTCGTGTGATCAGTTTTAGGATGGTGAACATTACTGTGATAGTTTTGATGTCTTTCGTGTTCGTGTGATCAGTTTTAGGATTGTGAACATTACTGTGATAGTGTTGGTGTCTTTTATGATCGTGTGATCAGTTTTAGGATTGTGAACATTACTGTGATAGTTTTGATGTCTTTCGTGTTCGTGTGATCAGTTTTAAGATTGTGAACATTACTGTCCTAGTTTTGGTCTTTTATGATCGTGTGATCAGTTTTATGATTGTGAACATTACTGTCCTAGTTTTGGTCTTTTATGATCGTGTGATCAGTTGTAGGATTGTGCACATTACTGTTCTAGTGTTGGTGTATTTTATGATCGTGTGATCAGTTTTAGGAATGTGAACATTACTGTCCTAGTTTTGGTCTTTTATGATCATGTGATCAATTTTATGATTGTGAACATTACTGTGATAGATTTGATTCCTTTTATGTTCGTGTGATCAGTTGTAGGATTGTGAACATTATTGTGATATTGTTGATGTCTTTTATGCTCTTCTGATCATTTTTAGGATTGTGAACATTACTGTGATAGTGTTGATGTCTTTTATGTTCGTGTGATCAGTTGTATGGTTGTGAACATTACTGTGATATTGTTGATGTCTTTTATTTTCGTGTGATCAATTTTAGGATTGTGAACATTACTGTGATAGTTTTGATGTATTTCGTGTTCGTGTGATCAGTTTTAGGATTGTGAACATTACTCTCCTAGCTTTGGTCTTTTATGATCGTGTGATCAGTTTTATGATTGTGAACATTAGTGTTCTTGTTTTGATCTTTTATGATCGTGTGATCAGTTGTAGGATTGTGCACATTACTGTTCTAGTGTTGGTGTCTTTTATGTTCGTGTGATCAGTTTTAGGATTGTGAACATTACTGTCCTAGTGTTGGTGTCTTTTATGATCGTGTGATCAGTTTTAGGATTGTGAACATTACTGTCCTAGTTTTGGTCTTTTATGATCATGTGATCAGTTGTAGGATTGTGAACATTACTGTGATAGTCTTGATGTCTTTTATGATCGTGTGATCAGTTTTAGGATTGTGAACATTACTGTGATAGTGTTGATGTCTTTTATGTTCGTATGATTAGTTGTAGGATTGTGAACATTACTGTGATAGTTTTGATGTCTTTTATGTTCGTGTGATCAGTGTTATGATTGTGAACATTACTGTCCAAGTGTTGGTGTCTTTTATGATCGTGTGATTAGTTTTACGATTGTGAACATTACTGTGATATTGTTGATGTATCTTATGTTCGTGTGATCAGTTTTAGGATTGTGAACATTACTGTGATAGTTTTGATGTCTTTCATGTTCGTGTGATCAGTTTTAGGATTGTGAATATTACTGTGATAGTGTTGGTGTCTTTTATGTTCGTGTGATCAGTTTTAGGATTGCGAACATTACTGTGATAGTGTTGGTGTTTTTTAGGTCGTGTGATCAGTTTTAGGATTGTGAACATTACTGTGATAGTGTTGGTGTTTTTTAGGTCGTGTGATCAGTTTTAGGATTGTGAACATTACTGTGATAGCTTTGATGTCTTTCATGTTCGTGTGATCAGTTTGAGGATTGTGAACATTGCTGTGATATTGTTGATGTCTTTTATGTTCGAGTGATCAGTTTTAGGATTGTGAACATTACTGTGATAGTGTTGGTGTATTTTATATTCGTGTGATCAGTTTTAGGATTGTGAACATTACTGTGATAGTTTTGATGTCTTTCATGTTCTTGTGATCAGTTTTAGGATTGTGAACATTACTGTCCTAATGTTGGTGTCTTTTATGTTCTTGTGATCAGTTTTAGGATTGTGAACATTACTGTGATAGTGTTGATGTCTTTTATGCTCGTGTGATCAGTTTTAGGATTGTGAACATTACTGTGATAGTGTTGGTATCTTTTATGTTCGTGTGATCAGTTTTAGGATTGTGAACATTACTGTGATAGTGTTGGTATCTTTTATGTTCTTGTGGTCAGTTTTTACATTGTGGAGATTTGTTAGTTAACATTTTATATTATTGATTGACCTGTATCGTTATGGAACAACCAATAGACCACTCGGCTTATTATATTGAAAGAAGATATCTCAAATTATTGTTGTACTGAATAATTAATTCAAGATTAAATTTTAATCACGCACCTGAAAGTGATTAGTTGGGTGTTAAAAGTTGCAGCTTTAATTTTTTCTATAAACTTATTGCAAAAGAATAGTTACCTTTACTTAAAAATATTAGGTCCGCGGTTTGTTATTATAATACAGAAGGAGGGATTATCTTCGTCCGTAAATAAGGCAACACTTGACGTTTTCAATCTTTGAAAGTATTCCAATTTTTTTTCTCTAATGGTGAACTTTATCTACTTGTAAAGATCTTCCGTTAACGTGTCTTTGCATATGATCTTTAATGCATGTAGTCTATTACTGGAGCAGAACTAAACGTATGATATATTAATATAATCCATATCTGTGACGTAATCATGTTAATTTTGCAGGTAATAATATTTCACTGGATGTATACTTACATGATTAACAATGTGATATTGTATTAATCCTATGATCGTGTTATACTTAGACAGTACAGGCCAGTACACCGAAGTCTTGAAAAATTCTGGGTGCCACTAGTGGAGCAGGAACTGCTTACCCTTCCGGAACGCCTGTGTTAATCCCCGTTTTTTAGTGAGGTTCGTGTTACCCGATCTTTAGTTTTATGTGTATGTTTTGTAGATCGGTGTTGGTCCTTTTGTCCTTTTTCTTTTGACCATTGTGTTGTCTGTCCTTCTTCGATTTACGGATTCTGATTATCCCTTTGGTATCTTCAAACTCTTCTTACTCTCACGATTACGGAACAATATCGTGTAATTAGAGAACTATGTCTTTTCAATTTAACTACAGACAATGTGAATTCTACTCGCTGGGTTGAATATTAAGCTACAGAAAATGAGAATCCTCCTGGATAGGTTAAATGTTAAACTATAGACAATGTAAGTCCTACTCGATAGGTTAAATGCTAAACTACAGAAAATGTAAGTCATACTCGATAAGTTAAATGTTAAACTACAGACAATGTAAGTCCTACTCGATAGGTTAAATTTAACAATACTTAACTTATATTAATTAACTTTTATTTATTAGCCTTTATATGATCAAATCTGTTAATACAATATAAAAGCTTTCATTGGGCCAATACGGCAAAAACCAGTCCAATACGGATATTTTCCGTATTGGCCCGATTCCAGTCAGTCCAATAACAGCTAGATTGGAATCCTCTGGATGTTTCAACAATCGAAAGGAAAAGTCCCGAGAAATATTGGACTGGTTAATTAATAAAGTATCATTACGTGATGTTTTTCATATTGGCCTAGTTATAGGTTCTCGGCCTGATGCATTGGCCTTCGGCTGCGCCTCAGGCCAATACAGCATGCGTCAGACCTATAACTAGGCCAATATGAAAAATATCACGTAATGATTTAAATGATATTATGTAAAGCTATAGAAAGACATAATTGATGAAAAACTGTCTTAAAAACATAATTATGAATTAATTAGCATATAGCAGCCTTCAAATAAAAAGTTGGAAACTTAAAATTATGTCATAAAATTAGGGTATACAATTATTATATTTTTATTAGAATTTAAAAGGCTTCATGTACATTTGTGCACATTAAGTTTCAGAACTATTGTATTAATATTAAAGGTGCATGTTTGTATAAGTATTTTACCAGTCGTATGACTTAAAGATAATTATATTCAAATAAATTTGTTTTACAAAACTGAAGAAATCAATATGGCCCTGAATACTTATATGACTGTTTATCAACTACTATTGGAGAAACAGTTACATATAACGATGAGTGGTGTACTCTATTTATAAACAAGTTACAATTCAGTGGTGTAATGGTGAACGTGCTTGTCTGCGAGACACGGTCGGGTCAAACCAAAGACTACAAAATTGGTATCTTTGCTTCTCTGCTAAGCACGCAGCATTAAGGAGAAAGAGCAAAGACTGGTTGACTCGGAATCAGGATAATGTGTCCGATTGGAGCGACATGTCTACCCGCGGACTGTTGTTTCAGTGAGCTAGCACTTAATAATTCAACTCAGCGTGTTGGTCTTAAACAAAGCGGACCTCGTCATCATCTCATTGAAAATTAACTTGTTCTCGCCATGACATAGCTGAAAAATTGCTAAATTGGCGTTAAACAACAATCACTCATTTACTCGCCAAGTAGCATTTCTTCACTTGTACTATTTCTTCACTTGTACTATTTCTTCACTTGTACTATAAACTTTTAGAATTTGTATTACTCATCTGTGTAAGATATTTACATACTTATTCCAGATTTAAGAAAACTGTCTAGTCTGTTCACACTCTAGTGGCTTCATTTTTACAATACTGGCGATAGAAAAAAAAACTAGCATAATACAATGTACATACTAAAAACTCAGACATATATGTAATGTCCTTAATGTCCTTAATGACGACTTAAATAGAATGAACTTCAAGGACGAGGATGTACTATCACTCATTATAAAACGTTATGAACGTCACATTGAGGCCCTCAACTAAGAAAAGTGATATATGATTTTTATATATTAATTAATTGGAAATAAAACATACAGTGGTATTTTTTTTTAAATTACAATAATGTAATATTGATGCTAATATATTGTCTGTCATATTTGTACATCTCAAGAGGTTAAATGGCGCCGACACTCTGAATGACTAAATTTGATATTAATTCCAATGTTACACAAAATGTCCTTGTGAATCATTTTACTTCATATGCTATGTATACAATTGATTAAGGATTTTCGTGGCCACGATCCTATTGTAGTTGCATTTACATCGTGAGTTTGATTCCCGCACATATGGCTAGGTGTACTCGATACATACTTATTTACGTCAGTGTATAGTCTCGCCCAACCAGGCTTTGTTTACTTCGAGATTTTCTCTACGCATCACAAAATCTGGAGCTATAATAATGGTACTGTGGGTGATATAAAGTGGGTGGTTTCTTTAAAATTGTATGTGGATCTGTAGTTAATTTTCATAGGTCAACAGATTATTCATTTTTCTTGATATCGAACATTCTACCCGAAATTGTACAGAATTTGATAAATAATACATATTTGAAAAAGTCTGATCTCCCCGCGAGATGAAGCGATAAGACTTGTGGTGAGATATACAAGGAAATACATCATCAACAACTCTCATCGGTCGAGCTTGTAGCCCGGCCTTTCTTATTCACAACACTTTATCTAAGATTATGTTTTAGTAAGAGCATATGAATATGTAATTATATGTTTATTACAACCGCAATTATATTCAGTTTTGTCCGAACTGTCGTTTATGATTAACAAACAGTGCATGCCACTTGCTTTTTATTTATTTTTCACTTCGCCATTGAGTTTCAGAACATATATAGCCCATAGTAATAACGGTTTACTGTATTGATTTGGGGTTTCCGGTGTGTACATGTAGATTATTTAAGAAATAAATAATGGAAGCCATGAGAATGTGTTTTGAGTTTTAACATGGGCTGGCGGAGGGATCAAATTTACTAATATCCGCCAGCCCATGCTAAACCTCAAAACACATTCTGGCTTCCATGAATTATTTCGATTCTGATATGTCTAAGAGTACAAATACGGTAGTATACTTTGATTGGAAGACGGTAATTTATAGTTACGTTTGCGGACAATGTCGCACACAATTTATGCTGCTAAATTCGAGCAGACGATAATTTATCAACATGTACATTTACGACGGGAAAGTCACATGAGCCGGCGCAAGCGCTAATGAGATTATACCCAATCGATAAATCACTCGTTTGTTTGCAAAGCTAAAGAAGGACGTCATGTTAAAATTCGATTTAGGTTTCTGGCGACGAATGTAGAATTGTGATGGGAGTATGAAAGCCTAAAACCAATCCAGGTACATTTGTATAATACAACAATAAGACAAGGTATAAAAACGTACCAAAGCTTGAACGAAAATGGCGTGAAATCAGTTCATCCGAAAGGTCTATCATCAATAGTGACCCGTCGACTTCAACCAATCCGTAGTGTCTTTCATTATTAAATCAAAATGTATTATTAAAAAAAGGTATTCTATATTTATAATTACATACCGTATAAGATAATATACCTCCTCCTCTGTGAGGTAATGTCTAATTTGCTCGTCCTGCAATATGGTAGGGCGTGTGTTCGAATCCCGATCGGGTCACACCAAAGTTTGCATAATTAGTATTTGCTGCTACCTCGATAAGAACACAGTATAGATACACTAAGAGCAAAAACTGTTGGTTCGAAATCGGGAAATAATCAGCGGATTGGTCCAGGACACAATAGACATCGTCAGCCTCTCATCAAATGTAACTTGTTCTTTCTATCATATAGCTCCAAAATTTCTGACTTATCATAACAATTAATTACTCACGATAAAATAATAATTAATTGGGCTTAGGTTTGATGGTATTTAACGCCACTTTCAACAATATTTCAGCTATATCGTGGTGGTAATAATTAATTGGTTAATTTATTGTGAATTTTACTGTGGATTAAAGTTAAAAGTTTATTTGTTAGAGATGTTAAAGTAGGAAATAGTAGATAGAACATTTTTATCAAAAGGCACAGACAATTTGACTAAATGGCCTATATTTATTGACGTATGGTGGCTCTTTTAGAACAAATAAGTTGATAATTTATTCATTTTCAAAGAAATATCACAAGTGTTATATTTATTGTGCCATTAAATAAGATAACTCTTTATTTCTTATTCAAACCAAAATAAATTATTTTTCATTTTCTAAATTATGAATATTAATTTCTGTAATATTATGGAACACCCAGCTAGAATACAAAAACATATAAAGTCACCAAGTATTTAATGGCCATGTTGATGTGATTGCCCTTGCAATAGATATGGAATTGTAAATATATTTAATTCGTTCAATGAAAAACAGATTAACATCCTTTTGGAGCCCCCTTATCCTATTATTGACAAAATCACGGAAATTGGTCGCATCGATAAATTGATGAAATGTGTTGATAAAAATTGTGAATAAATTAAATATGATTTATAAAAAGTGAGTTTTTCTACAGATAAGTACATTAACCGCCAACCTTGAGTAAGGTAGGTCGTCCAGCACAACATGGGAAATAAGACGTAGATCACGTAATTCTTGTCATGTTAGATGTTCATTATCATCTTAGTCAGCTTAGATCATGGTAAATGACTTTTGTTTCGGGTTGGGAGTCAGGGTGTTTAACGCCACTTTCAACAATATTTCAAATAAGGTCGTCCAGCTTAATATGGGAAATAAGACTTAGATCACGTAATTCTTGTCATCTAGATTATCATCTTAGATTATGACTACTTTCTTAAGATCGTGGTGTTTTAATTGTAATGATGGTTAATGACTTTTGTTTCGGATTCGGGTTAGGGTTATTGCGTTTAACGTTACTTTCAACAATATTTCAGTTATATCATGGCGGTCAGTTTTATTGTTGGAGGGAACCGGAGTACCAGAGAAAACCACCGACCTGTAGTAAGTCACTGACAAACTTTATCACATAATGTTCTATCGAGTACACCTCACCTGAGCGGGATTCGAACTCACAATGCTAGTAGTGGTGATAGGCACTAGGTGTATAGGTAGTTATAAATCCAAATATCATACGATCACGAATACGACGGTCCGTATTAAAGGAAATAATAGGTTCTATATAAATATATATACGAACCATTACAGCAACAAATACATGTAATATGAAACAGAGTTAAAACAATAAGTTTCCCTACTTCGTTAGGGAGACTTGATTAATAGATTGTACCTGGTTTATTGGTGTTTAACACAACTTACAACACTATTACAGATATATCGTGGCTGTCATTTTTATTGGCAGGGTGATTCCCGAGTATACGGAAACATAAACCACAAGAACAGTTGTACTACTCTGTTTAAGAGGATTATATGCATACTGTGATTTTCCACACTGATAGCTAAACTTTAAACCTTAAACTTACTAATGGTTTATTAAACAATAATTGGGGGTAGACGATGTCATAACATGTTATGTTCTGTTTGTCATAGTCACAGTACTGTACGTCGTTCCTCGATCATGACTTATTGGGTTTTTAACAATGAGTAACACGATGGATGTCACTAGGGGAACAGGAACTCCTTACCGTTCCGCAGCACCTGAGTTTATCCTCAGTTTATAGTGATGTTCGTGTTGGCCTGTATTAAGGTTACTATGTAGTGTTTTGTGAACTATTGTAGAGGAGTTCGTGTTGGCCTGTATTAAGGTTACTAGTGTTTTGTGAACCATTGTAGAGGAATTCGTGTTGGCCTATATTAAGGTTACTAGTGTTTTGTGAACCATTGTAGAGGAGTTCGTGTTGGCCTGTATTAAGGTTACTAGTGTTTTGTGAACCATTGTAGAGGAGTTCGTGTTGGCCTGTATTAAGGTTACTATGTAGTGTTTTGTGAACCATTGCATGCTTGTTTATTTGTCACTGTGTAGTTTGGTCATAGTACTTATTGTGTTTCCTCCTAATTCACGGATTCTACTTACCATTTTATTATCCTCAACCTTTTCTTTTAAGGGGCATTATCTGCCGCATAGGTGGAAAATCGCGCAATTGCTCGTGTTTTGAGATCGATCAAGAAATGGACGCCATCTGATTAATTATCGACATTGTTTACGGAGTTTGTCGAATCGTCATTAAATCAGTACAACAATGCACTTATTTCTTATTTTTTTTGTGAATCTGCTGTTAGTCGGTGTTAATTACGGACAAAGAACCATGCAAGTTGGCAGTTAATAAGCGAAAAAATACAAATTATTCGTTTTTACCTGTCACTAGTAATGTCAGTTGCATACGGAAAAAGCGAGGTCAAATTATTTGCTTGCAAGCAAATAAGTAATCAATGGTAATTTGCGTTCTCAAACGGCGGAAAGTCGTTCGATAAGCTGTTTAATGTGAAATATTTACCTTTATTTCAACAGTTTACAGCTATTTACCAATTTCCAAAGCATATACTTTTTTTGGTCAAAATCGTAGCTAATTCCCCTTTAAATAATCCTGTTTTTCATGCACAGGCTAACATTTATCAAGAAGAAAGTAGTTTAAATCAGGTTAACATCATCAACCAACCGGACACAAACTTCAAGGTAACATTTACACGTGTGGTTATGACAGGAGAAATGACGTTTCTGTCATTATAGACTTTCCTATATCCATCCGGAGTATTTATTTCTCAGCTTGTGTGCTTTTGTCGTACATGTATATGTAATCATTTCAATTGATCATCGGATATAGAAATGATAAAAAGACAGAACAAACGTCACATTTTAATGAGATTAGAAGTTATTTGTGGACAGGACTAATAATAACATTGCTGTCAAGGTCTTTGTTATAAAATCTTGTATCTGATAACACCATTAAGATTACTCTGAACAAGCCAAGCCTTTTACATTGTACTTGTATAAACCGTGACTTATTTTTTTACATAAACCAAGTCTTTATAACTTGTTTATATCCTAATCGTAATCATGTTGAGTCAAGGATAAGTAGAAATATTTGAAAGATAATCGCCGTTTACGAATGATGTAATTGTGCATGGTGTCGCCATGGAAACGCTTCATTAATCAATTTACGTTCGTTACATAACTATCTTGTTGTTCTGCTGCTACGGAAGACAATCCAAAACAGAACTGAAATATTTAATAAAATAAAACATAAATCTGTGGATATTACCAAATATCCAGTCTCGATCCATTAATCTACTTTGGATTAACTTGTTAAACGTATGCATTCTTTACATTTCAAAAAAGACATAATCTGTAGTTTTATCCGAGATGCGAAGGATAATACGGCAATGTGATTATCAGGGATCGAAATGACGAATTGTGAAAATGTCATGTGCTAGGGTTCATAAGTCATCGTACATTTCAGTGAAGAGATAGGAAATGACACCGTAAAAATTATCATTAAAAGTTATATGCAAAAAAAAAAAAAAAAAAAAA
>MJUT01051111.1:34575-58073 GCA_002080005.1 Gigantidas platifrons
AAGAGAAATAATTTGAGCAAAAATTATTTTGATGGCTTTGTACTTTCGGAAAACTCCAGAAAAAGATGTTATTTTCGGCACATTTAATGTGAAAACAAAACATCTACTAAAGACTACCTATTCAAAAGAAATCTGGAGTCCGATCCTATTTAAACTTGTAAATAGATTGAGTCATCTCACCACTTCTTGCTTAAATGTCCTATGTATTCACACTTGAGATATATTATTTTTGATTAATATATCTGGACAGCAAAACAGTGATAATTATTAATGTGAAGCTCTATTTGGTAACCGTCTATTAATCGTATATCAGTCATAGCTATCTCTCGAAGATCGATATTGTCATTTCATGGTTTAAAATACGTATATAATATTTAGTATTTAACATCTCTGGGGCCGTCGTGGTCGTGATCGTATGGTAGTAGGAGCTACAACTACCTTTGCAATCCGTGACTATCACCACTAAAGTTGTGAGTTCGAACCCCGTTCCTGGCGAGATGTTCTCGATACAACATTATGTGAGTGTCCGTGACTTGCGACAGGTCCTGGTTTTCTCCGGGTACTCCGGTTTCCGCCACCAATGAAGCTGACCACCACGACATATGTGAATTCTTATTAAAAGTGGCGTTAAACACTATAAACCAAGCAAACAACCTAACATCGCTGGTATGAAGAAATTCCCATGTATCTAAATCAAATGTAACCACTGACGCTGTTTTTTTTATCTTGTACATCCATTTGTTTTATGTATGTCATCTTAGGAAAGGAATTTGTATAATTGTATAATCACTTGTTTTCCAATCCAATGGTTGTATGTTTATATATTATGTATATATTACTTCTTTTCTAAAAATAAATGTTTACACTGACGTCTACTAACATTATTAGTCCATGGGATAAAAATAAACACGAACTTTATTCTATCAAAGATATGATATGTGTATTGCAATGTTACAGAACAATGATTTTGGTGTAGAGTTACTGTAAAGTTTTTATAATCTGATTTTAAGTATATTTAAAAGCAATAAATCATTCACACTTCAATAGATATCAACTCCTATGTTAAATTTAAGTCAACCTGGAACTTTCCAATGAAGTTTGTGTAACTTTTGCTTTATTTTTGTTTTTTCTTAATTGAAACAATGTTTCAAAATATTCATGACGAATTATATTTAACATTTGTTTAATGTTGATGAAATAAGTAGGAATTAATATTGATTATTTCTGGTAAGGTGTTAATTAGATAAAGCTTTAGCAAAAATGTATATATTCATTCATAAAAACTATCTTTATATATATTCAAATAATATAGGGTTAGGGTTATGGTTTTTAACGCCACTGTCAACAATACGTCAGTTATATCGCGAAAGTCATGTTTATTGTTGGAGGAAACCGGTGTACCCGTAGAAAACTACCGATCTGTCGCAAGTGACTGATAAACTTTATGTTATAGTTCAATCGATTCGGTATATGTTAGTTATACTGCACGCTTGGGTGACCCTACTTACCCGAACGACGTAGGAGTATAACTGAACATATACCGATTCGATTGGACAATAAGTATTTTACCACATGACATCATCAGTCGTTCCCCGCGAAAAAAAAATCGTTTGGTCACACTTGCATGTTTACTAGCAAACTGCAAACATGGAAGTGTATTTGAAAAAAAAAATGCTGAATTATATACAGCCTAAAAATTAGGACAAAACAAGCAAGTTTTAAATATTTCATCAATCGTACATTACAGAATCCCAAAAGTTGTACTGGGACGACTATTTTAAAACTGTTCAAATGTTATATTAATCTTGGAAATAAACAGCATCCTGTCCTGACCCCCCAAACAAAACAAACAAGTCAAAATAAATAAAAAATAAGGTCCAATATATATATTTATATATTGGACCTTATATATATATATGTTACAGGCATTTCTTAAATTAGGCATTTTGTAAAATGCCTTAAATTTTAGTCAATTTACAAAATGCCTATTTCAGTCAGGCATTTTATAAAATGCCTAAAAATCTCTAGGCATTTGACAAAATGCCTGGATATTTTAACCCTTTTTCTACAAATTGCCTAAATTATTTCAGTCATTATAATAAAAAAACCAAGACATGCACAGTCTCNGTAAAGCAAAATTCTGTACTAGCAATAGAATCAACAAAGCCGAAATTTAGAGTAGTTCCTTAAAAGTACATTTGAACTGTTCAGTATAAGTGAGGTAGTTATAGCACCGCTAAGGTGTGTTATAACCTAGTTATTGTACAGCTGAGAACAAAAGATATGGCTCATGTCATGTGTTAACAGATATTGTTGTTCCGAGTACACCTCGCCTTGGCGGGATTCGAACTCAAAAGTTAGTGGTGATATGAATTTATTGCATAGGTAGTTGTTAATCCAATTACCATACGGTCATGACGACGTCAGCCCCTAACAAATACGTGTTAGCTTCATTACTTTTATATATACTTAGAAAGCGACATATTAACTCAACATACGCATGTACGCATTTACTTGTCATCGTTTTGTCATACACTGGATGTCTTCATACGTCTCTGAGGTTCATTGTGACAATACATAAGTTTTTCTCCCTCGGATATTAAGCCAGCGAAATAGCTTATATAAAGCCATTTATTGTTAGCTATTTCACTTTCTTTATTAACCTCGTAAAATATTCAATAATCATCTGTACATTCCCATTTGTTTCTAACATTCTACGTTTGTGCAAAAGTTATCTCCCTTACGACGGACAATATGGTACCCATATTAACAAGAGCAACAGAAATGTCAAACAATGTCATTATATTGTTTTTGATTACTTGTAGATCATATTTGAATCTTGTAAAAAAAAAACATCAGTACCACATTATGATAACAATTAAAAAAGTATTTTTCGAAGTCAAAGTTCGTCAAAAGTTGAGTTACCATGTATTAAGCAAATACCAACCTTTATATTTTGTGTATCCAGTACGTTTTCTTTTATTTTGTTCTGTGTTTTGGTTTGTTTGTTTTTTTCCATGCTTGCTTTTTGCTTTTTCGTTTTTGCTTTTTTTTTTTTTTTTTGCAACATACATGCTATTAATTATGCTCTTCTGAACGATTAAATACCATGTATATTATGCATCCATTAATGTATATTTTCGATTCACAATCGTACGATATGATATATATGTTCCCCTGAATCCGATAATATGTGGTTGCAAGGGACTTTTTTCATCCGATTTCAAAAGAAACATCACTTCCGGTCAAGAAAATATACCATTTTTTTACTCCAGTCTATGGGACTTTGATTCCAAATTGTACAAGAACGAGTGAAGGTTTTCTCCACTGAAAACTTCTGTGTCACAAATATGTGATATATTTCTTGTATATACAATGCTAGATTATAGCGTTCTTCATAATAACGATTTGCATTTAACTTACATGTAGAAAACACTTGCATGACTGCTTCATTTCAATAGGAGAGGAGGTTGTGGTAATAGTATGACTACGACTAACACGAACATTGAACTATCATATACCTAATATAGGTTTTTAAATGTAAAAGAACAATTATTTTGGTGTAGGGTTACTGCTTGGTTTTATAATATATTATATGATATGTAAGTATATTCATAAGCAATGATGATTATTCACACGTAAATATCTTTTAATTCTAAGGTTGACTAACTCGACCTGGAAATTTCCGATTAAATTTTTGTTTTGGTTTCTTTATTGATTCAATGTTTTTAAATTTTCATGACGAAATGTTGTTTAAATAAGAAGGGATTAATTTTGATTATTTCTGATAAGGTATTAATTTGAGTAAGCTTTTATATTCATTCAAAAACTATCTTTATATATATTCAAATAATATAGGGTTAGGGTTATGGGTTTTAACGCCACTGTCAACAATACGTCAGTTATATCGCGAAAGTCAGTATTGCTTTTGGAGGAAACCGGAGTACCCGGAGAAACCCACAGAGCTGCCACAAGTCATTGACAACTTTATTACATAACGTTGCATTGAAAAGACCTCGCTTGAGCGGAATTCGAATTCCCAACGATAGTGATGATATGCATTGATTGCATAGGTAGTTATAAATCCAACTACTATACGATCACAACCTCGACGTCCCCCTTACAAATACGTGTTAACTTCACGACGTTAATATGAAAACGGCATTATAACTAATCATACACAAGTACGCATTTCCTTGTAATTGTTTTGTCATACACTGGATGTCGTCATGCGTCTCTGGGATTCATTGTGATAATACAGAATGTGTTCTCCCTCAGACATTAAGCAAGCGATATAGCTTATTCAGTTTAGCCCACTTGGTTTTCTTGCTTGAAAAACGTTTGAATTTGACAGTATCGGATGAAGGTTATTCCAGCACGAAACTTTAAAAAAAAAATACAAAAGGAATAATCAGAAACCGGATACCGCATACACTAGAACAATATAATGACTGCAAGAAAATGGACAATAGGACAAACAACGATTAACAAAACACAACACAGAAAACTAAACATTAATAAATACTAAGCCTACAAAAAACCAGGGGTAAATTATGTGCTTCGGGAGAGTGAGCAGTTCCATAGTGGCACCTGTCGTGTTACTGTTTCAGGACACGAACATCATCTGAAATGGGAATTGTGTTAGACACTGGTACATACGTTAATAAGTATATACAAATAACAAATAACATCAATGAAATATGAACCCCTAAAACAAAGTTGAGTAATGACGAACCACATCGTGTGCACTAAATTATATACCTACGTTTTTATTGATGTACTGTTATAACATATTGTAAGCAATATGACTTTAGGTATTGATAGTCAAATGTTAATGTGTAACATTGTTTACCTCTAGGAAACTGTCTAAAATATGGCTCAGGAACCTACCCTGGATATGGTCATTTTACACCTCTTAGTTTCAGCAGTATTGGTGTTTGTTGGACAATCAACTGCATGTGGTATGCATGACTAAGTCCATTCAAAAGTAACAAATTCAGACTATGTATATATATCTTCTTGTAACATAAATGACATGTTTTCAGTTGATCTTATTTATGCATAATTCAGCTTAAAAATGTGCTGGTATAAAACTATGGGTTATTATCTGTAATTGGTTTTGTTACATACTCAGATTGACGTTCAATAAAATGTTGTTAAAACCAATGCAATTGGCCAAAGCTTATACCATGATACAATATGCATGGCTGAATGTTGTTATATAGATTAAATTCCATGCCAGATGTCAATCATTTACTGTATGCTACAAAACGTGTCCTAAACATGAACGTATTTAAAATAACTTAACATTCGAACTCTTTTGTTTATATAGTTTAATTCGTAAGAACCGTAGTATATATAATACTTATAAACACTATTATCTAGATAAACCAAAAGTTACACACAACACGGAAATAATATACAAGGAACGGTTTACTTACAATATAATACATATATTGTAGATTAGATGATTTATCGATCGACAACAAACAATCTAAATAGGTAGATGAAACCTATATTATTATTCAGATTTTATTTCGTCTAATTATGCGAAACGATTTCTGCAAAAACTCTTTTTTATGACTTATCACGGGATTAATAGCAAAAAGTAAAACGACGGACGTCACACATGGAGCATGAACTATCACCCTTCCGGAGTACATGAGTTCATCCGCAGTTTTCAGTGGGTTCTTGTTGCTAGGTGTTTAGTTTTCTGTGTAATATTTTGTACATCATTGTTTTGTCCTTTTTCTTTTGGTCATTACATTGACTGTCCTTCTTCGATTTCGGCTTCTGATTACCCCATTGGGCATCTTCGAACTTTTCTAGATTGAAATAGCTGATACATTATGGTCAGTATTAGAGGTCTATGTATTGTACTTTCACCACTAGTAATGAATTGACATTGACACCTTGTTATTGTACTGTCAATATTCATGCGATATCGTATGGTCTTTTTAAGAGAAGCGAATATGTGCAGGTGTTTTATCGTTTGTATATATATGCGTTTCCGCTGGAAATCCAGTTATCATTAGAAGAGGTTTGTGATCCCATTAATTGGTTGAACCCCTTCACAGTTCTGTGCCTGTCTCAAGACATAATTTGTATTTCCAATGGCATACATGTTTGTCGTGTTCTTTGTTGTGTTCCGTGGGTGAAGGTGAGTGGTGAATGTTCGTGTTATTGATATTGGTAGAATCGTTGACTATCACTGTTTAAACCTTCATTTCGTAATCATAAATTATAAATAATAATACTAATCAGAGGAAACGAACTAATAAACCGCGGTAAAGGATTGATAAAACATATCAATACAATATGTGTCCCCTACTGCGCTCCATGATTTAGCAACAACGCCGATATGTCAGGTCAAATTACAATATTATATTAATTATGTCGTTTGTTCATGAATGAATAAATAAAGAAAAATAAACAATTGTGTCTCTCATTTTTAAATTAGAAATGTTAATGTGTAAAGAAATTTACTGCATTTTAAATTCAGAATGCAATAATATTGTATCATACGATAATCCATTTAAAGACCATTATATGCAGTCGTGGATGACAAAATATCTATCTTTTTTAATCTATAAAATGTTTTCTTTTCATTATTTTTTACAGTTGAATGGAAGATCCTAAATCCTCCCATTATATTTGGAAAGACAGCACAACTCTCTTGTGTTACTGTCACACCAAACATCAGTGGCAACCCATCCAATGTAACTACATGGTTAGGTGGCAAAAACTACTCAACCCTTACATTCATTGGTGTTACAGCTGATCAAAGTAAATATGCAGAAATGCGGAAATGGCATAAGCGTAAATTTGAATCAATTCTTCAGATATACAAATTTGATGAAAAGGATGTGAATGTGGACTATTCATGTTCAGTTGGGGGCTGTGAGAACAGAAAAAAGTTGTCATTAGCACCAGACAAGTTTGAATGTTAGTATAGCATAATTTTATGTGTAAGCGCATTCACCATTATCAAAAAATTGTAATATAAGGGGCCATCTTGGTCGGCATCTTATAATAGTTTACAACTACCTTTGGAATCAATTCCTATCAACACTAACGTTGGGAGTTCGTATCCCGCTCATGTGCACTCGGTACAACGTTATGTGGTAAAGTTGTCAGTGACTTGCGACAGTTCGATGTTTTTCTCCGGGTAGTTCGGTCTCCTTCACCAATAAAAGTAACTTCCACGATATAGCTGAAATTGTGTTGTACGCGGCACCATAACCTTAATCCTATAATATAAGTGGGTTCACGGGACACCCAGTAACAACCCTATACACAGTATTACCATTGATTCCTTAAAATTAATGTTAGAGAAATTTGAAGGTGCAGTCAAGAATGAGCAATCCATTGTGCACACAACATACAGTTCGAAGACAAGCAAAGCAAAAATACACAAGACAGAAAATTAGAAAGATGAGCAACACTGATCCCATTAATAAGCGGATATGAACCTAGATGCTCACGAAGGGTACGCAGTTTCTCCAATTTACGAGATACCCGCCATGGTACACATATAGTCATGGATGACACCAGTATGCGAAATAAAGCATAAACACAAATAAGATATACTACCTCTTACGACCAATCGGGGGTAAAGATGAACAGAACATCGTTTTTATGCGGAAATCGTAATGGATATTAGAATGTCAAAATAAAACCAAATTAGAAGACACCTTATATGGTAGTCTAATTTTATTAAATTTTGAAAATATCTAAAGCTTCTGAAAATAAATATACTTGGGTCGTTTGTAATGTTAGCCTCATTCAAAGTAAGTTCTAGTGTATACAAATTAGGACTACAAAAAAAATCAACAAATAATATACCGACAATTTATATCATATGTTTTCATGATAGAGGCACCGTAGTTGTGATTATATGGTAGTTGGATTTACAACTAAATATGCAATAAGTGCCGTTCACCACTACAGTTGTGATCTCAAATCCCGCTCATGGAGAGGTGTACTCGATGCAATATGATGTGCTAAATTGTGACAGTAACTTGCGAAAGGAAGTTTTTTCTGGGTTTTCCGGTTTTCTCCACCAATACAAGTGAACAACACAATAAAACTGAAATATTGTTGAACACCATTACCCCTAACATATTGTTTAATTTGATGGATCTAATATATCCAACGTTGTACAATGATATATAGTTTGTGTTCATTAGATTTGTGTCATGCTGTCAAACTAATATAATTTTCAATGTCGTCTTTTCCCTCTCTATAATCAACAAGTTGCATGTAGCCCCATAAACAGCAATCCATCAAAAGAGTTTCAGCTTCTCCTGTCGTTTTTAATTTTGTACAATGCTATGTATCTGATTGTTTGTCGTTTTCTCCGTTTTCTTTAGGACATTGCATTGTCCTATCTTTCGGTTTACAGCTTCTGGTTGCCTCATTTGGTATATTTAAACATGTCTTGCATGTATATCTGAAGATTTCATTATAACATCATTAAAAAACGATAAAATATAATCAGGTTCATGGTGTGCTTTTTTCTTCTTCAGATCACCCAGATAAAGATAGTACTACGGTACTAGCCAGTTTTAGAAATGGTTATCTAGATGTCATTGTGAAGATTTCAAAAGTGTATCCGATTCCAAAGTGTACCATAATGTTTAATGTATGCCTTAGTGATAACTAATTTTATATTCATTGTTTCATATTTGGCGAGAAAGCATCAGAGATGCAACAGCCGAGTTGCAAGTCAAAATCTTGCGGCGTTTAATTTGTCCCTGATCATAAATATATATGGTTTAGGGGTGGGGATCTCAACCATTAAAAAGTTCACTTCAGGTAGTGGGTGGGGTATGACCCCCCAGGGCCTGAGCTGTAGGGCATTTAATTTGCCTAGCCACCCTGATCATAAATATTTATGGTTTAGGAGTGGGGATTTCAACCATTAAACAGTTCACTTCAGGTAAGGGGTGGGTATGACCCCCAGGGCCTGAGCTATAAAGCATTAATTTGCATAGTAACCCTGATCATAAATATATATGGTTTAGGGGTGGGAATCTCAACCATTGGAAAGTTCACTTTAGGTAGGGGGTGGGGTATGATCCCGGGGCCTGAGCTATAATGCATTTAATTTTCCTAGTAAACCTGATCATAAATATATATGGTTTAGGGTGAGGATCTCGGTCACATTTTTTATACAGATTCCCCAGCGGGGTAGGGATGAGCCCCTTGGATAAAAAATGTTGAATGCACAAGTTCACATTGGCATCTCCACCCATACCAAATATTAAGTTTCTATCTTTTGTAGTTTCAGAGAAATGTGTAATTCTCAAAATTTTTACTTTTTCTATAAAAAAAAACATGATTTTACAAGAAAAAAAAACAATAGATTAATCTGAATTTCGAACACGCTTTAACTAATAGTATAATAATGCTTCCTACCAAAAATTATGTTGATCGGCCAAAAACTGAAAGCGCTATCGCGTTAACGAAGATAGGCTAACATACGCCCGATCCCACCCACCCGCCCGCCTTTCGCCAAAACATAAGCCGAGTGACACTTCGTTGCAACTCGGCTAAAAATATTTCGGTTATATTGAGTAGGCCAGTTGTATTGGTTGAGTCACAGACGCTTGTGTAGAGTCAAAAATATGCTCGCTATGTACCTAAAATACCACAAGGCCGGACTCACTCCTACTACCCCTGTCACTTCAACCGCTATTTCACCTGTCAAATTGTCGATAGTACACAAATCGCCTACTGATTTGCGTAGTGAAATGATTTTTCTTCAAGGAAAATCCGTTTTGTATATCTTCCTACCATCTACACCCCCATGTTGAAGTGACAGGGGTAGTAGGAGTGAGTCCGACCTTGCGGTATTTTAGGTACATAGCCAGCTTCTTTTTGACTCTACACAAGCACATGTGGTTGAGTACCCGAAGAAATCCACCGGTCTTCCGCAAGTCACTGAAAAACTTTATCACATAATGTTGTATCGAGTATCGAATTCAAAGTCCCAAAGATAGTGGTGATAGGCACTGATTGCATAGGTACCACAAAGGCAGCGAATGACCAATTAAAGCAGTAACTCACGAATACGCATGCGTTATTTGGTCATGAGTGACACATTTTTTATAATGAAATTCGTCAATTAGTTATAGTATTTATTATATGTATATAATAAACATGTTTTGATTCGAATTTAATATAATATTAGTTTATCTGCATTGTATGACGCGTGTAGTGTATGGATATATACTATTATGTATATTGCTTCAAAAAAATACAACTGACCGCCACGATATAACTGAAATATTGTTGAAATTAGCATTAAACACCATAACCCTAAAACAACGAAACCATTCGAAACGGTCAAAGGGACATAACTGTACAACATACAGAAAAGCGGCGGCGACAACTAAATGGCGGTAAATGTAACGGCAGGTAAAATTAAAAAAAATCATTTCACTGTGAAATTATCATTTTTATTTAACTGGGAAAATCCACAACTATCTATATAAAAATTATTCTTAATGAGTTTTGTTTCCTGAAATATATTCCTACTCGCTGCTCAACACATTAATTAGGAATATTATCGATTGGTAATGAAATCTTCAATTAAGTTATTACAAATTATATTTTCTTTATAGTAAATCAGTCTTATATGGGAAAATATTTCAGAATGCTTAAACAATATTTCTTTATTTTATCATTTATTGATTAATATCTTATTCTGCCTGATTAAAAATGTCATATTGGCCAAGGTTGAATTACAATATCAAAGTAACATCAACATATAATTCCATCTACAATAAACATTATTTTAATTTCTTAATAAAAAAATAAATTTAGTAACACATTTTTTTCTTGACATACCAATATATCTACAACACAACATGTATAACTATATATGATAAAGAATAGATCGAACGACCATGAAAAATTCGTGCGTCTGTTATTTGAAGTTCTACATTAATAAGTAGGTTGCATGTCTTTTTGAGAAAATTTGAAAATGACCTTAATTTTGTTTAAGTTATATTAACTTGGAATTGTTTCAATTGTACCACGCTAATTATTGGCGCTCCCTTCTACTCTTAACAACTAATGATAGCCCTTAACAAGTTTTGTCGTGTTTGCATTTAGAGCAAATGTATTATTGAAAAAAAAAGGATTATTGTTATTTTTCAGGAAACGATAATTTCTGGACGCTTAACAACAAAGATAAGTGTTAATGGGATATTCTACAAGGTTGAAGAAAAGGTAGAACACTATCATGATGTATGCCGCGGGCAACTAATTGTAACGTGTATTGTGGGAAAGACAACAATACCAATTCACCAGGAATCATTCAATAGATGCACAAGTAAGTATTACATATATAGTAAATAATATTTCTTTGTATCCTGCACTTCTTCTGATTGAGCAGGCAAATTGCATTGACTGGATGTTTGTAACGAAAACTTAAATACAGGAATTTAAAAATAAAAATTCAATGAGAAAATTAAAAAAAAAAACTAGCACAGTAATGCATCATAGTAATGAATAGCAGACCACGTGGTTTGATGTCCCCAAATAAAGAAACGTTTGAAGATACACAACGTATATTTAAAAGTCTCAAAGCAAAAAAGTACAGGCAGAAGATAACAGACGAATACACAAACGATGTCCATGGTCAACAAATCATAGACGAAAATGAGCAATCCAAGCCTCTTTAAAACAAAATTTGAACTAATGTGCTCTCGAAGACTAAGGTAAGCAATTACTGATCCACTAGTTTCATCCGTCGTGTAACAAAATTCCGGTAATATAATTGATGAACGAGGAAAGAACGGGATTTTACTACGACCAGCAGAAAATGTACGTGCTCATCTGTGAAACATACATCCCGTGGCGGTTACTAAGGTTATAACGGTGATAGTAAACATTTCGAAGTTATCACAAGCATCCATTGGCCCTGTAGTTTATCTTTGTAGAAACCTTCTTTTAAAACAATCCTGAACGAAAACAGACTCCTGTTTATCGTGTCATCTGAAGGATATGTACTCCGTGCATGCACGGGCTGAGGAAAGTGGAAAGTTCACAATCGGAAAATTGAAATCATTTCTCTTGTTGCATGATTTGAGGTTGGATGTGATTTTGCTCGTGTTGTAGATAATGATGGAATAAATGATCATCACTGTTTAAATTTCGTTTCATCAATATTTAACTTGTTTGCATTTCAAATACGTTTATTTATTACTAAAGTGAATTAAATTAAATTTACATTGCATACTATGTAAAAAGATAGGTTCCCTTGGACTGGACCATGTGCAAATTATACATGTAAACACCCAAACTAGTAACCATTATAGTATCTTATTTCTATTTTCATAGTTATGATGAAATAAAATGTGTTTCTAGTCAATACCTCGACACATGAATGTTTGGCTCGAATTAAAATTCCATGTTTTTATATCGGTCCAACGTAGTACTTAGCATTTTCTAATTTACAAATGCTTTGCGGTCACCACCATGAATTTGTAACCAATACGGAATAGGTGTGTCACAAATGACCATGGGTATGTTCCACTTATCATAAACACTTCCCGGTCCTTTCCTAATTCATTACTTATCACAAGATTTGTAATTAGAGTGACACGACTGGTATCACTATTGGAGCAGGAACTGCCTACCCTTCCGGAGCACATGAGTTTACCCCCAGTTTTCAGTGGGGTTCGTGTTACTTGATCGTTAGTTTTATGAGTATTGTTTGTAGATCTTTGTTTGTCCTTTTGTCCTTTTGGTCATTATGTTGCCTGTCCTTCCTCGATTTACGGATTTACGGATTCTGATTACACCTTTGGCATGTGACTGACAAAAACCGGATTGATACATCTGCTCATGAATTATTAGTCCCCGAGGGTATCTTCATTCCAATAGTCAATGTTTCATTTCATACGAAACATGTATATATTATTAAAATGTACAGTTCCGAAATATTGTTAAAGCTAGTGTACTCCTGCTTCAGACATATGTGAACTTAGTTGGTTTGGCTCTCTTGTTTATAAATATTGGGAGAATAATAAAAAATGAATTAACTTCTTGTTTATTTACTTACAGAACCAAAGGAAGAAGCATCAGAGAATAGCGACCATTCGATCATTTCTATCATTTCCATCAGCGCAGTAGTACTGCTCGTTTTAATTATTGTTATAGGAATGGCAAGCCTCGCTAAATACGGAAAATTAAAAAACGTCCTATGTTGCAGTGTCGATTCGAGGACGGTGGATATGACATTGTTGTACAAATATGCAGAATTCGTCGGAAATTTCCACAGAGAAGACCAGGAAGTTAATACAAATGACATAGGACTAGAAGCAATGTTAGCTTTCCAGAAACAGAGACAAGATTCATTGAGGACGACAAACGTATAAAATATAGCAGAACACAACGCTACACATTCTGTATTTGCTGACAAATCAATCTAAACATGAACATATCCTGTATTTTGTCATGCTACATAAATAACGATGGTTGCCCTCTCGGATTGAAAATATAATCTTCTTTATTTATGTTGTATATGTTGTATATAGCTTTTTTGTTTTAAGGCTGTGGTATTTTTTTCATTTTATTGTTACTGTTGAAGGACTAGTTGTATTGGACTGAATGGTTGCCGACGTCAAAATACAGCTTTATTTCGTAAAGCGGAACCAGAATAGCAAGTTTTTGTGACCGTGAAGTCACAAATTGACGGCAACTCTTTAAATACAATACCGTTATTTCTATTTTAATGCAAAATCAACATATTTCTATTTGGGCTTAAGAAGTGGACTAAAACTTGGAAGTATTAAAATGCCGAGAAATATATATATAATGGTGCTCATTAGAACAATAATAAACTACTTTTGAAAATATTTGTTCGGCTATTTCTTTGTTATGTAACGGGAACGCTCCCCTACCTAAGGTTATAGGAACCGTAGTAGGTTCATAACCACCTCTGCTAACTGCGTTAGTGGAAATCTCCTTTAGCTAGCTCGGTTGGTAGAGCTGTGGCTTACAAAGCGAGAGGTCCCCGGATGGAATCCAATCGGGTACATTGCATTTATCTGAGGTAAAACATGCTCTACTATTACATTGGCGCCCAACTTAATAACCCACGATGGTCGGGTTGAATGTTGTTATTTGAGATATCGTCATCAAGGTATGATGACTCTTCAGGTGGAGGAGTGTAACGGGAGCACTCCCTGAACTAAGGTTATAGGAACCGTAGGAACTTCATAACCACCTCTCCTTTAGCTCAGTTGGTAGAGAGGTGGCTACAATGTGACAGGTCCTGGGATCGAATCCCATCGGGAAAATTCCATTTTTCGGAGGTAAAACATGCTCTACTGGTACAGTTCATAGACAGTGTCTTCTATTTTAAATATCAACTTTCAGTTCATGATTCCTGATTTTCATTTTTGTCTTGGTAACTTACTAATAGTCAAGTAAAACACATTTAAAAAATCACCTTCCTTTGATTTCTAGTGCATGTAATCAAAAATTATGTAAAGAAGAGTCTCGAAAATCTATTATTCACATAAACCATTGTAATTGTTTTCGACAGAGACAGTTACAACGGTTCACCGTTACACCATCCGTAACTGTATTCCTAGTACCTGTTCTATGTGTTAAACAACTTAAATATTGAAGCAAACTGAATTTTAACTGTTGTGTTGTTGTAACTTGTATTCGTGAATATTATTGTTATTTGTTTCAACTTATAATGTTACTTTTATGGATTACAGGATTTTGCTATCTATGCTGAAATGTAAATATATTTATGCTATAACCGATTGGTTGCGGAATTATGAACAGATTCCAATAAGTATTGTAATTTATAAACTATGTTGTATTTTTTTAATGTTTTTAATACTTTGACATGTTCCCCGTGAAATGCCAATATACAACTCAACCTATTTACATCGTTATTTACGCATGGCAACATGACTTACGTATATGTTCGATTCTTTACATGTTGTAGAATCCGAGAATCCGTAGTTTCAACCATAATAATTGTCTTAAATACGACATGTTGGCAATTGTCACTACATAATCCACACACGTTTCTTCGTTGTGTGCCATTTTTCGATAAAATGAAGTAATGAGTAACAAACGATTTCATTGGTCGATACTTTTAGAACTTTTATAGTAATGTTATTTTACGTATTCAAAGTATGAGTAAATTTTGTTTTATTTATAATGCAATAAATTTGTCTTAAATCTAATTTTAAAATTCATTAATAGAAAATGTATAAAGTAAATCGCCGATTTTTGGTAATTAGTCATTTGTCATTTTTTTTTTACATGAGTGCTGTTCGGTCGCACAGAAATTGCCCCAAAATCGCACGGTCGCGTGAATCGTCAGTATAAAAGCGGCGACGCTCGAAATGACGCGAGAGTTCAGCTAATTTTTTAGACATACAGTCGTTTAGACTCTGATATTAATTTTCTTTGCATTAAGGACAAATTTGTAAAATTTAAGAAAGGTAAATATTTTTTTAGTGCTTAAAGCAATTTTTTTTTTTTAAATAATGGTTGAGTTTAAAATAAAATAGGAATTAGATTTGATTTCTGTGCACATATTTGTAAATAAATTTAGAAATCCTGCTACAATTCAACATGGGTAATATTTATCGATTCTTCTACACAAATATTCTTCAAAGGTTGAGAATTGGTATAGTTTATATAAGAACTTCATGTTTTGAATAGTTTATCCAGTTAACAGACGATAATATAATATAACATACCAAATTAATATTTTAAATTAATATGTTGTTAATACAGGACTTAACCATATATATTAGCATGTCCCAACATAATCATTTTTAATCTCAGATCCATATTATTGGCTGAGGTTGTCAATATAGGATCTTGCTAAATTGTTATTCAACTAATCAAATACTGCATGTTAAGAAACGTCATTGTTCACATGCGTAGCATATGTAGCTATACAGAACACTGCTAAATTGTTATTCAACTAATCAAATAATACATGTTTAGAAACATCATTGTTCACATGTGTAGCATAGGTAGCTGTACAGAACACTGCTAAATTGTTATCTATCATTGTTAATAATCTATGGTAGATAGCACCTCAGATTTTAAATGGGAAATCTCATTATTTTATTTCAAATTGCATTGACCTACAATATTCCAATTCCGGTGTAAATATGTTTATTTAATGCAACAATTATTTTTTATCACTTCAAGTTATTGATCTCAGTATGAATGTTTGGATAAATTAAGTTGATAGTAGGTCAATTATCAAAGTAAAGTGTCCAATGCCCATATTTGTGGACATTGACAGTTGAATTTGTTTTATAAACTAATCCTATACTTTTTGGAAGTTAGGAAATTTTGTTATAAGTATCCAGTAATACTTCTTATTGATATTCAATATTGTTGACACTAGATAGTTTTATTGTCTCAACTACAGTGTATAAATTGACAGTTTGTAAATGAAATATAATTATTTATGAAGATAATAAATCATCAACCTTTCTGAATCATTTATTTGTGTGTGTTATCTCCCATAGACTGCAAAGGAACTTAAGTGACCCTGGGTTAGACAGATACTCAGGAGCACTTTAAAAGGAGAAGCTTGAAGGTACCAAAGGGGTAAACCGTATAATTTTACCACTCATATCGCTCTACAATATCGTTTTAATGGGGAAAGTATTAATAATCATCCTCTATCAGCTATTTCAACCTAGAAAAGTTTGAAGATAATCAAAAGCTGTAAATCGAACAAGGACAGACAACGCAAAGGCCAAAAGTAAAATGGTAAAAAGACAAACAATTATAAACAAACCACTACAGAGAAAACTAATGATCGAGCAACACTACCTCACTAAACACCGGGGTGAACTCAGATGCTCCGGAAACCTTCTCCACATGTGGTACACGTCGTACCATTCTTGTTACACACTAAGTGTTAATTCATGAATGGGGAAAAAACCGGATTGTGATTATGACAGACGGAACATATTAGATAATCCATAATAGTCAACCAGGTCATGGTGCCGATCGTAAAATACTACAACACAACCACTAGGAACACCTGGTTTATTATCTCTCTTTTTGCAACAACCGTCTAGCAGGGAAATCATGATATGAATCACATGTTTTGGCTCAACTAAGAGATATGTGCTCCATATACAGTTGCTGCTGGAATCTTGCTACATATAGAAGCAAGGTGCGCAATGGGAAACTTGAAAGCATCTCCTTTGTCATAAAGCTTGGTTCTTAGTAAGCCTTTTCTGTCAATTTCGATGTATGAAAGATATGAAACAGACCTAGCTGTATCTCTGATACATTGTATTGCAAGTTCAAATGGATAGATGCGAACAACAAAATCACCAAGCATAGAACATCATATATATGGCGGAACGTGAAATTAAAGGATCTACCTAGCTTATACTCGTTTTTCTTGAGAAGCTCCATAGGAGTACAGGAACAATTCGGCGAGAGAAAGAGCACATTTGACGCCAATAGGAATGCCGACTGTCTGTCTGTTGAAAAATGCGTCCTCTAAAAATAAGAAATATGTTTTCAATTAAAAACTCCAGCATTTTTATATCAGTTTTAGAGAAATGTTTTTAGAATCAGAGTTATATTTATAAATTAAGACTTGTAAAAGAACAAGTGAACATGAGTGGAGACTAATAGTGTAGAGGACAGAAGAGAAGTCAAAACAGTTAATGCTTTTGCATGAGGAAAGGGGCCTTGCTTCTATGTACTATAACATATCTTCAGAATTTTTTTTTAAATCCACATCTGATTCACAGCACCCTTTGAGTAACTAGTTTCGCAGTAACTGTGAAGCCCGAATTTGATCGCTGATAGAATAATGTTAATAATTTGGTTTCGTGGAGCATTTGGCAGACCCAGCAAAATAGCGTTGTTTGTGTGAACCCTTGGGTAATTTAGGAATCCTGCAGAGTGACGGTAGATCCAGTTCTTCATCTTTGAAAATCCAAGGAACACAAAACAGACCCATGACTGTCCAGGGGCTCCTCTTTCATAAGTGTCGTGAAGGTATATGTAGGGTTGCCAAGTGAGTTGTGAATACCTAGTTCCTTTATCAAGTGATCTATGTAATGTTATTCACCTCCGGTTTTTGGTGGAGTTTGTGTTCCTCGATCTTTAGTTTGATGTGTAATGTTTTGTAGACAGTTTTTTGTCCTTGTGTCCTTTTTGGGGATATTGTATTGTGTGTCCTTCTTCGATTTACAGCGTCTGATTACCCATTTGGTATCTTCAAACTTTACTTACCCCACTGAGGTTTTTCTTAATTCTAATGTGTATCAACGACCTCACATTCCTCACCAATTTCGTCATCTTCATCACGTTTTGACGTTTGTACAGAATCCATTTTAGCAGCAACGATATTTGGTGATAATGTTAAGTGCACCAGTTATAACTTGGCCAGCTGAATTATCTATGAATAGGGAACTTACACTGACGCAATCAGAAGGTTTATAACTGAACTCGTAAATGTTGAGGTCCTGCAACACGCTCTTCTAGTTCAATATTTTTATTGCAATGGGTGTGGCATAGGAATACGAGATTATCGGAACAGACCTGACTTTGAAATAGGCAGGAATTCTATATTTCACTGATTTGTGATGAAATATATTGCCTATTTTTAAGGCATCATTAACTGTATTGGCAAACGCAATTCTCAGAAATGAACTTTAGTATACTTCATCTGTCTGTGACAATATCCAAGATCATTGCTGTAATATAATATGCATTTGAATTCGGATTTGTAACGTGGTTTTCCATACATGAGTTGTACAAGGAATGTAGTTTTGAAAGAGTCGGTGGAAATAGTTTCCTGCGAATGTGCTGCATACCCAGCGGCTTACGTATAATTGGTAGAAGTCATTAAGCTAACTCTCACGGATAATAAGGGATGTATAATACCGATGACCATGGCTTCTTTTACGCGGAGGAGTGGATTTAAAAATATCCATCACATTCATCGATCTACAGGTAGGGCTACATACAATGCATATGTCATCACTTCTCTCATTACGACCATAAATTTAGTAATCATTTCACTTGGTTATTATGAGAAAACTTGCACATGTCAATAGCTGAAATTGTTAATACATGTATACACTAAACTATTTTGTTTTTCAATCACGACCTTGTTGATAATAATTATCACGGAAAGTCGGTTTTATCACACAAATTTTGACACTATCTTTCTGTCGATTACAAGGGACGTAACTCTAGTACAATACAAATTATCAAGGCCAAAATCTCTTATTGACCTATACTTTGATGTAATGTCTCATCTTTTGCAAAACAATGATGTATATTAAAAAATTAACCGGAAACAAACAATTTGTGTCGAAAGGACAACTAGAAGCCAGACGCGCGGAAACATTATTTATGTCAGCCTAAAGCTTTAAGTGTTAATGTTGTGCTCTGTTTGATGGTAGGAGAGTATAGAGTACCCCAATAAAATAATCAAGCACATATTTGAATTGAAATTGTCATTTATTATAAATGACGTATAAGACAGTGGTCAATACATATAAATTGTAACACAACGAAGATGAACAATTAATGTCAATTCTAATAACATGAGTTAATATGCAATGTGAAATACCACCACTCTCATAATAACATTCACGTTTGTAGAAAATGACAATAAAATCAACACTACCGTGTAGAATACAACATAAACTAAATTAACAATATCATGTTAAATTAATAGCATAAAAACATTATAAACTCAACTAACAGTCTCAATGAATGTCAAAATACTATCATAGTTATTTACAATATAAACAACCATCAAAGGTGGGGGATGTTTCGCCATAGTATTGTGCGAGTAATTTGTAAATTATTGGTTTATAATCATATATGTTTTTTATTCATTTTATTTATTTTATAAATAGATATTTTCTTATTCGTTTTATGGATTTATTTTATAATTTGTGGAAAAAAAAATTTTAATTTCGGATTTATTTTATTATTATAAACCACTGTAATTACGTATAGAGATATCAATAATTCTTATTTCACTCAAATAATGTTTCGCCTTTTTCTGTAATATTATGACATAAAATACAGGTACATTACAGGTAATAATTAACTTGACTCTGTTTGCAAAACCACAAATTAACTGTAACAATATATATTGCAATTTGTATGTGGGAGTATCAGTAATAGGTATTTAAAAAGGTGGGAATAGATATGACATTGATTGTATACCTCTATCCAACACAGAACAAATGTCTGTCAACGTTACAGTGAAAATTATAATACTTCTGTTATAATTCAAGATTTTATTATTAAATCCAAATGATTTATATAATTGTTCCCCGCCTCCGCAAAAAGCAGAACGGGTGATATGGAAATGCCGGGTGTCCGTCCGTCCGTCTTTTCGTCCGTCTGTCTGTCCGTCTGTCTGTCCATCCGTCCGAATATATTGTAAGCGCTCTCAAATTTTTATTTGTTGTCCAATTGATTTCAAACTTACACAAAAGCATTATTTAAAAAATCTCTAGCTTAAGTTCGAAACTGAGCAAAATTTTAAAAATTATTTCTTGTAAAATCATGTTTTTTATTATAGAAAAAGTACATATTTTGAGAATTACACATTTCTCTGAAACTACAAAAGATAGAAGTTGAATATTTGGTATGGGTGGAGATGCGAATGTGAAGTTGAGGATGCAACATTCCCCCATCTGCCTCCCTTCGAAAACAAATTCTTGTAAAATCATGTTTTTTTAATAGAAAAAGTACATATTTTGAGAATTACACATTTCTCTCAAACTACAAAAGATAGGAACTTAATATTTGGTATGGGTGGAGATGCCAATGTGAAGTTGAGGATGCAACATCCACACCCAGCTCAGCCCCACCCTACCCCTCTGGGGAATCGGTATAAAACATGTGACCGAGATCCCCACCCTAAACCACATATATTTATGATCAGGGTGACTAGGCAAATTAAACGCCTTATGGCTAAGGTCCCGGGGTCATACCCCACCCCCTACCTGAAGTGAACTTTTTAATGGTTGAGATCCCCACCCCTAAACCATATATATTTATGATCAGGGTGACTAGGCAAATTAAATGCCTTATAGCTCAGGCCCTTGGGGGTCATTCCCCACCCCCTTCCTGAAGTGAACTTTTTAATGGTTGAGATCCCCACCCTAAGCCATATATATTTATGATCAGGGTGAATAGACAAATTAAATGCCCCAAGATTTTGACTTGTAACTCGGCTGTTGCATCTCGGATGCTTTCTCGATTTGATAAACATATCACATAGATAACATTACACTCACATTACACCTCTTTCTATTGCGGCGGGGGACACATGGCTACGTGTTGCAATCTTGTTACTTTTATATTGTTGATTATGATGATTAGTAGTGTTTGTATTATATATAATTATCATATTCATACATTTTTTGTAGGCCACTAACACTAACATATCTGGGGGCGCCGTGGTCGTGATCCTATGTAGTTGGAGTTACAACTACCTGTGCAAACCGTGACTATCATCACTAAAGTTGTGAGTTCGAACCCCGTTCCTGGTGAGATGTTCTAGATACAACATTATGTGAGTGTCAATGACTTGCGACAGTTCGATGGTTTTCTCCGGGTACTCCGGTTTCCGCCACCAATGAAGCTGCCCGCCACGACATATGTGAATTATTATTAAAAGTGGCGTTAAACACTATAAACCAAGCAAACAACCTAACATCTCTGGTATGAAGAAATGCCCATGTATCTAAATTAAATGTAACCACCGACGCTGTTTTATTCATCTTGTACACCCATTTTTTATGTATCCCATCTTAGGAAAGGAATTTGTAGAATTGTATAATCACTTGTTTTCCAATCCAATGATTGTATGTTTATATATTATGTATATATTACTTCTTTTCTAAAAAAATAAAGGTTTACACTAACGTCTACTAACATAAATGGTCATCATTAGTCCTTGGGATAAAAATAAACACGAATAACACAAACATTGCACTATCAGATACATAATAATGTGTATTGCAATATTAGAGAACAATGCATTTGGTGTAGAGTTACTGTTAGGTTTTACAATATGATTTTAAGTATATTTAAGTGGAAGCCATAAATTATTCACACGTCAATAGATTTCAATTGTCAGGTTTAATGCAAGTTAAACTGAACCTTCCAATGAATTTTGTGTAACTTTTGTTTTCCTTTTTTTTAATTGACACAATATTTGCTTTCGTTTTTTCTTAGTTGAAACAATGTTTTAAAAATATTCATGACGAATTATTGTTAATATTTGTTTAATGTTGTTTAAATAAGAAGGCATATTTCTGGTAAGATCTTAATTAGATTAAGCTTTTACAAAAATGTATATTCCTTCAAAAAATTTGTTTTATATATATTCAAATAATATAGGGTTAGGGTTAGGGTTTTTAACGCCACTTTCAACAGTACTTCAGTTATATCGCGAAAGTCATTTTTATTGTTGGAGGAAATCGGTGTACCCGTCGAAAACTACCGACCTGTCGCAAGGACTGGCAAACTGTATCATATATTGTTGTTCCGAGTACACCTCGCCTGTGCGGGATTCGAACTCAAACGTTAGTGGTGATATGAATTTAGTGCATAGGTAGTTGTTAATCCAACTACCATACGACCATGACCACGATAGTCCCTAACAAATACGTGGTAGCTTCATTACTTTAGAAAACGACATATTAACTCAACATACGTATTTACGCAGTTATTTGTCATCGTTTTGTCATACATTGGATGTCTTCATACATTTGTACGTCTCTGAGGTTCATTGTGACAATACAGAAGCTTTTCTCCCTCGGACATTAAGCCAGCGAAATAGCTTATATAAAGTTATTGATTGTAAGCTATTTCACTTTCTTTATTAACTTCGTAAAATATTCAATAATCGTCTGTACATTTGTTTCTAACATTCTACGTTTGTACAAAAGTTATCTCTCTTACGACGGACAATATGGTACCCATAGTAACAAGAGCAACGGAAATGTCAAACAATGTCATTATATTGTTTTTGATTACTTGCAGATCATATTTGAATCTTGCAAAAAAAAAAACATCAGTACCACATTATGATAACAATTAAAAAGTCTTTTTCGAAGTCAAAGTTCGTCAAAAGTTGAGTTACCATGTATTAAGCAAATACCAACCTTTATATTTTGTGTATCCAGTACGCTTTCTTTTATAATGTTCTGTGTTTTGGTTTTGTTTGCATGCTTGCTTTTTGTTTTGGTTTTTGCTTTCCTTTTTTTTTTTGGCAACATACATGCTATTAATTATGCTCTTTTGAACGATTAAATACCATTTATATTATACACCCATTAATGTTTATTTTCGATTCACAATAGTACGATATGATATATATGTTCCCCTGAATCCGATCATATGTGGTTGCAAGGGACTTTTTTCATCCGATTTCAAAAGAACCATCACTTCCGGTCAAGAAAATATACCATTTGATA
>MJUT01051122.1:10007-20114 GCA_002080005.1 Gigantidas platifrons
CAAACTTTATCACATGAAGGTTGTATCAAGTACACCTCGCTATGAGCGTGATTCAAACTCCAGACGTTAGTGGTGATAGGCACTGATTGCATAGGTAGTGGTAAATCCAACTATCATATGATCACGACTACGACAGCTCCTTCATAATAGGAAGAGATATGAATATTTGAAAAGGTGAAAACAGTGATTTCTACCAAAATTGTCAATAGTGAAAAGTAATATCCATACATACTATCGTTGACTGGTTTTGTTAGAATGGATTTTTTATAGCATTATTGCATCGAAGACGAAGTCCGAGATGTCAAATACGATGAAAAGTTCATTTCAAACAAAACAAATCAACGATAATAATGTTTATAAAAGATTTATCAAAGTAACGTCAGTGACGTCAATATAACGTCGTTAGAAATCAACGATAATATGTTTGCCCTAAGCTTGTCAGTTGACAACAGATGTCGGTGTGTAAAAGGGCCCGGGTGACTCAATGAGTTAGGTCGTTAGATCTAACAACTCAAACAAGCCTATCACCATTACGGCGTGGGTTCGCATCCAGCTTTGTAAATTACAAACCAGAGGCTCTCAAGAGCCTGTATCGTTCACCTGGATATAAAAAGATCCAATTGGTCCTATGTAAAAACTATGTCCTGCAGTACTAGTCATCTCGGAATTTCGATCAACATAAAAAACACAAAGTTTGTAAAGGACCTTCCAATGATTGATGCACAGTTCAGGTACCGGTTCAATCAGTGCAATAGCTTCAGAGAAGAACATATTTCTGTATTTTCCGCATATGGTCCTGTGTTAATACTATGACCTGTGGTGGCAGCCATCTTGAATTTCGAATCGGCATAAAAAACCCAAACTTTTTAGAGGCCCTTCAAATGATCCTTCCTGGGCAGTTTGGTTTCAATTGTCCATGTGGTTTTAAGAGAAAAAGCGCATTTTTTTTCCCATAGGGTCCAAAGTTAAGTTAAGTCCTGCAGTAGCCGCCATTTTGAATTTCATAGCGGAACAAAAAACGTAAAGTTTGTAGAGGACAATTCAATGAACAATCATGTACAGTTTGGTTTTAATCATATTTGTAGTTTATGAGAAGAAGGCATTTGAACATTTTCCCATAGGGTCCAATGTTAATCTATGTCCTGCGGTGGCGGCCATCTTGGATTTCAGATCGGCATAAAAAACATAAATTTGGTAGAGGACCTTCCAATGATCATTTCTGGGAAGCTTGGTTTCAATTGTCCATGTGGTTTCAGAGAAGAAGCGTTTTGAAACATTTTTCCCATAGGGTTCAATGTTAAACTAAGTCCTGTCGTTGCCGCCATTTTGAATTTCATAGTGGAACAAAAAACCTAGTTTGTAGAGGACCATCCAATGAACATTCATGTACAGTTTGGCTTTAATCATATTTGTAGTTTCTGAGAAGAAGGCATTTGAACATTTTCCCATAGGGTCCAATGTTAATCTATGTCCTGCGGTGGCAGCCGTCTTGAATTTCCGAATGGCATAAAAAACATAAACTTGGTGGAGGACCTTCCAATGATCATTTCTGGGCAGTTTGGTTTCAATTGTCCATGTGGTTTCAGAGAAGAAGCGTTTTGAAACATTTTTCCCATAGGGTTCAATGTTAAACTAAGTCCTGTCGTAGCCGCCATTTTGAATTTCATAGTGGAACAAAAAACCTACAGTTTGTAGAGGATAATCCAATGAACATTCATGTACAGTTTGGCTTTAATCATATTTGTAGTTTCTGAGAAGAAGGCATTTGAACATTTTCCCATAGGGTCCAATGTTAATCTATGTCCTGCGGTGGCAGCCGTCTTGAATTTCCGATCGGCATAAAAAACATAAACTTGGTAAAGGACATTCCAATGATCATTCATTTACAGTTTGGGTTCAGTCAGGTCATTAGTTTCAGAGAAGAAGATTTTTGAAATTTCTGCCAATCAGAGCATATTATTGGCCCTGGCAGCCATGTTGAATATCAGACTGGAACAAAAAAACAGAAACTATGTAGAGGACCATCCAAGGAACATTCCTGCTAAGTTTGGTTCCAATTGGTCCAGTGGTTTCGGAGAAGAAGCTTGAAATGTGAAAGGTTTACAGATGACAGACGACGGACGCCAAGTGATGGCAATAGTTCACATGGACCTTCGGTCCAGGTGAACTAAAAAGGGTGTACTTGACTAGCAGCCGCAAGTGATAAAGTTTACCAGTTGCTTGCCCATGGTCGGTGGTTCTCTCCGGGTATTCCGGCTTCTTCCACCACTAAAACTGGTCGCCATGATATAACTGAAATATTGCTGAAAGTGGCGTTAAACGCCAAAATTCAAATTCATTGTGTGTAAAGATCAAAGGGGAAAAGTCACAAATCATTGATAATCTATGAATATTACCTTAAAACCATCTTCCCGAATAGCAAACATAACTTCAACCATATATTGTACTCTCACATCAATCTGTCCTACATGCAATACATCTCTAACCTTTCAAAAATGGCTGGAATAAAAGAAAAATGTTATATGTTTTACATACTGCAATATATTCTATAGCTTTTCAAAAATGGCTGAAATAAAAAAAAGATTTAATATGTTTTACAGATCTGCAATATATTCTATAACTGGCTGAAATAAAAAAAAAGATTTCATATGTTCTACATCTTGCAATATGTTCTCTAGCCTTTCAAAATGGCTGAAATAAAAGATCAACGATCGTGGGGCATTTATAAAGTGTTATTCAATTCCCCCCTTTTAGACCCCATACTCGGGGGCGGATTCAAGGGGGGGCGCCCCCCTAAAATTGGAAAAAATATGATTTTTTTGTGTAAAATCATGATTTTTCACACGAAATACCCCCAAAATTTTCACGCCTCCCTCCGCTCGGCGCGATTTTTTTAAAGTGCGCCCCCCCTAACTTGAAATCCTGGATCCGCCCCTGATACTAGTCCATCATGGGGCATTTATAAAGAGTTATTCAATTCCCCCCTTTTAGATCCCATACTAGTTCATCCTCATTGATGATCCACTACATTGATACAAGCTTGAATCTAATACACTTAGGGATAATCCAAGTTCCAAATATGGAGACAAGTTATTAGATAAATTTGGTCTTGTGCTAAATTTCTTACCATTTATTCCCCTTGGCGAGATCTCAGTTAATTTCTGTCCAGACTCCTTTAGGAACCCCACAGAGACTTCCACGGAATCATCGCTTGGGTTCTCTAGTAATAACGTCAATATCTCCAATGATAATACTTCAGGAGCCTACAAAAGAAAATTATTTATATTGTAAATTCATAATTTCATGATAATAAAGGGTTAGGCTTAGGTTTATGGTGTTTAACGTCCCTTTCAACAATATTTCAGCTATATAATGGGGGTAAGTTTTTTAATTGGAGGAAACCAGAGTACCAGTGAAAACAACTGACCAGCCGAAAGTCACTGACAAACTTTATCACATAATGTTGTATCAAGTACACCCCGCCTGAGCGGGATTTGGACTCACAACTTTAGTGGCGATAGGTACTGATTGCATACTAGGTAGAACTTGCAAATCCAACTACAATATGATCACGACCAAGACGCACACCCCCCCTCCCCTAATGCACAGTTTGCATCACTATTGTTTATTTCTTTGTAAAGCCACATCTGAAAGTAGCCTTGGCTTCGATTCGTTTGTCGGTTTTACTTTTTCACACATGTTGCAACTGGTATTAAAATGTACTTATTCTAGATACGCAATTTAAACAGAAGAAAAGATGTCCTAGATGGAAGAGATGTATAAAATTGTAGTGCTTGTGTAAAGACAAATGTGAAACTAGAAAAGAAGTATGCCCCCGCACTTGATAATTATGGACAAAGTTGTTTTGTTAGGAGTGATTTTTTAAAAATGAAGTGTGTATGTAAGACACAAATGATGCCCCCGCCTGACCATAAGAAATTATAAACAAGTACCCCCCGCCTGACCATAAGAAATTATAAACAAGTCAAAAACTGTAGTAGGAGCCATACAAACCATGTATCCATTATGTAGCTAGTAAGAAGGAAATGAAGTCCAACTACCTGTCATTTTGTAAATATTTGACAAAAATCCCCCCCCCCCCCGAATTTTCGTTGCAGGGCATAAAAGTCCAACTACCTGTCATTATCAAATATTTGATGAAAATCAAAATCCTGTGGACATGCACACCTCCATTATGTATATAAACATCGTGCAAAATACTAAAGCTGTAGCTCCAAAACTGTGGGAGGAGATAGCCGGACAAATCATGTATTTATATCCGGATGGAAGAACAAAATGACCAAGTCCAACTACCTGTCATTTTTAGAATATTTGATGAAAATCAAAATCCTGTAGACATGCATACCTCCATTATGTGTATAAACATCCTACAAAATATTAAAGCGGTAGCTCTAAAACTGTAGGAGGAGTTAGCCGGACAAACCATGTTCCCTTTATGCAGCTAGTACAGTCTTTCCGAAAGTTGAAAATTCTCGCCCGACATTCAGGTCAAGCAAGCAAAAAAATTTGCCTGACCGAAAAATATGACAAAAATTCAGGACAGTTTTCGTTTTGCACTATGCAACATACATGTATTACTCCACAATGTCTTCAGAACATTAACTGAGAACTAATTTGACTTTTAATCTATCTAATAAATATGACTGTTTAAAAAATAGAGCATGAAATGAATAATTATTTATTCTCAATCTCTTGAATATTCAATTATCATTTCAAAATTGAATAGTTCATCTTGAAAGTCATAACATTCTTCATCAATGTCATCACTGTCAAATGCATCAGGCCAAAATTAAAACATTGTTTGTTTCCCCTTTTCCGACCGACCTGATAAAATCAGCCCGACCGGGAACATTTTATAGACTTCCGTGAAAAAAAAAAATTATTCTGGAAATTTTTTCGATTCCGTTCTGGAAACGAGAGAAAATTATTTGTTCAATTTCAATTCGGAATAATTCTAGAATTACGTATGACTTCATTGAAGGTTATTGAGGCAAATCCATATCGAAAAGCAATAACAACGATGGACACCACATGGTGTGTCAGTGTGTCGGTGCTGTCAAAAACCGAAAAGGTTGAAAAAACTTTGATTAGCAATGCATTAAAAAAAAATCGGAAGTAAAAACACCTGGGAAGATTTTTTAGAGGAGTTGCTTGATGACGTGGAAGTGACTGACGACGAAAATGATGCCTTGGACAAAAAAAATGTAAACGTGACAAAAAGTTCAACGAGGTTTCAAGAAAAAAAAATATTCTACCTACCTACCCTACCCACTACCTTGAGGGTAGGTCGCAAAAGGGGAAACAAACAATTTTTTAAGGTTGGCCTCACAGACTGCATTGATTTCAGTTTCATATGTATCATTGTTTAGTAACTTCATCATTGACATTTTCGTCTTCATCACTGATATTTCCAGGTGCATCACCATGATCACTGACATTTTCGTCTTCATCACTGATATTTCCAGGTGCATCACCGTGATCACTGACATTTTCAACTTCCTCATTAATAATTTGGACTTCATTGTTATCCTCTTCTTGAGAAATATCAGTTTCTTCTATCATAGGTGTTACAACCAACTTTGACTTCCTCTTATATGTAGATCTTCTACCCATCACTGATTCAGCCTATTAAAAAGAATATTGTATAGCAAGAATTAATATTTTTATTAAACAGATGAACCCAAGATGATGATAAATTGTTGTGTCTAGTAATGTAATGTCATGTAATGTAATGTAATGTCATGTAATGTAATGTAATGTCATGTAATGTCAGTTATTTCAGTTATGACAAAAGAAATTTTAATCCCTGATTATTTTTCCTGTTTATTACTATACCATCATGCTGTTTTTTTTTTGTTTTTTTTAAAGTGTTAGCAATTCAAAGTTACAATCAGACACTGACAGCAATAAAACATCACCATACTGTGTATAACTACCGGGGCCCAGGTGGCTAAATGAGTTAGGTCGCTGGATCTAACAACTCATACAAGCCTATTACCAATATGGCGTGGGTTCGCGCCCGGCTTTGTAAATTACAAAAAAGGGTACACTCGACTCGCAGCCGCAAGTGATAAAGTTTACCAGTTGCTTGCCCATGGTCGGTGGTTCTCTCCGCGTACTCCGGCTTCTTCCGTCACTAAAACTGGTCTCCATTATATAGCTGAAATATTGTTGAAAGTGGCATTAAACACCAAAAATCAATCAATCAATGCATAACTACCAATTTTGTCTGTTTGGTACATGTACAATCCAACACGATATTCTGCATAAGAGGCAAGGTAGCTAACAAATACACACAAAAGCTGCCTATACATGATTAAAGTTGAAAGCTTGGAGAAATAAACTGTCACTTACATTCCAAACATCAATGGCTGGGTCAGGATCAAAACTTTCAACAGAGGGGGGGAGTAGCTTTACTGTCATCAAGTCATTTAGTACTGATTGCCCAAGGCGAGCTCTTCTACAAGTTTTTAATAGCTTCAACTGGGAAAAAGAGGTTTCACACTTGACACTAATTGAGGGAAGTGTCAACATAAGGTTAATTATGAGTGATATCTGGCTCAAATCATTGTCAGTTGCATTTAAAACCTTCTTCCAGGTAAGACTTCTTGTTTCTATGTCTTTTCCATACCTTCAAAGAAATTTATATTTGATAAGATTTGAAGTAAATTTGCTTGATTTGGAAAATAATGACAATATTTATTAAATCCTAATCTAATTAGTGACCATTTTAGTGTTAAGTATGAGTCCATATAAGATTCAGACACTGCTAATGGTGGAAGTGATCCATGGTAGGTGAAAAACTGGTCGCCATGATATAGCTGAAATATTGTTGAAAGTGGCGTTAAAACACCAAAAATCAAATCAAATCAATCAATTTATGATTTTTAGGCAGACTATCAAATTGTAAAACTGAGTTCAACCTTAAAAATATCGAGAGCAAAACAGTACTTACTTCTTAATAACAATCTTCTTCAAGAGCGACCATTCACTAATTACTGAAGCCAATGAAATTCCACTGCATACCCGTCCAAAGCTTTTTTAAAATTGGTTCACTACAATCATCAGTTCTTCTTCACCAAACCCTGACAAAACAGTGAAAAATGAATGATCATAGATCCACTTAAAGTAATTACATTAAAATATTACACAGAATGTTTGGATAATCATTACTGACTTAATAGTATTGCCAGCAAATTCATTTGATTTCAATTCATTTCAATTAGGGGCCTGGGTGGCTCAATGAGGTAGGTCGTTGGATCTAACAACTCATACAATCCTATCACCAATAGGGTGTGGGTTCGCGCCCAGCTTTGTAAATTACAAAAAAAAGGTGCACTCGACTCGCAGCCGCAAGTGATACAATTTACCATTTACTTGCCCATGGTCGGTGGTTATCTCTGGGTACTCCGGCTTCCTCCACCACTAAAACTGGTCGCCATGAATTAAGGCATGATATATAGCCGAAATATTGCTGAAAGTGGCATTAAACACCAAAAATTCATTCATTTGATTTCCATTTTCTAAAAAGCAATGTATTTTTTTTGCAGGACTCAACAGTCAACATTCAAGGGAGAAAAAAATAGGTTATAGGAGTTCCTAAAACCTAATCTCATTTAATATACATATGTAGATGATTGTTTTTAAAGTTGTATAACAATGCATTGAAAATGACAAACAGAATAACAACAAAAAACAAACAAATTCAAGAAGCAAACAAAATATGCACATGCAGTGAATCTGGAAATGATGTAAAATGGTAAACGAAACAGCTTCGTTTGGTAACCTTGGATTTCTGGTGTTCCAGCTAAGGGCCACTCTCCAAAATGCAAGATTCGTGTAGCATTGACAACATTTCTAGCTTCTGTCAGAAACCTGATTTTCATTGCATTACAGAAACCATCAAGAATTTCATCACAGTACTTAATACTTGGTTTAGAATCTCTCAACACAACTGTATTATATGACTTTGTTTCTAGAAGTTCAATAACTGCATCACATTGCCTAATAAAATCAAATTATTTCATATGAAATGTGAATAATAAATTCATTATAATACATGTGGTTTTTTTTAAATTTAGGCTGACCTTAAAACATTCTTTGTTTGCTGTTCCCCTACTCACACATTTTACTGTGGGTAGGTAGGTAGGTAGGTAGGAAAATTATTTTATTCCATAAAATTCTAGTTTTAAATCCTTATTTGATTCAATACAGATGAAATTTTGTTTGTAAAGATGAACAAAAATTTTTTTTTTTCATCAGAACAATAAAAATGTTTGGGTAGGGCCATTTTTTCTGGGTAGGTAGGTGACCAGCATTTAGCAAACAAATAATATTTTGATTTAGGCCTTAGATAAATACTTTTATAAATCATAATACTTTATACTTCCTTTTTTTTCCTGCAACAACTCCATTGTACTATCTATCCAAAGCATACTTTCAGACAAGGTAGAATCAGACCTTTGTAGTTTTAATGAAAGGCGCATAGCTTGGTCTAATGCATCCTGTAATATATATAATACATGTATAAGGACCAGAGGGAAGTGTTATTAAGTAAATAATCAAACTACAATATGTACTGAGAAAATTTTATGCTTACTGCAAAATATTCACATGCAAAATAAAATTTGAATTTAACCCTAAAAATTGGGACTTGGCAAATCACTGATCGGGCTTGGGTTAAAGAAGTTGAAAAAGCCCTGGGCTTGGGCCTGCCCAAAGAAATTTTCAACCCCTGTTATGGATGGGTCGACAGATACAAATGTACCTCTGGGCTCTGGTGATGCTTACCTTGCATTCACTGCGGCCGATATTTCCATCTGACGACTGTTTTCCCTGATGTCTGGACAAAACGTAGGTGTTATGCTCTATTACACTGCTGAGGTTCAGCAAAGGCAGTCATGTTATACATCATTTTGTAGATAAATTATTGTAGAATAAGGTGATTATAGGCTCGATGCCATCCTGACGTCCGTTGAGGCGAAAAATGGCGAAATTGTCGCGGTGGTAGTTGCAATCAAAATTGAAACTCAAGTAAAAAAATGTACCTTGGTATAATATTAGGTACATTGTATATGGTATATATTTTTTACAGAAACAAGTGTCTGTGCTTTTGATATCAAGGTCGAATTGTTCACATAGTGTTGCTATTTCATTGTCACCATAAAAAATCGAACTACCTGTATTCGACTTTATCAACTTGACTAAGCTAAACTTACTTCTTAGTAAGATCCAAAATTGACCGAGCAGCAATAAATAATGTGTGGGTTTTCTAATCTTGACTCAATGCTTGCTACTAAATTGTCAATAAAAGTGTCTCTGACCTCATCGATATTATCTGGTTTATTTAAACTAATGTTTCAGCTACAGAATCTATCCTTGAAAGGAATGGGCCAGGTTTTTTTAAATTGCGGCAATCTGGTCTCTGTTACTTTATTTTTATCGTTACCGCCTACCAGAAAACGTAAACAGGTAATCAGTTCGTGCGTTCAACGGGAGACAACTCAAATTTTACACACAAAAGAAGAGGCATACTTAACTTCGATCGATACCGAAAAGGGCACTTTTGAGTGCATGGCGTTAACCATAGGGGCATTTTAGGGGCATGCCGTCTTGTTCAAGGGCATTTTAGGGCATGGCGTCACTAAAAAAATGGCATGGCGTTTTAACATGCCAAACATGCTTGGGAGAAACACTACTTCCCCGAACTATGTTTTCCTGGAATAATTCTCTCACCGTAAATTAGATTTGAGACATTCACTTTGTTCACTAAACCATTTATACTTTTCTTCAAGGCTTCCCACGATATCATCTGATACTCAATACTGAAAAATAGTGTAATGTTTCAAGTTCACCCATGTTCCTCTCATATGTAAGAAATGGATAACAACAAATCAAGAGGTTTTCAAGGTCAAGATGAAAGGAAAAGGAAGGTGAACTGGGACTGTCACGCATGAGGTAGCAACCTAAGTATGTGCACAACACAGTATCTATGTGTTTTCTTATTCCATAGTACAATACCTTAGAATCCACAAATGAAAACCCTGTACCACAATTTTTTTTTAAACTGCTTGTTGTTTTTTTTTT
>MJUT01051123.1:36524-47480 GCA_002080005.1 Gigantidas platifrons
AAAATGTCATCTCTGTCAAATTAAAGACAACGATGAAATGATACAGCATCTGTTTTTTTTAATATCATTCTGTGAGAAAAAAAAAGTTCTTTCAACACAGACAATAAAGGAAAAAATAATAAAAGGGGTCATGTGGTTTTAAGCGTGGCTCCACCTAAGGATCATGCAAAAGAAAGAAAAAGTGATTTTCCTTATGTCATCAATTCACTCAATATTTTGTTATAGGACGTATTTTGAGTAAAAATAAATGTATATTCAAAGACAAGTGTTTATTTATGCTATTTTTGCTATTATACCCAAATTAAAATCAGAATGGTCACATTTTTTACTAACAAAGTATGTAAAAAGGTTGGATATCAGAACACATTATCTGCTGTGAACAGGCTATTTGTAATAAACTATATAGCACAATGAAAAATATTGGATCTCCTCTAGAAAATATCTTTTTTTTCATTTGTATCCTAGTGTCAAGTTTTTGTTATTTTAGTTTTAAATTAACCGCTCCAAATCACCATTCCAAGAACGACAACTCTTGTTGAACTTCAAAATGAATAACATTTTACTTATTTCAGATTGTAACCTCAACCATTGAAGTAAAAATCTTTTATTATCTATTCTTATTTTAATTGGTTAAAATAGCAATAAATTTTGATGATAAAATTGGCTAATTTAATATTTTTTCTGTTTAATTTATTCTCTCTGTATGTTGTTTGTTTACAATTCATCACTTCCGGTTTTGCTGAAATATCACCTCACTGGACTGCAATACTTTAAAATGATTGATATATTTTGTTGTTACATATGCAAAATATAATATTTCACTTAGAAACTATCCTGGAGGTACAGAGCAGATACTTTCTTCGGTAGCCTAATCTCAACGAGATTAGTTGTGTCGTAGAGTTACAAACTCGTGGTAGACTTTCGGCAGAGTAAAAGTGGCACTCATCGGTACGGGAAATTAAAGATATTTAGAGGACTATCTCCTTTCCATAGCCATATAATCTTGGAGGACTATGATGTTTTACTACCTGTTGAATTTGTATGTTTACAATCTTTTTATTCTTACTCTTAGCTATAATCCAAAGTAATGTTTTTTTAAAGTAAAATTCAGCAAATTTACAGGATTGGATTGACTACTGTATAATGTTTTGTTAATACAATTTTATACAAAATAAACATGCCTACCTTGAACAATTAAAAGAGTATGGAAGGTATGAAAATGTCTGATGTCCAGATTCGCCTTTGGATATCATTGTGTTACATAACGTTGCTAATCTGCAACAGTACTAGTAATACCCATGATTCACCTCTGTAAAGCTTGAAATACGATAGTTAATTGTTAATTATCTGCTAATTATGAAAACTATACCAAAGTTACACAATTGGAATTATCACTGTACAGGGACATAGCTGGGACTAAATAAAGTGGACAGTAGAGGGGTTGGTTCTCGCCAAGATTTTTTTTTAACTGAGCGCTGAATGGTACATTCTCGGGACATTTAAGAATATCAAAAACGTCATGACCGTATACAATTTTAATTACTTGAGTTAATAAAGTATGTTTAAAATTGTTCAAAATCTGACCTTCTTGTCTTAGCAGACACAAATACTGATATTAAGATCCCTGCTCAGATATCGAAGACAAACCGATATGTGCTACCCGGTTGAAACATTTGTTGTTTCATGGGCTATGAGACCGACAAAATTGTTAGTGTTGCATACAGCTGCTAAATTTTGCGGTACGAATGTGATTTTTTATTATATTAATGATCTCATCCTAGATATCAGGGAAAGTATAATTTTTCCTTGCTACTAGTACTACACTGTTCGACAAGTAATGAGTCACGATGTGCCTTTGAATTTAAAATTGTCATGAAATTACTTAGCTTCAGAGCATGACAGCATACACTGCAGTATTTTTTTTCCTTAATTTTCATCAATACATTTTTTGTTTTTCATTACTTAGGTCTTTTTAAATTCTGAGAGTTTGTAAATTATTGGTTCATCTACAGAATATTTGGATGTGACCGAAAAGAAAATAAGGACATACTGTGATACAACAGTTACATTAACAGCTATGTATCCTCTCTTCGTAAGTCTGTACAAAACTTTACATAGAAAAAGGATGGATGCTCAGCATTGTGGTGTACTTGTAAAAATCTATAACATTTTTAAAATGCAAAAGTTAATGTTTATCAAAACTCAAAACACCTTTTAATGTCTTGTAGGGATAACACGTCATTGCTTGGAAGTCTTTTGAAATTGGAGATGGTATTTTATACACAGAAGATGATGTCAAGAAAATATGTCCAACTGCATCATCACTAGGTCTCATCGTTCATGAATCATGTATTATACCATCAAAAGAAGAAGGGATAATGTCAAGTAAGAAACAGAAAATGTAAATGAGGATACCATAGGAAATGAAATTGTGACATCTGACCGACTAGTAAATGCATTGCAGGGGACATTTTCCTACGCAGACCTCGGATGTACTAAGATTTATATTTATTTTGTAAAACGAACAATATGAGACTAGAATTTAATGATACTGGGTTTTTTTTTTGGTCACTTGTCAGTATAAAAAGGAGAAGAATGTCTACAAGGGAGGTGGACTGGTGGAGGCCATGTATTTTTTGCTAAGTATAACTTTAATTTATCCTATATTTTCAAATAAAACAAAATCCTATTTTCCTATATAAATTTTGTCAAAAGTGGCTTGACAACCTGCACTATCTACTTCCTATTCAGATTGTATTTTTTAATCAAAACTTTCTTTACCGTTTCGAAACCCAAAGCAACAAACAGTAGAGTGGGTGATTGTTATTTAACTCCAACTCAGCAATTTTCAGCTATATTATGGCGAGAACAAATTGATATTCAATAAGATGATGTCCGCTTTGTACTAGACCAAGACGTTTAGTTGTATTTTTATTGTATTAGTTCATTGAAACAACAGTCTGTGGATAGACATGTTGTCCCACTCAGACATATTATTCCGAGACAACCAGTATCTGCTCTTTCTTCTTAATGCTGCGTCCTTAGCGCAGAAGCAACAAATACCAATTTTATGGTCTTTGGTTTAACTTACAAACAGTAGAAGATGGAGATCTAGAATTAGCTAATCAGATGACAGAAGTTGTTGAAGCTATGAATTCTGTGAACTCTGAATAATCTAAATATTTTGTTCTAGGCTGGCGAGACATGGGTATTACTGGCATTATTTATAGGAACCATCTTTATACCTAGGACAACCAAACAAGCTTATGGCATTACTTTCACCTCATTTTTACAGTCTAGTGACCATGCATAGGTCAATAATATTTGGGGTATATTTTCCTTAACAAATCAAATTATCTTGTTGTGAAGAAAATTGCATGTGGTGTTATTATAGAAAATAAGCATACCATAAAGTTTTTGTTCTTTTTTAAATGAACAAGCCAGATGAAGATGCGAAATGAGGCTGCTTGGTTGCTAAGGTAACAATAATTGTTTTTGTTTCCATAGCAACCATGGACATTATTTAAATGTTCATTGTTATATGTTTAAGAGTTGGCATTTAGTTATAAAATTAATAATATGGACATCTTTGTGACCAAAATATTTTTTTATATTTTACCTTGATATGAAATTGCATTTAAAATGTTTTACTTGTTTCCATGGCAACCATTCACATAATTTAAGGCTAAAGTTTATTTGGTAGTTAGTTTGGTTATGAGTAATGTGAAAAAGATAATATCAGTAAATACATTTTAGAGAAGTAGAAATATTTTGTAAAAAATGTAGTTGTATAGTATTTGCTAAAAAAAAAAACAGCAAAAGTATGGGACAAAAAACACTTGTTTCCAAAAAATCTAAAAGAGGCTACAAACGATTATTTGATATATGTTTTTAGACAAGTGTTTATTGAACGGATACAAACAATCCTCATTCATCTTCCACCCTGTTCACAGGAGATAATAGATAATGAAAATCCTAATTTTTTGCGGGGTTTTTTTAAGATGCCAAATGAGGCTGTTTGGTTGCCATGGTAACAGTAATTGGCAAACATGTACTTTCTGTTCATATTCTTTAATTTTTAGAAGAAATCTTCAACATCACTATTATGTAATTATATTATGAATTTTTTAAAATATTTTTTTAGAAATCTGTGTGGCAAAAGTGCAAATTTAGTGATTTGAAGACTGAAATAAAATGGGTTCAAGATGAAGTTGTAACCATAGCAACCAAAGTCAATACATGTGTTCTTTTATTATCTTTATGAGTTTTCCATCAAAATGCAACATATGAACGATATAAACTCCAATTTTGCAACTTTCAATAAATCACCCACCGCATGATTCTTAGGTAGACCCATACTTAACCACAACTTTTAACTTTTGTTTATTGAAAAACTTTGGCTTCCATGATAAGAATTCAGCCTTTTCTAAATTTTTACGAAAAAGGTGTGGTCAGCCCCACACCCTCTTTCGAAAGTGTGGAATATGTCCCCATGACGATCCTCTCCCTCTGACTCATATTCTGCCTTTGAACATTTTGTTAAATAATAATGTTTAAACCAATTACTTACTACATTTTAGTTACCTCCCTTGTGGCGCTATCACGGCCACGACGGCCCCTGGTAACAAGTGAAAAAGTCTACTCTGAAAACATCCTTTATATTCATTTGCTTTTACATTTCGTTTTATTATTTTTAAACCCACGTCTTAAATATTGGGAAGCCCGGTTTTATGTTCTACCCAAAAGGTCAATAAGGTAAATTCTACAATGTGCAGAACATTTCTATTTTGGTTTTTTTCTGAAGATTGTGAATGAGTAATTGTTGTTTAACGCCGACACAACAATATTTCAGCTATATCATGGCGAGAACAGGTTTATTTTCATTGAATTGTGATGAAGTCCGCTTTGTACTAGACCAACACTCTTAGTTTGAGTTCTGAATACTCTCAGCTGTTCAAATACACACAACATACTATAGGTTTTACAGAGAACAGCATTGGGCATCGCACCTCCTTAGACCGGCCCTGAGTATACATAAATCATGTTAATTATCATAGTTATGTATTGATGTCAAAGAAGAAATGCGGGAAATACCGGGAAAATACGTAAATGGTCATGTGGTATACCTGGGGACGGGCATAAAACCATATAGATAAGACAGTTTGCTACTTGGGCAAATGGAGGCATGGGGTACGATTAGCATGCAAAATGTACAAGAATTCATGGACAGCAAAAGAATTAAGGATACATGAATCATTAGAAAGCTGGTTTGTAATACCGGTAGACAAGTATCTGCTCTGTAAGTAAGACATCAAATTTAATGACAAATATTTTTATGTAAATGCTCTAATGTATCAAGTCTAAATTTTAATATCGTTCCAAAATGTTTACAAAATATGTTTCCAATCATGGTCAAAATTACTGGAACTTATTCAATTGTATAATAATGACATTGTTACTATTCTTTGAATAAAAAAAACCAAGAATATTGAATTAAGAAATTTGACTACTTACCTCGCCCCTCTTGTATTTGTTCCACAAAAACGAAAAGTACAAATACACAGTCACAAGTTAGTATCACGTGATCAATAGAATGTGGGCCGATAGGGCTGTTGTTGATGTTTTTAACACTTAGGGTTTTTTTTAAATCAAATATTCTTAATGTAGGCCTACTATTTGAAAGTAAAATATATCATGTTTTTTAAACCCTTAAATACTGGGAAACCCTTTTTCTGTCCTGCTATGTACTGGCTTTTATACCCGAGTGAACATTGGTTCTTAAATGACCCGAATGATCAATAAGGTAAATTCTACAATGTGTAGAACATTTCTATCTTGGTTTTTTTATCTGAAGATTGTGAATAAGTAATTTTTGCTTAACGCCAACGCAGCAATTTTTCAGCTATATCATGGCGAAAACAGGTTAATTTTCAATGAATTATGATGAAGTCCGCTTTGTACTAGACCAACACTCTTAGTTTAATTTGTATAGTGTTAGTTCACTGAATCAACAGTCCGCAGATAGACATGTCACTCCACTCAGACATATTTTCCTGATTCCGAGCCAACTTTCGCCTTAGCGCTGCGTTGTTAGCGGAAAGCAACAAATACCAATTTATAGTTTTTGGTTTCATCCGATCGCTGCCCATTAGACAACCGCTGCGGTTTATCTGAATATAAGAATAACGCAATGAAAAAATGTATTGTTTTGTAAAAGCGCTTGTGGCATCGGAGCGATTCTAGATATAATGAGTTGATAGTCTATGGGATGTGCCTCCTTCATGGCCCAAGTAAGGGGCCTCATAACTTAACTAGCACAGGGCCTCATTTGTCCTAAGTCCGGCACTGTTTTCTCATCTTTCATCTTTGGCCATGGTATTGTCTGTCTTTCGATTTGCAACCGCATTTGTGGTGTAATGATTAGCGTGCTCGTCTCGAATATGGTAGATTGTGGATTAGAGTGCCGGTTGGGTCAAACTAAATACTAAAATTTGTATTTGTTGCTTCTCCGCTAAGCACGCGGCATTAAGGATTAAGAACAAAGACTGGTTGGCTCTGAATCAGGAAAATGTGTCCGAGTGGTGTGACATGTCTCTTTGCGCATTGTTGTTTCAGTAAGCTAGCACTATTAAAATTCAACTCAGCATGTTTGTCTAGTTCAAAGCGGACATCATCATCATTTCATTGAATGTAACTTGTTCTCGCCATGATATAGCTGAAAAATTGCTGAGTTGGCGTAAAGCAATAATCACCCACTCACACTTTCGACTTCTGATTACCCTTTTGTTATCTTCACACTTTCCTTTGTTAAGGGTCAAAATTCAGTCAAAATAATTGAAAATAGTACTCCTCACTTATCCCCCCACCACCCCTCCTCCATTTTATTTCCTTGATGATATGTGGTAACAACGACAAAGAAAAAAAGGGGATTGAATGAAGAGATGTAATCTTAATTAGATTGAAATACAACCCGTCATACAAAAGATTGTCTGATTTCTTAAAAAAAAGATTTAATTAAGAAATAAAACTATTTGCTTCCGCCTTTGGTATTTGTTCAACAAAAACGATCGCGTGCAAATACGCAAAAACACAAAGTCATTATAACGTGATCCAAATGTGAACCGATATGTTTTTAATCATTCAGCTGTTAGAGAGGTTTTCGAAAAATCAAAATATTCTTTATGTAGGCCTACTATTTGAAAGTCAAATATATCATGTTTTTTTCAGCCCTTAAAACCCTTTTTCTGTCCTGCTATGTACTGGCTTTGATACCCGAGTGAACATTCGTTTTTAAATGACCCGAAAGGTCAAAAAGGTAAATTCTACAATGTGTAGAACATTTCTATCTTGGTTTTTTTATCTGAAGATAGTGAATGAGTGATTGTTGTTTAACAGCAACACAACATTTTTTCAGCTATTGCATAGCGAGAACAAGTAAATTTTCAATGAAATGATGGTGAAGTCCGCTTTGTACTAGACCATTACTCTTAGTTTAATTTGTATAGTGTTAGTTCACTGAATCAACAGTCGGTATATAGACATATCGCCCCATTAGAACACATTTTCCCGAGTCAACTTTCTCCTTAACGCTGCGTTCTTAGCGGAGAAGCAACAAATACCAATTCATAGTTTTTGGTTTGACCCGATCGCTGGCCATTACACCACCGCTACGGTTTATCTGAATATAAGAATAACGAAATGAACAAATGTATTGTTTGTAAAAGCGCTTGTGGAATTGAACCCTCCTCCACACACACACACACACACACACACATCCTTTTTCAGTTTTTGTTTACACATCTATTTTCAATATAAAAAGGTCGTTCTAATTTCGTGTATTTTCCCTTTATTTAACGTGTTGTCTGAAAGTATAGAAAGTGGGCACATGACAGTTTCATGACTACAGTTAAAAATTGCTGAGTTGCTGTTAAACAACAACCACTTACCCACTCAAATTAATTTACTATCAATGGTAAATCAAAGCAACATGTCTGCGTTAACAACAATTAGATGATACACAGGGTCAATCTTAAGCCAATTGCTCCCAATTGGGCCCCGCGTTTAAAGGGTCCACGCTGGAGTTATCTACCCTCGGCTGTTCAAATACACACATCAGCACATCGTAGGTTTTACTGAGAACAGCATTGGTTCCCGCACCTCTTAAGTCCCGCCCTGAGTAATAATATTCATAAATCATGTTAATAATCATAGTCATTTTAATTTTAAAGAGGAAATGCGGGGAATACCGGGAAAATACGTAAATGGTAAGGGGGTATATCTGGGAAGGGGCATAAACCATATAGATAGGACATTTTGATACTTGGGTGTTGGAATAATGGAGGCATGGGGTGTGATTAATATACAAGAATTCAATGACAGCATAATAATTAAGCATCTATATATCAAACTTTCCATGAACCATTAGAGCGTTGGATTGCAATACCGGTAGGCAAGTATTGGCTCCGTAAGTAAGACATCAAGTTTAATTGAAAAAAAATATGTTTATGTAAATGGTCTAATATATCAATTATAAATTTGAATATCATTCCAAATTTATACAAAATATGTATCCAATCATGGTCACAATTACTGGAACTTATTCAATTCTGAAATAATGACATTGTTTCTATTCTAAAAGAACAAGAATATTGTGTAACTCTTCAATAACTTTCAACACAAGCCAATAGTGATTACCTCGTTTCTGCAAAGTAATCTACGAATTATAAACGATATTTGGGATTCAAATCATTTATATTCTAAAAGTTTAATGATATATACAATTACAATGGTGCATTTTAGAGTTTTCTTAAGTGAAAAGGCGATTTCCGAAAAGTACATAAAAGTATTAAAGGGTAAAACAGAAATAGTATCCGAACGTAGAATTACCTTTAATATCAACGATAACATACTATTTATAAATAAAAAAAATTACAACAATATCCAGTGATAAATTGAAAATAAAAAGAACATTTAAGAAAAATAATCAACAGAATCTTTAAACAAAATCATAAACAAAAATGTCAGACAAAATGGTAAGAACAGTACGGAGGAATATTGATTGGACAAAATTAAAGAAAATCAAAGTTACTCATAAGGACAAAGAATTCCAATGGAAATGTCTCCATAATATAAATTATACAGAACAAATGAATTTGGCAAACGGAAAAAGTCATCTCTGTCAAATTAAAGACAACGATCAAATGATACAACATCTATTTTTTAAATATCATTCTATGAGAGAAAAAAAGGTTCTTTCAACACAGACAATAAAAAATTATAAATGAAAGGCGTCATGCGGTCTTAACCACACCTTTTTACCTTTTGTTTATTGGAAAATGTTGGCTCCCATGCTAAAAATTCAGCCTTTTCTAAATTTTTGCGAAAAGGGTGGGGTTAGCCCCACACCAACTTTCGAAAGTGGGGAATATGTCCCCTTGTCGACCCTCTCCCCCTAACTCCTACTCTGCCTTTTACAATTTTGTTGAATAGTAATGTTTAAACCAATTAATTACTACATTTGAATTACCTCCCTTGTGGTGCTATCACGGCCACGGCAGCCCCTGGTAGCCAGTGAAAAAAAGTATACTCTGAAAACATCCTTTATATTCATTTGCTTTTACATTTCGTTTTATTATTTTTAAACCCTCTTCTTAAATATTGGGAAGCCCCGTTTTATGTTCTATGTTATGTACTGGCTTTGATACCCAAGTGAACAGTCGTTCTTAAATGACCCGAAAGGTCAATAATGTGTAGAACATTTCTATCTTTTTTTTTATCTGAATATAAGATTAAGACAATGAGCAAATATATTGTATTGTAAAGTGCTTGCGGCATGGACTTACTTCCTCCACCCCTTCCCCTCCACACACACAGTTTTTATCTTTCTGTTTACGTATCTATTATGAATCAAGAATCGTTATAATTTCGTGTCTTTTCCCTTTATTTAACATGTTGTCCAAGAGTATAGAAAGTGGGCACATGAAAGTGCCATGACGACAGTTGAAAATTGCTGAATTGGCGTTAAACAGCATTTACTTACTCAAACTCATTTACAATAAATGGTATATCGAATCAAAAGACCTGAGTTAACAACAACAATCATAGGATATACAGGGTCAACCTTAAGACCTGAGTTAACAATAACAATTATAGGATACACAGGGCCAACCTTAGGACCTGAGTTAACAACAATTATAGGATACTCAGGGCCAGCCTTAAGACCTGAGTTAACAACAACAATTATAGGATACACAGGGTCAACCTTAAGACCTGAGTTAACAACAACAATCATAGGATACACAGGGTCAACCATACGACCTGGGTTAACAACAACAGTTATAGGATACAGAGGGCCAACCGTAAGACCTGAGTTAACAACAATCATGCGTTAACAACAACAATTATAGGATACACAGGGCCAACCTTAAGACCTGAGTTAACAATAACAATCATAGGATACACAGGGCCAACCTTAAGACCCGAGTTAACAACAACAATAATAGGATACACAGGGCCAACCTTAAGACATGAGTTAACAACAACAATTATAAGATACACACGGCCAACCTTAAGACCTGAGTTAACAACAACAATTATAGGATATACAGGGCCAACCTTAAGACCTGAGTTAACAACAACAATTATAGGATACACAGGGCCAACCTTAAGACCTGAGTTAACAACAATTATAGGATACACAGGGCCAACCTTACGGCCTGAGTTAACAACAACAATTATAGGATACACAGGGCCAACCTTACGGCCTGAGTTAACAACAACAATTATAGGATACTCAGGGCCAACCTTAAGATCTGAGTTAACAACAACAATTATAGGATACACAGGGCCAACCTTACGGCCTGAGTTAACAACAACAATTATAGGATACACATGGTCAACCTTAAGATCTGAGTTAACAACAACAATTATAGGATACACATGGTCAACCTTAAGACC
>MJUT01051123.1:59739-70320 GCA_002080005.1 Gigantidas platifrons
ATCTTTCCTTTACATTGTCAAGATTCTATATTTATAAACTATTGTCCAAGATAAAAATAGACTACACATGCAACTCACAGTGACACGTGACCCGTGACCCAGATTAGCAGGGTTCAGGAATATTTTCTGTATATGGTATATAATAATTGATACTCAAAGCGCTACAAAAATCAAGCATTATTATACAATGTCAAAAAAAAATGAAAACGGAACATACACAACTAGATTTATCATAAAATTGAATGTAGGACAAGTCGTTAATTTTTATGAATGAAAACTAGGGTACAAGCAAGAGAAACAATATAAATATCGGCATTTAAATCCTCCTGACAATTTGTCATAGTTAAACATTTACCATTTGAGACACGATAAGTTATCTTAAAATCTGCAAAAGTAGTAACATTCAAAGTGTAGTGTTATCTAACAAGCACCAGATCTATATTTTGATGAGCCATCTTATGTCTCGACAGGTGATAAGATCATGACGGTTGTCATGCAAACAAACAAAAATGGCCGAAAGGCCACAAGTAAATACGGTTTTGCAAACCGTATAAAAATCAAGTACATGTATTCGTTATGTAGGCCTAATATTTGAAAGTAATGTTTTATTATTTTTAAACCCACTTCTTAAATATTGGGAAACCCCATTTTCTGTTCTACTTTATGTACATAATCAATTTGATACCCGAGTGAAAATTCGTCCTTCAATGACCTGAAAGGTCAATAAGGTCAATTCTACAATGAATAGAACATTTATATCTTGTTTTTTTTTAATTTGACGATAGTGAGTGAGAGATTGTTGTTTATCGCCAACTCAGCAATTTTTCAGCTATATCATGGCGAGAACAACTTAATTTTCGATGAAATGATGATGAAGTCCGCTTTGTACTAGACCAACACGCTTAGTTTGATTTTTATAGTGCTAGCTCACTGAATCAACAGTCCGCAGATAGACATGTCACTCCACTCGGACACATTTTCCTGATTCCGAGCCACCTTTTTCCTTAACACTGCGTTCTTAGCGGAGAAGCAACAAATACCAATTTATAGTTTTTGGTTTGACCTGATCGCTGCCCATTACACCACCACTGCGGTTTATCTGAATATAAGAATAACGCAATGAACAAATGTATTGTTTTGTAAAAGCACGTGTGGCATCGGAGCGATTCCAAACATAATGAGTTGATAGTCTATGGGAGTGTGCCTCCCTCAGCGCCCAGGTAAGGGGCCTCGTCATTTGTCATAAATCCGGCACTGTTGGATGGCATCTTTTCATCTTTGGTCATGATATTGCAACCGCATCAGTGGTGTAATGGTTAGCATTGTCGTCTCGAGTGTGGTAGATCGTAGGTTCGGTCAAACCAAAGACTATAAGGTTGTTATTTTTTGCTTCTCCGCTAAGCACGCAGAATAAAGACTGGTTGGCTTGGAATTAGGAAATTGTGTCCGGGTGGAGTGACATGTCTCTCCGCGGACTGTTGTTTCAGTAAGCGCACTATAAACTTCCAACTCTGCTATAGTTGGTCTAGTACAAAGCGGACATCATCATCATTTCATTGAATGTAACTTGTTCTTGCCATAATATACATAAATGTAGCTTAAAACTTGCTGAGTTGGCGTAAAGCAATAATCACCCACTCACTCTTTCGATTTACGACTTCTGATTACCCCTTTGTTATCTTCAGACTTTTCTTTGTTAACAAGGGTCCAAATTCAGTCACTTTGTTTCCCTTGATCTTAGGTGACAACAGCGACAAAGAAAAAGGGGGAACGAGTGAAGAGATCTAATTTTAATTACATTGAAATTCAACACGTTATACAAAAGATCGCCGGATTTCTCAAATAAAAGATGGAGTTAAGAAATCTGACTACTTACCTCGCCCATCTGGTATTTGTTCCACAAAAACAACAGTACAAATACACAAAGTCACAAGTTATATTATACCTGATCAATAGATTGTGGGCCGATAGGTTTTAAATCATTTAAGGTTTAGAAGGGTTTTTGATTGATTTGATTTGATTTTTGGTGTTTAACGCCACTTTCAACAATATTTCAGCTATATCATGGCGACCAGCTTTAGTGGTGGAGGAAGCCGGAGAGAACCACCGACCATGGGCAAGCAACTGGTAAACTTTATCACTTGCGGTTGCGAGTCGAGTGCACCCTTTTTTGTAATTTACAAAACCGGGCGCGAACCCACGCCGTATTGCTGATAGGCTTGTATGAGTTGTTAGATCCAGCGACCTAACTCATTGAGCCACCCGGGAGAAGGGTTTTTGAAAAAACAAGTATTCAATTAAATTTCATTATGTAGGCCTACCTTTTGAAAGTAAAATATATTATGTTTGTTATATTATTTTTAAACCCACTTCTTAAATATTGGGAAACCCCGTTTTCTGTCCTACTATTAACTATGATACTCGAGTGAAAATAGGTCAAAAAGGTAAATTCTACTATGTGTACCTAGAACATTTCGATCTTGTTTTTTATCTCAATATAAGATTAACACCAAGAACAAATATATTGTATTCTAAAGGGCTTGNCCCCCCAACATACATACACTTTCTTTTTAGCTTTCTGTTTACGTATCAATTATCAATCAAGAATAGTTATAATTACGTGTCTTTTCCCTTCATTTAACGTGTTGTCTTAAAGTATAGAAAGTGGGCACATGACAGTTTCATTACTACAGTTGAAAATTGCTGACTTGGCGGTAAACTACAATCGCTTACTCAAACTAATTTACTGTCAATGGTAAATCAAAGCAACAGGTCTGCGTTAACAATATACAAATATAGCCTTCCATTGAGGTCAATACATGGATTTATAGACCTATAAATATATATTGACCGAGGACGAAGTCAATATATATTTATAGGTCTATAAATCCATGTATTGACCGAAATGGTAGGCTATAATTTTTTTTTTCATTTTTCAGTATTATTATTTAAATATTAAGATTTTGAAATTTTATGAAAACTTCGAAATTTTTTTAACTTTTTGAAAATTTTATCTTTTTAAAATTTTTTTGAAAATTTTGAAATTTCATGAAATTTTATGAAAATTTGGAAAATTTTGATGTTTATTGAAATTTTGGAAAATACATTCAATGATAAATCGTGTATAGCACGGATGTTTCTAAAATACATTGATAAATCGTGTATAGCACGGATGTTTCTAAAATACATTGATAAATCGTGTATAGCACGGATGTTTCTAAAAATAAATTTGTTTATTCTATATTAGTAAATTCTTTAGTATAGATTTCTACCTAAATCATTTTTTAAAATAAAAAGACGTATTCACCTCCTCAGATGTAATATTCACCGCGGTAAATCTCACGTGTTACTATTTTTGGAACATGGATTTTTTTTTAGGAATGTTTTATTTTAATCAACCAATGAAAAAAAGTAAGATTTGCCACTTTATCCGACGGAACATTAAAACATATATTAAATGATAAAGATTCAGATAATAGCATGGTCGTGATGTAAACAATAATGTAGCACTACGTCAGGACAGTCGACATGTAACTTTTTTTTATTTCAGAAAACCACTATTTTCTCAAAATATAGAATAAAACAATTACTGTCTTTTGATTCTGTAAATGTGTTGATTAATTGACTTTTGAAAACTAGAAGCTCACCTGAGTGAGCCTGGATCGCTCACCTTATTTCCTAGTGGCTGCAGGTTAGTATTTGATTTGACAAAAGGAATTCAAATTTTCTATTTTTAGTAACAGTAGTGGCCATGTTTGTTGGCGGTTGGGGTCATCAACCATAATTCTTAAAGGGGATCATAAATGCATCATTTACCCAAAATTTGTTATCAATTGGCTCTTTACAGGATTTTTCAGAATTTTTTTATTGAATTTTTTGTAAAATTTTCTATTTTTATTAACGGTGGCAGCCATGTTTGATATCGGTTGGGGTGATCAACCAACATTCTTAAAAGGGATCATAAATGTATCCTTTACCCAAAGTTTGGTAGCAATTGGCCATTCACAGGATTTTTCAGAATGTTTTCTCAAATTTTCTATTTTTAGTAACAGTGGCGGTCATGTTTGTTGTCAGTTGACATCATCAACCGTAATTCTTAAAGGGGATCATATATGCATCATTTACCAAGTTTGGTAGCAATTGGCCCTTTACATGATTTTTCAGATTTTTTTAATTGAATTTTGTCAAATTTTCTATTTTTAGTAACGGTGACAGCCATGTTTGATATCGGTTCGGGTCATCAACCATAATTCTTAAAGGGGATCATAAATGCATCATTTACTCATAGTTTAGTAGCAATTGGCCCTTTACAGGATTTTTCAGAATTTTTTAATTGTTTTTTTTGTTGACTTTACCCCTATGTTCTATTTTTAGTAACGACGGCCATGTTGGTTGGTGGGAACATCGGATACAATTTTGAAACTAGACACCATCAGGGATGATTCTCGTTTGAAAATAAAATAACTGAAATCAATGAAAAATAGCTGAAACCATCTACACCCCTTTTCAAAATGGTCATTTTTGACTTGTTCTGACCGTCCAACAACTTTTGGAAAAAAACATTCTGAGGAAAATAGCTGAAATCCATTAAAAAACTGAAACAAAATCATCCCTGCACCCTAAGGATGATTGTGGCCCAGTGGTTTCAGAGGAGAAGATTTTTTTAAAAGTTTACGGACGATGACGGACACCAATAGCTCACATGGCCCTTTGGGCCAGGCGAGCTAAAAATCAGCTGCATATATCTTACTTGTGCACATTCCTGCCAAGTTTGGTTCCATTTGGCTCAGTGGTTTCTGAGGAGAAGATTGAAATGTGAAAAGCTAACGACGACGACGACGGACGACGGACGACGACGACGACGGACGCCAAGTGATGGCAATAGCTCACCTGACCCTTGGGTCAGGTGAGCTAAAAAAATGGTATTTTTTCAAAAGTCAATAAATCCACACATTTACCTCATCAAAAGACAGTAATTGTGTATTATTAGCTAAGTAAAGTCTAGAAATCAATAAATAATGGTATTCACCTGCTGAAAGTGATATTCACCGGGTGACGTCATAAGTCTTATAGTATATGTAATAAAACAATTTTATTGACCTGCAAAACCAATATTGACCTCAGCCTTCGGCTTCGGTCAATATTATTTTACAGGTCAATAAAAACTCATATGCACTTCTACAAAAGTCTGTAATTGTATAATATTGCATGTATGTTACTATAATTAGTAACGTCCGTACTATACCACTTTTTATAGAACGTCATGTGACCCATTTTCAGCCAATCAATGTTTCCAAATAATATACAAAAATTATAACAACAATTATAGGATACACAGGGTCAACTTTAAGCCGCTCACCAATACGGCGTGGGTTCGCAAATTACAAAAAGGGTGCACTCGACTCGCAGCCACAAGTGATAAAACTTATACCAGTTGCTTGCCCATTATCGGTGGTTCTCTCCGGGTACTCCGAAACTGGTCGCCATGATATAGCTGAAATATTGCTGAAAGTGGCGTTAAACACCAAAATCAAAAAATCTAATTGTGTATAATTATGATGAAATGTAAAAACAAATAAATCTAAAGGACTTTTTTCAGAGTGGTTTTTTTTCAGTTGCTACAAGGGACGTCAACTGTAATGTTCTTTCTATGCGCAAATGTAACACCTGTTAATCCCCAAATCTACGCAAATGTAACACCTGTTAATCCCCAAATCCACGCTAATGTAACGCCTGTTAATCCCCAAATCCACGCAAATGTAATGCGCCCTCTGTTTGTGTTTAACTTTATTTTTTGAACCATTGCATGTACTCAATATCGTTCATTTCTTCAAACTTCTTCTAAGTACCCTCATTAATAAAATATGTTGATATTGTAAATGCGGAACTGATAGAAAGTACACTGAAACAAACAATAATGTGTAGCTGTTTTAATGATTTTTTATGGCTCTCGAAATATAAAAATTGTTGCGTGCATCTAATATATCTATTGCTTGCTTCATTTGATTAATTCATATAAAAAAAATACAGATAGCAATTCTTCTCTTCAAAAATTTGTTTACGATTTACGACTTACGAGTACCTACCATCACTCTTAACTTTGCGATCACTTTTTATCGCAAGTCGTAAATCCTAACTATTAGTGAAACATTCGTAACTCTTAAGAGTACACTTACGTCTACGTTTACGACTTACGACCTTTAGTGAAACGGTCGCCAGGGCCTTAACTACCATTGAGGCAGACAAGTTGCCTCGTCTAATTTTCGCGGGGGTGGGGTGTGTGGATTTTAATAAAATGCCGATTCTTCATCATTTCATACTGTGTTACTCAAAGTCGATTTTATCGTTGTTGCAGTTATGTTACAGTACGCATTAGGTTCACGAAGATCTTTGTCTATCATTCTCCATTCCGAGTCTTGTGACAGAGTGAAAGCCCATCGAGAGGTACGACATCTTGTTTTGCTTTTTCATGGCATAAGGATAGATTCCGATGTAAAGTTTCATGATCTGTATGACGTTTTTTCGACAAAGGAAAGACACAGAGCAAACATTCCAGTAGAAAGTATTGAATATCGTTATCGCGTTATCTACTCTCTTCCATTCATTGATACTATCACATCTAAATTCCCGATTTCCCGAAGAAATGAAAGCATTTCTACGTCAATTATCTGATACTTGTCCTTGTATTTAATGTGCAACGGAAATAGTAAACTGAATGTCTTGCCATACCCAAATGATATTTCACAAGAGATTAACAGATGGGTGTCAAAATGTATCCGCTGGCAGCCTGCAACTTATGTATTTTGTCAACACACTTACAGACTCAATTTCTTATGCTGACGCTGATTTGTCCCTCAAATGTTCATGTGATTTCAAAGCTATACTTACTTCTAACAAAAGCGTAGATATCTAATTTAGTGCGCACGACGCGTTTCTGGAATAACCTTCATCAGGTACGCTCAAAATTGGAAGACTGGAAAGCCAAATAATTTAAATTTTTGGAAGCAATAAAACCAAAGGACCTACACAGGATAGCCAAAATCAACTAAGGTCACCTATGCCTGACTCAGAGGAGAACCTTAGTTTTATTAATAATTACCGGTATATTTATTTCAAATGACAGTACTTAGTCGGTGAATGCAAGAAGGATTTTCCTTTTGCCACTCGAATCCCATCTTTTGAGAACAGCTACTTGTAGATATCTGCCCGACAGTAACATTACGGTAACTGTAAATTTTAGTTATATTCTAATAAACCATGTCTAACATAACCTGTCGGTCCTGTACATGTGAGAGAGGTCTTTCTCAAATCTTCACTTGGCATAGAGCAACAATGACTAAAGATCGCCTGTGTGGTTTGGCGATGCCTCACGTCCACCGTAATGTTACTGTCGGGAAGATATCTACAAGTAGCTGTTCTCAAAAGATGGGATTCGAGTGGCAAAAGGAAAATCCTTCTTGCATTCACCGACTAAGTATTGTCATTTGAAATTATTCATTATTTTAACAATTAATCAATTGTGTTATGTTTTATTTACCATAGAAGATTCGACGGCGCGGTCTCTATTGACGCCGATAGTAACTGGTATATAAAGCATCTCAATAATATAGAAATCGAAAGAAAAAAAGCAAGCGTTATCTTGCGCCGTTAAGTCACAATTTTTGGTCGGGGAGATTTTATCCCGGACCCCCTTGCATCAGGGTCTCAATATGCGGCCTCCATACACTGCCTCCTCTGTTTTAAATCCCAGGCTATACTGAGTAACGGTCCTGGTATATAAAGCATCTTTTGGATAATTACTGCAGAGTTTGGGGTCTTAACATTAACACCAAGAAAACCAAAATTATGATATTCAGTAAAAATCAAAGAATGCATACAGCAAATCAAGATTTTGATTTCTCAATAGGCCTTAATAAACTAGAGGTGGTAAAAGAGTATAAATATCTAGGCTTAATTTTTACTTCTCAGACAATCTGTCTGTACAAAACTGGATCAAACTGTTTGATTCGGTCATTACTCCAGTAATTACATATGGGTCAGAAATATGGATAACGGCTTTTAAAGTCAATCTGAATAATATTGATTATTACCTTTTGAAAAAGTTCAAAATATGATAATGAAGAATGTTCTTGGTGTTCATGGTAAGACTTCCAATCTGGCACTACATGCAGAACTAGGATTATATCCACTCTGCTTTAAAGTTTTTAAACTTATGTTTAAATTTTATTCTCGAATGTTACAGCTTGAGCAAACAACTGATAATGTGTATAATTTGTTACGTTCAGCATTTGCAGAAGACAAACTTCTACATGATCAAGGTACTCCATGCAGGATAAAATCCGTACACCAGCTAAAGAATTTATTCAATTTACAGTCCCTTGATATTCCATACTCAGAGTTTATAGATAAAATGAATAATTATTATGTGAACAAGATTGTTTCTCAAATATCTACTATTAGAAACACAGAATCTGGCAAACTTCGTTTCTTCAGTAAAATTTACACTAATTTTGAGTTGCAGAAATATCTTACTTTCAGTATAGATAAAAACTTGCGCTTACTCTTATCAAAACTGAAGCTTAGTGCCCACTCATTGGCAATCGAAACTGGGAGATATAATAGACCATTGATTCCAACTTACGACAGATACTGTAAATTTTGTGTAAATGAGGTACAAAACGAAAAACACTATCTACTAGATTGTTCATTATATAATACAATTAGAGAAAAGGCACACTTCCCTGTTTCAAAATCATTTAATAACTGATGAACATCTTTCAAAAATTTTAAATCCTACTACTTTACAAGAAAAAAAAAAATATCTGTTCATTCTCAAAACGTGATATTGAACTAAAAAATATTTAGTCTTCTGCTCATACCTGAACAGTTTACTAGAAGCTCTTAATTCACCTGTTATCAAAAAACTGACATGCATTTGATTTAATAGAACAATGTGTGTTTATGTCCTATTTACAAATTATTATCAAAAGTGACATACATATATTATGTGAGATTACAATTTAACTTTATATAATGTAATGTAATTTTCTTCTGTTTTTATTTGTTTGTTTGTTTAAATGTATCTGTTCTTTGTAAATGTAAGTGGATTACGCAATATGTTGTATTAACTGTGCTTTATCCAATAAAATAAAATAATAAAATAAAAGAACAAGAAGAAGATAATCTAGATAGTACATATGGTTGTGAATGTGGAATTATTTTTATTTTTACTCACTAGGTAATTTCGAGGGTACCTGAAGGTGGGTGTGGGCAAGTTCTTTTTAATACAGACAATAAAAAAAATAAATGAAAGGGGTCATGTGGTTTGAACCACACCTTTTTACCTTTTGTTTATTTAAAAACTTTGGCTCCCATGCTAAAAATTCAGCCTTTTCTAAATTTTTGCGAAAAAGGTGGGTTAATCCCCACTCCCACTTTCGAAAGTGGGGAATATGCCCCTTGTCGACCCTCTCCACTGATTCAGGATTACTCCTGTTAGTAATATTCATTTTTGAAGTACCAGCAAAGTAAACCAGTTAATAACTACATTTGAATTACTTCCCTTGTGGCGCTTGGTTCAAAACATATCACGTGATTAGTCTGACAGGGAAATTCGAAACAACGAAAGCGGTTGTCCATGTTTTCTTTTTGTTCAGAAACAGAACCAATTCACATATAGCAGCCAGGTTTACCTTTGAAATGCCATCACAGTAAGTCACACACAAAAGCAAAATAAACAAGAAATAAACATTTCGTTGCAAATGATCGGAGCAACGATGAATGCGGAAAAAAGGGGGGAGTTACACTTCTCCACAACGTTATTTTCAATAAATACTTTAGACATTTTGAGCCACATTGTTGGGTATTCCAGAATAAAATGTCCATTCTACAACATATTTAAATTCCACCAAGAAAGAAATGCTGGAAATAGTCCGAGATTCCTCTGCCGTTCGACGACTTACATCTTGCTGTTGTTGAACGTTAATCCACAGGGGCTTGAATCGCTTTCATAGAGGTCACGCGGCCTATATACCCTATATACTAACAAGGGATGTAACGACCAACGTAACCAAGCCACTACCAGTTCTGTTTCAGGCTTGAAAAAAATATTAAAAAATCACACATTCAAACAATCTTTGTTGTCATTCGCTAGCATATTGATTTATCTTTCCGACGAGACATAATTTTTCACAACTGCTTCACTCTAGAAGTCAGTGCACCCCTGCAAACTTGAAACTTTGCTCCAAAATAGGTCATCAACGTTTTGCTCGGACGCAGTCAACGATCTTTACTCAGGGAGTAAAGAGCACAATTGCGGACAATATCCGCATAAATCCTGACTGTCGTAAATACCTATGAACGCCTTCGACTCAACTATCACCAGAACAGTTCACATAGTGCAGACGAAAAGCAGTAACTCACGTTTTACAGTCCGGTATAAATCCTTTCAAATGTTGGAAGCCATTGTTAAAAATACACAGCAACTAATGAAAATTATCTGTCATCTGATTGGTTAATATTTCTCACGACACGCCCACATTCTGATAACGCTTGAAATATATGCTTTAAAAAAATTTCAGT
>MJUT01051123.1:77747-92288 GCA_002080005.1 Gigantidas platifrons
AAAAAAAAATTCTGTGTTTCCGGTAACCCGACCGACCTTATTTTTACGGCACCGACCCTAAACAAATTTTTGGCAAAAAAACAAACAAACAAAACGCGGAAAATCCGGATCGCGGTGATTTCCGTCTCTGGACCGGACTCCAAATTTAGTTTATGCGGTAAAAACTTCGAAGTAGTGTCTGCAGTGGTGGAGGAATAAAAAAATAATATTTTGGAACAAAGTATATCAGCTTCTCTTCTCATGAATAAGAAGTAACTGCATTTGTGCAAATGCTAGATACAGCAGCTGTGACTGGAACAAAGAAAGCAGTAAATGCTTTTGAAGTTTTGATGGCTGGTGGAAGAAAATATGTTAAGAAAAAACCTCAAAGTAGGTTACAAAATATAAAATTATCGTAGTTGTGGCATGTTTCTGCTAGCATAAGGGAAACTGGCCAATCACAGCTGCAATTTTTTTTTAAATAATTCATATACCCAGTACCAAGTCTTCATAGCCATCCCCACAGAATCAAATGGTTTCCCCTAAGTTACAATAATTCAAAATTTTAGTTTCAGATGGAATTTTAATTTAATATAAAAAAAAGAAAAAAAGAAAGACTGCCCCCTTCCCAGGTACTAATGCACATTCTTTCTCTTGAATTCTTTATATTAAATTCCAACCTGACATTGTACTCGCCCCAAACCGTGAAAACCAGACAATTCACAAGCAAACAGTTGAATTGTTTTGTTTCAATGTGTCTTATATTATACATGTACATTGTATTTATACAACTATTCTCTATCTGTGTCTGTCCACCTTTATATCCCAAAAAATGTCTGCCCAGTATATATTTTTCAAAAGGATTATTTATATCAGTACTTGCTACATGTATTATTAATATTAAAGTGTACATATAAATGTCAGAGCATAAGTTGGCCCAATTTTGTTTTGGGTTTCAAGATGCAATATTTTTCTTTGTCACAAGAGTTTTGAAAAGTGTTGAATTGCCATTTACAAAGTGCTCTGTACTTTTTAAAGTATTTTTTATTTTGGTTTATTTATATTATATCAACAGTTGGTCCAACATCACATCCATTTTTGAGGTTGGAAGTATTATTAAAATCAAAGACATAATACTATGTACAGAAACATGTATCAGACTGCTGGTAACAACAATATTTAAACTTGATACTCATACTTTAAAAGACAGTCAACAGATTTTGAAATCGAACCGAAATGTTATGCTTATACAACAAGAACATATCGACTATTCTATATTCAAAAAAAAAAAAAAAAAGCCTACCTACCTACCCTATTTTGTTGGACCCATTACCGGAAACACAGAATTTTTTTTTTTGGCCTAATGGTATCTATACTTGCTGGAGTATAACAACAGATGATAGCCCTAGCCTTGTGCAAGTGTTACTATAAATAGACCATGTTCATACTTCTTTTCCACACAAAATAGGAATCATCAGAGTTCTAATTAACGATTTTCAACTGTTGACAGTATTTTTTTATATTGTTTTTGTTATTTTTCAGAATGCTGTAACCAGAAATGGACAAATTAAGGAGGTAATTAGATTGTCGGGGGTGATAAGGGGGGATACGAGGCTTAAATACAGTACTTCCAAGGTGTTTTTGTTAGAAAACACTAGGCCTTTCAATAAGGGGAGGTAACAGGTATTTTTACCTGCCTAAAATGGTCTTTGGTACCTTCTGATTTTAATGAGTGTTGTATAAGATATTCATGAAAATTGTTCAGACATTAATAAAAAGTACCGCCTGTAAATGGTGAAGTATTGGTAGACTTGAAAAATATTGGAAACACTGTGAGCTGACGTCAGTGAATACCCACCAGTGTTCTACCCAGGATTTGAAAATGGCAGGGTGCTGAATAAAAAAAAAGGCCACCAGTTGGAACTCTGTAACCACTGTGATTGCTGGTGGCACCAATAAAGTCTTGATCGTTGTCATATTGTAGTTAGTTATACAACTACCTGTGCAATCAGTGCCTATCATTGCTAACGTGAGTTTGAGCACCGTTCATGGCGAGTTGTACTCGAAACAACATTATCTGATAAAATTTGTCAGTAACTTTCGACAGGTTTAATTTTTTCAGGGTATTCTGATTTCCTCGGCCGATATAACTGAAATATTGTTCCAAATGGTGTTAACCACTATAACTCACTTTAATATGTGATAATGGTTAGCATGCTTGTCTCATGTGATAATGGTTAGCATGCTTGTCTCATGTGATACTGGTTAGCATGCTTGTCTCGAGTACGGTAGATCGTGAGTTCCAGTCGGGTCAAACCATATGAAATTAGTATTTGTTGCTTCTCCGTTACACACACAGCATTAAAGAGCAAGAGCAAGGACTGGTGAGAATTGAGATAATGTGTCCAAGTGGTGTTACATGTCTACCTGTGGACTGATATTTCATTGAGCTAGCACTATAAAAAAAAAACTGAGTGTTAGTCTTGTACAAAGTGGACATGATCATCATAAAATGGAACAATAATTCAGCTAGGCACCGATCTCAGGGAATTTGCCTACCTATTTCTCAAATTGTTCTGAAGAGCTTTATAAAAATTAGTTTTATTATAAAAGAATACCCTGAAGAAATGTTGATAAAACTGGCAATTGTCCTGAAGATTTCAAAGTCTAAGTGAAACACTGATGGAATGTAAGAAGATTTCAAAGTCTAACTGAAGCACTGATGGAATGTAAGAACAGTTTGAAAATACCAAAGGGGTGATCAGAATCTGTAAAATTGAGGAAGAACAGACAACACAATGGCCAAAAGAAAAATGACAAACAACGATATACAAAACATACAAATAAAACTAAAGATCAAGCAACTTGTTTTCATCTTGCATTCTTGGTATAGCTGAAAAGTTGCTTATTTGGCATTAAGCAGCAATCACTATCTCTTGTATGGACAAATGAAGTACCACACAATCAAAGCCACTATTTTAAAGGATTTCCAATATGTATTTAAAATGTTATATTTGTAATTTGAGCATTAATCATGCACACAAAAAATTGTAATAATAAAAAAAAAATCTTTTTTTTTTATTAATGACAAAAGCAATCAGGTTCAGTTTCTTATAACTCGTATGTAATCTTTCACACAGTATATCAGATATTTTATTCTCTGGAATGCTTCTCAAGAGTTTTTAGAGTGAACCACACAATTAAAAGGAAGACAACCCAGTCACACATGTTTCTCATTACTGCATCCATGTTTTACAGTTACAGTACCAGTTCCAATATGTGTTTGATGAGTACACATCACAGAAGGCTGTATATGACTATGTCGCCCATCCCCTGATTGAAGATCTGATCAAAGGAAAAAATGGTATGTTGGTTAATACTGTGTTTTTCTTCATATCGCCAGCCTTCGCGCTAACCCACTTGCCCAAAGCCCGGGAGAAGTAAAACTGGATTAGAATAAGTGAAAATTATGAAATCGTTGAGTAAAAAATCAAAAATGATTATTGATTACACAATCGGTCTATTAAAATCCTGCAGGTTACAAAATTTACATCCACCATTGAATTTGTATGTTGTGCTCATTAATAATAATAGTCAAACACAAGGGGCAGGGTTCTCCAAATGAATGGAAGTAGGTAGAAGACACTGTGTGGGGGGAGGAGGGGTGGAGACTGAGAGGATGGTTTTCTCCTTGTTGACAGTGGTATACTCCAGGAAGTTTTGATAATATTATACTAAAACTGGTTACGGAAAGTAAATCCTAAATCACAGATACGTTTATTTCTACAGAGAATGTAATAATAAAGATCCAAACATTTACTGGAGAAAACAATCAACACGACCTTTCTAAAAAGCTTTACTAATTCGGAAAAACAACTAGCATTTGTTTTCATGTACGAAAATATATTCTTAAAATAAAGAAGTTGATTTTTTACCAAATTTATTAATGTGGTTGTTTGAATTTCCAGTCGACACCGAAGCCAAACTAAGGAATAAAATTGTTGATTGCTAACATAATTTGTGAACCCTAAAGTGATTTCAAAATCATGTTTAGAGATAAATATCGCTTAAATGGGTGCTAGACTACACTGAATTCTAAGTTAGCAGAAAAATATTTTGGTAAACTTTTTGTTTTCGGAATAGACAGATGTTCAGTTTATGCAGGTTAAATGAACAAGGATTCCCTACATTTGAAACTTATTGTATGGTTGTTTATACAGGGATCAGTCTACACAGGTTTCACTGGTTTATTTAAGGAATATATTCAATTTTTGAACAGGTTATATGCTATTACCTAGTTTGGGACAATTTACGCTTATAATAAATCATGCAACAGTTTACAAAAAGGGTAAACTGTTCCAAACCAGGTTATATACAAGTATAACTGACATATCGAAATATGCCAGACCGTCGGACCTGACAGGTAAATATCATGCCGGTCCGACGATGTTTTCGTCATAGCGGTCCGAAAATCCGGTAAAAATTTGTTCTCTACTTCGGTCAGGAAACAATTTTCTCTTTGTCGGTCAGTCAAACAGTGTCTTAAAAGTCGATCTTTCTTGGAATACCATGTTTATTTCTTTAAATAAGTGTTTTCTGTGAATATAAACTACATTTTGTAAACTTGACCATTGCGTAACTTCCCTTAAAGAAATATGATTTGCCCCAAACATAGATCGGCATTCAACTAGATCGGTCTTTAAAATAAACCAAAACGATTATCATTTTCACTATTTGTACATTGAAAATATATATTCGTAAGTTTCTTCAGATTGATAAAGTTTTTATTCTTCATTAAATATGTTCTTAAAACCTAATTTCTTGGTACATTGTCATTTGTAAAAAAAAATCATGACTTAATGGTCCGACATGGGTAGGTACGAAAGATTCATGATTTGAGAAATACAATACGGACGAACCGTAAACCGAAAGATAATGTGTTCACATCTGAGTCAGCATCTCTTTCAGAGAGTTATTGGCAAGGAAAACAAACAATAACTTATTTACTTATGGCCACATTAAAAATAACATTCTATAAAAATATTAAAAGTGTTCTTGTATTGGTAAACCATCATTTTCTTAATAGGTGGGGGAAAAAAGGGGGGGGGTGAATTTAATGTCTGGACAGAATTATTTTTCACAACAAATCATATTTTTTTTCCACAAAGACATTGATGATGAATGTTAAGATTTCCAGGATGAGCTTTTTAAATTTGAACAAATATTGAGAATGTCACAAAATAACTGAATACCTCAAAAATGATTCTTGAAGTAAACACATGAAACATGTTAAACAAATAAATGAGTTTTTAATGGCGATGCGGATTATGTGGTGGCAGTTTAGGTTTTTGTTCGGTTAGACAAATTTTCTTTCGGTCAGACAGTCTTATTAAATTGTCTGACCGAATGTCAGACAAGTTGTCTTGGATTTTTGATATGTCTGAATATAACCTGGTAAAAATTGAATATAATCAAATTTTTAAAACAAAATTAATGATTCCTTGATGTTAATTACGATTATTTCATGGGACTATTTGAATTTGTCATTGGTGACATCACAATACAAACTCAGGTTTTAACCAATGTTGATCCAGGTGGATCAGCCAATCAGATTGCAGTATTCACATTAAATTGAATTATAATGTTTAACAATAATTTTTTTAAGTACAAAATTTCATTTTCTCCCTTTGTCAACAGGTTTGTTATTTACATATGGAATAACATCATCTGGTAAGACGTACACCATGACAGGAGCCACAGATGACCAGGGGATAATGCCAAGATGTCTGGACGTACTCTTCAACAGTATAGGAGGCCTACAAGCCAAGAAATATGTAAGATTATCACGGCTGATTTTAATTTTATTTGAGATTCATTTATGGGGTGGCTCGGTGCGTTAGTAGTTGGATTACCTAACAACTCATACAAACCTATCACCAATACGGCGTGGGTTTATGCCCAGATTTGTCAATTACAAAAAAGGGTGCACTCAACTCGCAGCTGCAAGTGATAAAGTTTACAAGTTGCTTGCCCATGGTCGATGGTTCTCTCGGTACTCCGGCTTCTTCCACCACTAAAACTGGTCGCCATAATATAGCTGAAATATTGTTGAAAGTGGCGTTCAGCACAATAAATCAAATCAAATTAATCAATTGAATGATGGTTCCCCGTCTGATGAGTCGAGCAAGCTAAGGGTACCAGAATTGAGATCAAATGGGATAATGGATTAGATACATTGTTATTAATACTACAGTCAATAATATTTCAGTTCTATTCAGGGACCATCGTGGTCGCATGTTAGTTGGATTTACAACTACCTGTGCAATCAGTGCCTATCAACACTAAAGATGTGAGTTCGAATCCAGTTCTTGGCGAGGATTACTCGATACAACATTATAATTATATGATCAAGTTTGTCAGTGACTTGCAACAGGTCTGTGGTTTCCTCAACCAATATAACTGAAATATTGTTGAAAATGGCAGTAAACAAACCAAAACAGTTATATCATGGCAGTCAGTTTTAATGGAGTAGAATGTCACCTATTTACCACAGGTCACTGACAAACTTTATTATTACACAAAGTACGCATCGTCAACATCATCAGCTGATCACGCTCCACTCATCACCTGTAGGTCAACTGGCAGAGAAATCTTTGTCATGTGGTCATTTTAAAACACTTTGATTAGTCCTGATGACTATCTTTTTAGCCAATCAAATCACAGTTTTAAATTTTAAATGTACAGTCAGAAATAAAAATAAAGTTACATAATACAAGTTATTGCTTAATAGAGGTGATCACTAAAGCAGGTTTGAATGTATCTGTAAGAAGGAAATTTCTAGCAAATTATGGTAGCCTCCATTTTACTGTATAACATTTTCACCTCAAAGTAGGATATTAACAATATCACACGATGATTTTTAATGGTAACTATTAATAGCCTTCTTTCGATGAAACGAGGATTTCTCTGCCAGTTGACCCATGACTGATGAGTAGAAAGTGATTGGAATTTGTGCTACCTACCGGCTACGGTGCCTCGTTACAGACAGACATAAAACTCACAACTTTTGTGATCAAAATTTTTTTATTCTGACTTTGGGGTCATAGCTCCCTTTAAAAGTTAATTGACCAACCCTTGGTTCTGAACAACGTTTTAAACCGATATTATATAATAAATAAATTTGTAGCAAATGCTTAAATTTGATTGGTTAGAATTTTTTATCCATCATGTCATAGATAAAAAAAATTAACCGGAAGTCACATGTTGGGGTCTCAATTGGGAACATTTTTAATTTTAATTCTTTTTAAGCAATTATTATCCATCTAAATATTTTTAGGACAAGAAAAAAAAATTAATTAGGAATTAATTTATACTGATTGATCACAATTTTTCAGTCTTCGAATTTAGCCACAAGCCCGACGGTCCTGGTCAGTAAAATCAGCCGCTGACTTCTAAAATATCGCAAGTAAGAAGCCCGACGGGCTTGTGTGTCAAAAGTAACCAGAGATTCCCAAAAATGCCGGTCTGACGGACAAATCGGTAAAAATTAATTCGGTCCGGAAAAACATTGGTTTCCACCGGACCGACTGTCCTGTATAAAATACTGGGTTTGTTGTTTAAAAGAGCTCTTTTGATCTCCAATATGTCCATAATTTAGTTTTATTAAAACTAAAGTGAAAGGTCAGATCAAAACTCTTTTATTATAGCATTTATCGTTCTTCCATGCTATGATGAAGTTCAAGGACATTGACAAAATTAAAGTCACAATCTCAGAAACGCTTTACTGAAGGAAATATCAATATTTGAAACATAAGTACAAGAATCACTCCGGACCGGACATGTAAAAATGATCGGATATCAATTTGGCGCCAAATTTAAACTTGTCTTTTGTGCAAAATACGATAGAGGACTTGATTTAGGTTTTTGAAATATTGAAACCTATGAAATTGACAAGTATTACAAGCTTTTTCCTGATTATGACAAATAGTTGAAAAGATCCACTAAGATTTTTTTTCTCTGTGAATTTAAATAAAATACTTTGCTTTATTTATTAAAAAAAAATCTACAAAATGTTTACTTCAAAGCAGTCTTGTTTTAACAAACAATGTTCAGAAAAATATATATACAGTTAATTTGTGTCACTAAAACGAGAAATGGAAAATTGGTAGCCCTTGGTTGAAAGCTGCCAATTGATATAATAATAAACATGTGAAATTATTTTTGTTGTTATTCGGGCCAGTAAATTTGCATTCGGACTCCTAAATTCTACAACTCAAGAAGTCCGAATGGCTTGTGGGTCAAAAAGTTTTTCGTGAAGACTGATTTTTTGTTGGGTTTATTTCTTCATGAACCGAAAAAAAATTGAGATCAATCCTTAATTTAAAAAATTGGCCATTAACAATGTGAACGGTTTAATATTCCTTTGCACTTGTAACATACTCGATCATATACACTGATTTCAAGACCCCCTGCTGCATGGACACCTCTCCAGGTCATGCATCGTCACAGACAAATAAAACTCACAACTTTCATGATCGTGTACACTGATTTCTAGACCCCTTGCTGCATGGACATTTTATCCAGGTCAATTTCTGTGATAATATATGGTCATCAATCACCATAGGTCATTTGTTTTTATAACCATTTTCATGGGTATTGTAATATCTTAACTGCACTTAAATGATCCCCTTTCTATCTGTTTGTTTGATGGTATTTAATGGCACTTTCAACAATATTTAAGTTTTATTGTGTATTGTTGTGGCAGTCAGTTTTATTGGTGGAGGAAACCGGAACACCTGGAGAAAACCACCGACCTGTCGCAAGTCACTGACAAACTATCAGTGGTGATAGGCATTGATTGCATAAGTAGTTGTAAATCCAACTACCATACAATCACTGCCACGATTGCCCCTCCCCCCTCCTTTTTTTTTCTATCTGTAAAAGCTGCATTTGTTTCTGATGGTCGCTCCACTTGGACACATTTTCCTGATTCTGAGCAAACCAGTCTGGGGAGCATGCTAACCATTACTCCACTGATGTGGGGAGTTTTTATATACCCAGTAGTACTGTATCCTAAATTGTCATGCTTTATCATGTACAAAGCAAAAAACAATTACAGTCTAGAAAGTAGGAATAGTGGTAAGTGACGATAAGTTTGAAACTTTAACCCTACCTAACTTGATATATTGTGTATTTATGTTTGATGATTTTATCTTTACACAGATATTTAAGCCAGACAGAATGAATGGTTTTGAGATACAGACAGACGCTGAAGCTATGATGGAGAGACAGAGACGAGATTTGATTCCAGGTCTTACCACACCTAAGACTCCAGGACGAGGAAGGTAGTTATTACGTATATATCACGTTTTGTGTGTAAAAAAAAAACTCAAGTTTGACATGTTGAGCAGTTTACTGTATTTTTATGACCTGGTCGCTAGGCGTAAGGGGAAGATTGACATGTTGAGCAGTTTACTTTATGCCACGGTCGCTATGCGTCGGGAGATGGAGGAGCAGGAATTTATTTTTACCCATGTTGGTGTGTGCCCCCACATATTTGGTTTCTGAAGTCGCAAGTCACTGACAAACTTTATCACATATCGCCCTGATTGAGATTCGAACTCATAGCATCAGTGGTGGTAGGCACTGATTGCATAGGTAGCTGTAAATCCAACTACCATACGATCGCGACCACGACGGCCCTTATAGAAATTGTAATTCTGATGCCGTAACTGGAACCTTGAAAAAAATTTGTTGTTGATCATTGCCCAGTTGGATACCGAAATTTAAAGAACTTGCAAATTGTTTTTTTTTATCTTAATCATGGGGAATAAGATGGATTTTGTACACACAATTAACTTTTGTTTTTGTTTGTTTGTTTTTTTTTTTTAGATAATTTGCAGAGGGATAAAAAAGAAAAATTCAATATTTCCAACCTCTTCAATTGTAAATATTAGAAAGTCGAAAATACAGCTATTAATGTTTAGATAATTTGCCGAGGGACAAACAGAAAAATCCAATATTTCCACTCCTCTGCAATTTTAGAGAGTCGAGAATACAACAATAAATGTTGTTGGTTTTTTTTTAGGAATCCTGGAGAATTTGTAAAGTCTGTTTGGTTTAGGCAGATTTTCGGTTACTCAGGGTTCGGTTTTAGACTGCTTTCACTGTATAAATGTTTTTTTTTATAGAAAACCTGGAGAATTTGCAGAACCTGGCCGTACGTCTGATCCTACATGTGTTGATGATATAGATGACGGAAACATCTTTTCTGTCTTCGTATCTTACGTTGAAATATACAACAATTATGTGTACGATCTGTTAGAAGAAGTACCACACGACCCTATCACAGGATACAAGTAAGTCAAATCTTTGTGTGTGGTAAAATCTTCTTGTTGTGTAACCGCATCTCATTCAGTGATGTAATGCTTAGTGTGTTCGCCTCGAGTGCAGTAGATCGTTGGTTCGAGCCCTGGTCGGGTCAAACCAAAGACTTTAAAATTGGTATTTATTGTTTCTCCGCTAAGCACGCAGCATTAAGGAGAAAGAGCAAAGACCGGTTGTAGTGTGCGAAATTCCCGGTGGCTGATAGTCGCTATTTATGAAATTGTGCATGCGCTATGAAGCGTCGTGGCATACACAATTTTTTTGGACGCAGATGGCGAATGGAATACTGCTGTAAAGATACAAAAGGATAAAAAGAGAGTGTATATGATCTTCAGATAACATCTTTCATTCAAACTTCTGATCAAAACTGCCATGGTGATCTTTTTTTGTAAGGCCAAATAAAATAAAAGTTCTGGTTCTCAGACAACGGCGCCCCCTCAAAATTTCAGCTGATGAGTCGTTTTTATTGCCGTATTTTTGAAGGAAAAAAATAATTCAAATTTACCGCCAAATTTAAGTTTTCAAGCGTGCCGGTGACGCAGACGAGTTTTGACAAACGTTTGAATGACTGATCAATCGAAAACGAAAGTAAAAATTCAGCATGGCTACGAGTGAAAACACTGTCCTCGTCAGTTTTAATGTACAGTTACGTTCCAAACAAATAGTTCCGTGGACTATCCTGCCTGTTGACAGAACAATGACAGTTACAGAGTTATGTAAGAGTATATTCGTGGGTGATTTTACGGACAAAAAAGAGGTTGGAGAAAACAACAACCCTTTCGTTAATTTTGACCTGAAGTACGAGGTGTCTGTTGGAAAATCCAAATCAACAGAAATGGACAGTGCCTAAATAGTAGAATTGAACTGGTTTGCGTTATGTTTTTAAACTGCTGAAAATAAAAGCAAAATATAAAAACCCTTCCCATGTTGGATTGGAAATAAAAATCCTACCTACCTTGCCCTTTTTTTTTTTTGAATCCATTGTCTGAGAACCAGAACATTTTCTTTAGATGGCATAAAAAGCGGGACCGTGTCCTATAAATTAAAACACTGTTTTGTAAACTTTTATATTTTAACTTACAATTTCGACTTTTTTTTATTATTGAACACCCGGATTCGTAAAATTGAGGAATTTCTGCAAATTTTAAGCCATACATGAATTAGTGGTCTAGGGATAGCTCGCGGATTTGTTTTTGAAAATGGATCTCTCGTTGACACATAAATCAACATGGTGTCCTATTTTCTTTGAACCACTTTGGACACTCAATAGTGTTACAAAATCATATATTTATTGCTTTTAAAGCATGAATGAGATAAAGAAAACCTACAAATTGGTTTGATATTATTATATTATAATCAACATGAAAAAGGGATGACATAGCAGTGCTGCAGTGGTACTAGTCAAGTAAAAATATTAGATATAATTAATGAAAATTTGAAATCTTATTTTTAGCTCAAATGATACTCAGAATGCAGGATTTTGCTTCAATTTTTTTTAAATCAAACCCATCAGACTGGACCCATGTTGTCTGTAATGCTGAGTGATGGGGCCATGATGAATTTGATGAAGGCAGCCCAATTGTCTATCTACTCAGGCAAAAATAAATACTTGAGTTTCCGCTAACCCTACCGACCCTGACTTTTTTGTACCTACCTAAACATTTTTTTGTCATTTTTTAACAAGCACTATTAAAGTCAGAATGTGTGTCCCCTGAAGAAACTAGCTAAAAATATTTTAAAAAATATAATCTTTTTTCTACCTACCGACCCTAATATTTAAGAGCATGTTAGCAGAAACACAGGTATTTTTTTTCTTGGCCTCATGTTTCATGCACTGCGGTTGACTCAGAACCAGAATAATGTGTCCGAGTGAAGTGACATGTCTACCCACAGACTTGTTTCATTGAGCTAACAAGTTATAAAAATCCAACTCGGCGTGTTGGTCTAGAACAAAGCGGACCTCATCATCATCTCCTTGAAAATTAACTTGTTATCAAATGATATAGCTGGAAAAAAAATTGCTGAATTGGTGTTAAACAACAATCACTCACTCAATCTTTTTATAATTTTATGTTATGTTTCAGACCTCCTCAGTCGAAGATTTTAAGAACAGACTCTGGTGATAATATGTATGTCATGAACTGTGTTGAGGTCGAGATCAAAAGTCCACAGGAAGCATTTGAAGTTTTATTCAAAGGTAAGTGCAAAGAGGTCAAACAAGAAATTGATTGTTAAGATAACGTACACAGTTAAACCTGTCTAAGCCAAACCTCCTTGAGACCAACGTTTGTGTTCACAATAGACAGGTGTATGATTTGTACAGATTTAAATGAGAAAAATATCCCACCTTAGGTTTATTGTGTTTAACGCCACTTTCAACAATATTTCAGTTGTATCGTGGTGGTCAGTTTAATTAATGGAGGAAACTAAGAAGAGTACATAGACATGTTGCAAGTCACTGACAAACTTGATCACATAATGTTGTATTGAGTACACCTAACCATGAACAAGTCACTGACAAACTTGATCACATAATGTTGTATTGAGTACACCTAACCATGAACAAGTCACTGACAAACTTGATCACATAATGTTGTATTGAGTACACCTAACCATGAACAAGTCACTGACAAACTTGATCACATAATGTTGTATTGAGTACACCTAACCATGAACAAGTCACTGACAAACTTGATCACATAATGTTGTATTGAGTACACCTAACCATGAACAGTGTTCACACTCACAATTATTGTGATGATAGGCACTGATTGTACAGGTAGTTGTAAATCCAGCTACCATATGATCACGATCCTGACATTGGGACTTTATTTGAAGCTTGGTGTATACAGGATTGTTGTTTCTTCAGCATTCGGCTTTGACAGGTTTCACTGTAATAAGTAGGAGTGAAACGATATACCGAATGACGATGCATCGCGGTATTTTATTGACCACACGGTACAATGGGTGCCCCTTACGATATTGATGACACAATACGACTGGGTGCTCCTTACGATATTGACGCCATGGTACGACTGGATGCTCCTTACGATATTGACGCCATGGTATGACTGGGTGCTCCTTAGATATTGGCGATATTGTTTCAACAGATTATTTCTTTAATCTTTAGTACCAAAAACTGTTAAAGTCAATGGAATAAAATAATTTTTTTATTCCAAAATCAAAATTTGTTTAGCTACATAAATACTGTGTGTTTTTTTTCTTTCAAATATTAGTTTTAATTTTCACGGACGTATGTGGCAAATCCTTATGAAGAAAAAAAATGGTGATGCACACAAAGGTATGCAAAATGTCACAATACGTATCGTGATACGTATCGTCACTTGTCTGTGTTAGCGGTAGACAGTTTTTTGCATTAGCCAACGTGGCTAATATGAAGTAATTTCTCTTAGCCACAAAAGTATTCACTTAGCCACATTGAACAAAGACAAAAAGAATCATAATTTTTTAATAATTAACAGTAAAATCTGATTCAACCCACCATTTGTTTGGAAATGCCTGTACCAAGTCATGGTCATTACAGTTTTCCCAGTTTTCCGGTTGTTAACTGATTTTGTCTGTTTGTATACTTATGAGTTTTGCCTTTCCTTTAGAAGATTGTTCAGAGTTACAGTAGGTAATTTTGTTATTACCCTTACTTAATGCATTATAACCCAACAAAATCTAATAAAATTAAGGTTTAACCAAACAAAATCTAACAAAATTAAGGTTTAACCCAACAAAATCTAGCACAATTGCACAGTTGAACTAAGTAAACAGGCAAACATATATCTCCACCTAAATACATTCAATATTAGTAGACTGAAAAAAAAAATACGAATGACAAAATTATAATAAACAATAAATAATAAAGTAAAAAATGTAACAATGACTAAATAAAAGAGGGAGAAGTGACTTCTCTTTCAAGGAGGTGAGAGGGAGAAGTTAAAGACAGCAGAGAGAAGTGGGGGGACTTCTGGGAGAAGTTAATGGCGATAATCCGAAACAATGCTTTGCGACCTGTTTGAAGTTACCTTGCCCAAATTTAGAAATTAGTAAAAAGCTGTCTGATCCGATTTGTTCTGTGTTTTTTTTTTAATTCATAATTGCCTAAAGGACATCCATTTAATGTCAAATATTCATTTGTGTCTACCTTGACTATTGGAGTCTAGCTAG
>MJUT01051123.1:92331-127727 GCA_002080005.1 Gigantidas platifrons
TTTTTTCCTTTTGAAATATTACTGTGCTTTGATCTTATGTCACACAAATTGTAATAAGTCATATTTGTGTAGTCTTCAGCAGAAGATAGATGACCCTGCCAATTTGCTCAACGCTCCAACTATATAGCTAGGGAATGAAAATATAGCACAAACGTAACGTATATTGACACTGATACTGATAGTGAAAAACTGATGCAAGTAAAGCCAAAGGCTGTAATTATTATTATTATTACCAATGGAACTTAGTAAAACTACTCTCTCAAAGTCAATTTTTCAATTGCAGAGGTATTAACATTAGTTTAAACTAATGTGAATACCTCTACAATTAAAACAATATTAACAATCACACGTGTCTGCAATGTAAACAGTTCTATAAATAGATCGCAATTTTAAATACCAATCGGATTTGGATCGATAAAAATCCAAAATGTCCCTGTGCATTTAGTTTCAACAAATTTTGAATGGCAAACCTTTGCATATATATATGAACATAATTAAATGTGAGAACTAAGATTTTATGTCATAGAAATGAGAAATAAATAAATCAAAAGTTTGTTTGGTTAAAAGTGGCTTCGCCATGTCTTTTCCCCAATATAAATAAATTAAACTGGAAAATAGTTGATCGAGAGTGGAAGGAAAATAATTGATCAAGAAGGGGAACCAGGTCAAAGACTATTTAATTAATCAATTTCGGTCACAGACCTAAAAATCTCGGAATCAAAAGCTAAACCAATCATTATCGCGAGAATTCCCGAAAGACTACATAACCGCACCGAATTTCCGTATGACTTTAATATTACTTTTCTTGATTTTGTTTTCGCCACTGTGGCTAACGGGAATGAAAATCTTCTCGCCACTTTCAAGTTGGATTAGCATTTGGCGACGTGGCGATCGTTTAGCGCTAACACAGCTTGTCTAAAATATTGCAATACGTATCGTGAAAACAATTCTGTATCGTTACACCCCTAGTAATAAGTTATTATCCCTTCGCCAACGAAGTTGCGAAGGGATATAGTAATGCTACCATCCGTCCTTCTGTAACATCCTTGTGACCCCTCTAGAATCAACATCTTTCAATGGATTTTGACCAAACTTGTTATATACTTAGTCCTGAAGAGAATCTGGAACCCTATTGATTTTCAAGGTCAAATGTCAAGGTCACTGTCAAATTTTTTCCGAGTAACATCCTTGTGAACACTCTACAATCAACATCCTTCAATGGATTTTGACCAAACTTGGTCCTTAGGAGAGTCTGGAACTCTATTGATTTTCAAGGTCATAGGTCAATGGTCAAGATCACAGGGTCTAATTTTTACCCTGTAACATCCTTGTGAACACTCTAGAATCAACATCCTTCAATGGATTTTGACCAAACTTGGTACATACTTTGTCCTTAAGAGAATCTGGAACCCTATTGAATTTCAAAGTCATAGGTCAAAGATAAAGGTCACCAGGTCAAATTTTTAGGCGAGGGGATACGCCACGCTTAGCGTTACCCTTGTTTCTATTGTATTTTTAGCTCACATTGCATACAAGATCATCTGAGCTTTTGTCGTAACTTGGTATCTGTTGTCTTACATTTTAAACTTACTTTTTGCAAAAAATATTCTCCTCTGGCTCCGAAACCACGGTGCCAATTTTAACCAAACTTTGTTTGAATCAACTCTATGGTATCAAGTTTCTAAATGTGTCCATTGGGCCACTAATCATACAACATGGCTGCTGTTACTATAAATAGATCATAGATGTAACAACAACTGCAGAGCCTATAAAGTCATATTTTTTTCACGAGACGATCTGAAATTTGAATAGTAGTTTATTGAAAAGCATGACATATGTTGTGTGTTCTGCTCAATTATATATATTTTTTAATTACAGGGCAGAAGAGACGTAAAGTGGCACATACAGCATTGAATGCTGAATCTAGTCGTAGTCACAGTATCTTTAATATCCGTCTAGTCCAAGCTCCTCTCGATTCTAACACAGATCAGATAGCACAGGTCATGGTGAGTGAGATGGCATTGTCAATTTTTCTTAGTCGCATCGGTGGCATAATCGTTAACATGCACGCCTCGAGTGCATGAGATTTTAGCTTCGAGCCCCAGTCGGGTCAAACCAAAAACTATGAAATTGGTATTTGTTGCTTCTCCGCTAAGCACGGAGCATTAATGACAAAGAACAAAGACTGGTTGGCTCGGAATCAGACTAATGTGTCCAAGTGGAGCGACATGTCTACTGGCAGACTGTTGTTTCAGTGGGCTAGCACTATAAAAATCCAACTCAGCGTGTTGGTCTAGTACAAAGCATATCTCATTGAAAATTAACTTGTTCTCGTCATAATATAGCTGAAAAATTGCTGCATTGGTGTTGAACAACACTCACTCACTCACTAAATTTTTCTTTGATGAAGGGAGACTATGCCCCATTCCCTGGTCCACCTCTTGTTCTTCCTTGACACTATTGGAAGTTGACAAGTATGTAAAATGATTATAAAGAATCTCCTCAAAATGAAAAAGATTTAATAGATAGTTACTTGATTTGATTTCAATTCCGATCTTTTTGTGAAATGAGTGTTTTAGAAGAGTCCATCATGATTGTATGTATTACTGTACAGGTGAGGGTTTTTTATCCAGGAATACTGGTTTTCTTCACTGATAAAATTTGCCGCCACAATATTAATTGAAATATATGTGTTGTTAAAAGTGGAATTCAACACCAGTAGTATTTGAATCCCTTTTATTACCCCTCCCTCCGTAGGACTTCAATCAAAGCCGTATAAATATGGTTTGTGTTGAAATGCATATTTGTTTGGTGTAGCACTAAGATTAAAAAAAATTACCTTGATGCAAACATGTCCACTTTTATGTACTGTAATTTCTATTTTTGTAGGATCGAGAAAAGAACATATGTGTTAGTCAGCTGTCACTTGTAGATTTAGCTGGAAGTGAAAGGACACATCGAACAAAGAACAAGGGAGACAGAATAAAAGAAGCTGGTATAATTCTGTTAATATTAATTAGCTTGTTTATGTCTTCACCGCTGGGTTTTTGGGTGTGTTATATTTTACCAATTTTAGTCAATTTTTTTTCCCACCATGTGGCATTTAATATCTACACACTTTAGAATTCACAATTTCATTTTTTCAAGACTTTGTGTATTATTATTTCCCCGCGATAGCGGTGAGGGTTATATAGTAATAGTGTCTGTCTGTCTGTCTGTCCATCTGTCACACTTTCTTGTTTATGCAATAACTTGAATAAACATGGATAGATTTGAATAATTTTTTGCATGTGGCTTGTAATTATCATTATCTTGGATGGGTTCTAACATGGAAATATTTGAAGCAAGGATTTTTGGGAGAAAATCTTAGTTTTTGGTTGAAAAATCACCAATTTTGAGAATTGTGTCTTGTTTACATGATAACTTTAGTAAACATAGATAGATTTGAATAATATTTTGCAAGTGGCTTATAATTATCATTATCTTGGATTGATTCTAACATGGAAATATTTGAAGCCAGGGTTTTGGGGGAAAATGTTAGTTTTTGGTTGAAAAATCAACAATTTTGATAATTGTGTCTTGTTTACGTGATAACTTTAGTAAACATGGATAGATTTGAATAATCTTTGCATGTGGCTTGTAAGTATGTTATACATTAAGACTGCAGGCTGCATTTTATAAATATATAAAACTAAATATTATGCAAGTGCGGGGGGATACGTCGCGCATTCATGCGCTAGGCAGATCTTTTATTTACACACAAAGGACCCTTTCCCAATGAAAAATTTTCTAAAGTCATGCAAAATTCACAAAATTTTCATTAATGCCCCCTTAAATTTGATTCTCAGTTTTAGCAATTTAGACTGCAAAAGATAAACCAGTATACAAAACAAAGCCATAATATTTTACTTTCACTTTGACATTTTCATTTTTGAAAACAAAGTAACCAAGGAAAATGTAATTAGACTGGCATTTTGTCCTGTTCCCAGCTGCTGTCAAATGTCCTGACAGTGGTATGGAACTTTTACATCTACCTATACAATCATTGCCTATCACCAATTACTAATGAATTATGGGTAAAACCACATGACTTGGATGTGATGGTCCATAGGTATCCATTTTCTAAATTATATCCCCAACCAAGATGGCTGCCATAGCAAGATAAAGATAGGAATTTGTTTAAATATATAGAACATCTACACGTATATGTTTTAGATCAGAAAGGACTGAAATTTAAACTGTAAATATGAGATATTGCTTTGTCTACACAGTGTTTCTCAAGGTTTATTGAAGTTGAATGGACATTTGGTCCAGTGAAGGAGTATGACTTACTGGACCCAGCAGCAAGTTTACAGGACATTCACATACTCCACAGAGGAGGTGCTCAGATTCCTAAGTGGTCATTTGGTCCAGTAATGAATAACCTTGTACTGGACCAATCCAATTATTACTGGACATTGCCACATGTCGTACAAACCTTGGGAATGATTGTCTACACATTCGACCTTGAATTTACATATTGATAAAATGAGTTGCTAGAACCAGGCAAATATCCATTTATCCATGCATGTTCTTGTCTAATTTTAGTCTGATGTAAACATATGTGATTCTAAATGCAGTCTGATGTACGCATATGTGATTTTCTTTCAGGTAATATTAACCAATCTTTAATGGTGCTAAGAAGTTGCTTAGAGCTGCTGAGAGAAAATCAGAAAACTGGAATGGCAAAGGTAGGGGGAAAAAGATACCGTGATTTTGTGTCTATTAAACGCACCCACCTACAAATCATCATTTTAAAGCATAAGGTTGCGTTTTATACATACCAAAAGATGGTAATTCTTGTAATAATAAGGAATCAAAATCCTTATCTTAGTTTAGAGTATTTTTCTGCCTTAAATAAGATAGCCATAGAAAACAGATGTACATTTAACATTGATTGATTGTTTGATTGGTGTTTAACACCAACTTTATCCCATAGAAAACAGATGTACATTTAATATTGATTGGTAGATTGTTGTTTAACACTTACTTTAGCAAGATTTCAGCTATATCCTGGCATTATTTAACATTTGAAATGGAATAAAGTAGTAGTAGTTTATGGTGTTTAACGCCACTTTCAACAATATTTCAGTTATATTGTGGCGGAAAATGGAATAAAATATATGAATTTCTCACTATAATAATTCCAATCATCAGAGGTTTGATGGAGTATGAAGTTCAGAGGTCTAAATTTAGGTTTGTCTGACTTGTCTTTACCAGTCTGAATTAGATTCTTGCCAGAAATATTTCCAATCATCAGTGGTTTGATGGAGTTCAGAGGTCTATATTTAGGTTTGTCTGACTTGTCCCTATCAGTCTGAATTAGATTTGAACACTTGAAGTAAAAAGTAAGACTGTTTGTCTGAGGAACAAGTAACATATACAAATAAAATGGTGGGTTTTTAAAATACTTGCCAGACGAATAAAAGTGGATAGATCTTGTTATTGTAGAGGCCTGAAATGTACTAGATAAAGTCCACTATTATCAAAGATTCATATTTCTGAGCATGTCTAAAATTCTTCAAGCGCTTGCGCTATCATCAAGGATTCATATTTCTGAACACGTCTGAAATTTGGCAAACGCTCGCCCTATCATCAAGGATTCATATTTCTGAACACGTCTGAAATTTGGCAAGCACTCACTCTATCATCAAGGATTCATATTTCTGAACACGTCTGAAATTTGGCAATCGCTCGTTCTATCATAAAGGTTTCATATTTCTGAACACGTCTGAAATTTGGCAAACGCTCACTCTATCATCAAGGATTCATATTTCTGAACACGTCTGAAATTTGGCAAGCACTTGCTCTATCATCAAGGATTCATATTTCTGAACACGTCTGAAATTTGGCAAACGTTCGTTCTATCATAAAGGTTTCATATTTCTGAACACGTCTGAAATTTGGCAAACGCTTGCTCTATTATCAAGGATTCATATTTCTGAACACGTCTGAAATTTGGCAAGATTTATATGCATAATGCTGGATAATAAATATTGACTTAATTTTCACAGTTCCTATTTAACAGACATCACATTGCATTTTCGTTTTTATATTCTTACTGTGGAACTAACTGGTTTCTTTGTTATTTCAGCTGGTTCCCTACAGAGATTCTAAATTGACCCACTTATTTAAGAATTATTTTGAAGGGGACGGCAAAGTGAGGATGATAGTATGTGTTAATCCTAAAGCTGAGGAATATGATGAAACAGTTGTAAGTATTTTTTGTTTGTTTGATGGTGTTTAATGCCACTTTCTGCCATATTTCAATTATATCGTAATGGTCAGTTTTATTGGTGGAGGAAACCACCGACCTGTCGCAAGTTATTGACAAACTTTATCACATAATGCTGTACACCTCTTCTTGATCGAGATTCGAACTCACAACATCATTGGTGATAGGCACTGATTGAATAGGTAGATCCAACTACCATACTATCACGGCCACGACGACCCCCGTAGATTTATGTGTATGGTCATTGTATGGAATGATTCACATGATGAATTATTCATGTTTATTCAACAACAATAGATGAGACTCCTCCCATTCATTACTTTTAAGGATCAGGACAATTTCCATAGAGAGCAGCATTATGTGATAAAGTTTGTCAGCAACAGGTCTATGGTTTTCTCTGGGTACTCCACTTTCCTCCACCAATAAAACTGACCAGTATGATATAATTAAAATATTGTTGAAAGTGGGGTTAATCACCATAAACCTAACTCATGGAGGGGAGTGAAGGGTCCGTCATGTCGTGGCTGTGATTGTATGGTAGTTGGGATCACATCAACCTCTGCAATCAGTACCTATTCTGAGTCACCATATCAAGCCATTAGATAAAATACATGTGTTTTCTCTAATCCTACCAACCCTAATACTTTATAGTGTCGACCATAAAGTTTTTATTGTCATTTTTGGAAAAGCAGCATTAAAGTCAAATTCTTGTCCTGTATAACCTGGGGGAGAGGAATTAAAAATAAATCATTTTACCTACCTACCCGATTTCTCTTTCAAAAATATCAGCAGAAACGCTGGTATTTTTTTGTCCATATCTGTATGACGATGTCCATGGAATGGGTTCATACCCGCAGAGCTCCTCAGCGTCCTAAGGTGGTATATTGAAGAGTGGGGGTGTCAGGGTATAATACGAAAGCCACCCGCAAGACCATCCTACTGAAGTTGGATGGTACTTAGATTTATTTTTTCATAAATGCGGTAACAAATGTTATCCTTTCCTTTTTCAGCATGTGATGAAGTTTGCAGAGATGACCCAGGAAGTTTTAGTCACCAAATCACAACAAGTTAAATTTGAGATCCTGCCAACACCAACCAAGAAAGTTCCACCTGTCACAGGTAGGTCATAACATAAATACTTGTTACATGTACAGTCAAGCCTGTGACAAAGAAAAAGTGACCTTATAAGACAGGTGACCGCTTAAAACAGGTTCATTTCATATGAAATTTTCTATGACAGGACAAGAAAAAGTTAACCTTTTTAAACAGGTGGCTACTTTAAGGTATATTGTCTACCACAATCGTAATTTTTCTTACCCAACATTATTGTCGTTTTCCGTACTGACCTTCATAAAATGAAGATTAAACACAGAATTATTGGCGAATACGCTACGAAACGTTAAGATTCAAACAACATTAAACTAGCGTGACAATCATGAAGTGTTTGAATCTTAACAGTATTTTCCTTACATCAAAGCTAAAACCCCGAGAGTTCCAGACTTCCGTTTTTTATAGGTGGTGCTGTTACTTTCACTTTAAATTTTTGTCATCCTGGACAATAATTCCATTAACGATAGTTTTGGGTCTTTTTTGTCAAAAAAAAGAACACCAATCGTATCTTTTGCAGCATAACTGATTAATGATAGCTTAAATAAATAATTTATGGACAGTTAAAATTTTTCAACAAAATCGTAGACAATATGCCTTTAATAGAGGTGACAGCATGGGCAGGTTTGACTGTACAATAGAATAACATCAGTGATGAAGGTCGAGACAGACATTATCAATAGTTATACAGCAAGTCTGATAGAACGAGCTGTGGTGGTACTACTGATAATTTATGTCTAGACTGATAGAACGAGCTGTGGTGGTATTGCTGATAATTTATGTCTAGACTGATAGAACGAGCTGTGGTGGTACTACTGATAATTTATGTCTAGACTGATAGAACGAGCTGTGGTGGTACTACTGATAATTTATGTCTAGACTGATAGAACGAGCTGTGGTGGTATTACTGATAATTTATGGCTAGACTGATAGAACGAGCTGTGGTAGTACTACTGCTAATTTATGTCTAGACTGATAGAACGAGCTGTGGTGGTATTACTGATAATTTATGTCTAGACTGATAGAACGAGCTGTGGTGGTACTACTGATAATTTATGTCTAGACTGATAGAACTAGCTGTGGTACTACTGATGATTTATGTCTAGACTGATAGAACGAGCTGTGGTGGTACTACTGATAATTTATGTCTAGACTGATAGAACGAGCTGTGGTGGTACTACTGATAATTTATGTCTAGACTGACGTTTAATGTTTGATAGAACGAGCTGTGGTGATACTAAGTGATAATTTATGTCTAGACTGATAGAACGAGCTGTGGTGATACTACTGATAATTTACTGTCTAGACTGACGTTTAATGTTTGATAGAACGAGCTGTGGTGGTACTACTGATAATTTATGTCTAGACTGACGTTTAATTTTTGATAGAACGAGCTGTGGTGATACTACTGATAATTTATGGCTAGACTGATAGAACGAGCTGTGGTGACACTACTGATAATATATGGCTAGACTGATAGAACGAGCTGTGGTGGTACTACTGATAATTTATGTCTAGACTGATAGAATGAGCTGTGGTGGTACTACTGATAATTTATGTCTAGACTGACGTTTAATGTTTGATAGAACAAGCTGTGGTGGTACTACTAATAATTTATGTCGAGACTGATAGAACGAGCTGTGATGGTAATACTGATTATTTATGTCTAGACTGACGTTTAATGTTTGATAGAACGAGCTGTGGTGGTACTACTAATAATTTATGTCTAGACATGTTTAATGTTTGATAGAACGAGCTGTGGTGGTACTACTGATAATTTATGTCTAGACTGATAGAACGAGCTGTGGTGGTACTACTGATAATTTATGTCTAGACTGAGGTTTAATGTTTTCATTGTTAGCTCATGTGTTTGATGTCATACTGACAAATAATTGTCAGTAATAGCCTCAATCCGTTGATTCTAAAAATATCTCTGTGAGATCAAAGGGAAAAGGTATACCCCCAGTATATAAATTGCCGATAATTTTCAAGTATTGTCGAGTTAAGAAAACTCTTCTGGTGTATGTAGGGGGATTGTTTTTTTTTTCAAGTGTCTGTCCATTCATAAAAGATAAACCTATCCCCCCGACACACATCGGAAGGGTTTTTCTTTGAACTCTAATATACTTCTGGTTTGTGTCAGGGGGAATAGGTTTTTTTTCTATGTCGATCCATTTCATTTCCATTCATATACCTGAGTCTACTTCAACCGAATTTTTAAGGTAAAAAAATCAAGCATGAACCATAATGAAAGCGAGAGGTTTGGCGCCGTAAAATCTGATTCAATCCACCATTTCTTTAGAAATGCCTGTACTAAGTCAGGGCCATTGTGGTTTTCCCAGTTTTCCGGTTGTTGACCGAATTTGTCTGTTTGTTGATTTATGAGTTTTGACTTTCCTTTTGGAAGATTGCTCGGTGTTCGGTAATCTTGTTATTCCCTTATTTGACAATTTTCACCAAAAGATCTTATAAGAGTTATGGTTCTTGACCAATTGACATTTTACTCAAGATTGTTTACATCTTGTTCTTTTGACATTGACTTCTTATTTGTATTATAATACAATTCTATTTATACTCTCTATAATGAATAAGGGGCAGTCGTGGCCGTGATCGTATGGTAGTTGGATTTACAACTACATATGCAATCAGTGCCTATCACCACTGATGTTGTGGTTCGAATCTCGATCAGGGCAAGGTGTACAACATTATGTGATAAAGTTTGTGACTTGTAACAGGTTGGTGGTTTTCTCCAGGTCCTCCGGTTTCCTCCATCAACAAAAACGACCCCCTATAGATAAGCAACCTTTATACACTATTTTATGTCTGAACACCATCTATGTTGTAATATGATCGTGGGTTCAAGCCCTGGTTGGGTAAATCCAAAGACTATAAAATTGCTATTTGTTGCTTCTACGCAGCATAAAGGAAAAAGATTTAAGACTGGTTGGCTCTGAATCAGGATAATGTGTCCGAGTGGAGCTACATGTCTACCCGTGGACTCTTGTTTCAGTTAGCTAGCACTTGGAAAATCCATCTAAGCGTGTTGGTCTAATACAAAGTTGACATCATCATCATTTCATTGAATGCCTTGTTCTCGCCATGATATAGCTCAGATATTGCTGAGATGGCGTTAAACAACAATCACTGATTATAATATTTCTAATTTGTTTTACAGATAACTATATACCCATGATGACATACAGTCTTGGACCAAGTTTTCCTTCGTTGGAGGTATGAAGTACTTTAGATAATATTATTTTTATTGTCAAAAAAAGTGTGTACTGATTGACAGACACCTTGTTGTAATAGTGAGTAGGATTTACACAGGTGCCACTTGTGGAGCACAAACTTTTTACCATTCCGGAGCACCTGATTTCACCCCTGGACTGGGTTGCACAAACGTCAATTAAATTTAAGTCTCAATTAAACCTGAAGTGTAAATTAATTTCATGCAAATTTCAAGTAATTTTGTTCTTTTTCTTTTGGTCATTGTATTGACTGTCTTTTGATTTATGACACCACTTTTGTATTTTCAAACTTGTTATGCCCCCACGACTATTGGTCGGGGGGCATATTGTTTTACCCCTGTCCGTCCGTTCGTCACATTTAGTATGCATAGTTTGTCCGGCTAACTCCTCCTACAGTTTTTGAGCTAGACCTTTTATATTTTGTAGACAGTTAGTACCAACACTGAAGGTGTGCATATTATATGGATTTTGATTTTCAACAATTTTTTACAAAATTATGCATATATGAACTTAGCCATTGAAACCTGTTAACGTGTAAACAACGCTCCTTCACATTGTTAGGTACAGATTCATTTATTTCAGTCATTTCTGCTTGATGCTGAATAAGAAAAACATTGGTTTACCCTTTTGCAATTATAACCGCGGGGGCATTGTATGTGTCTTGCAGACACAAACAACTTTCAAAGTCTATACATAAGTTTTCTACATCATAGCCAATGAATAATATACCATTCCTTGAAATTAAGTTATATTGAAAATCCATTTTGGCTCTTCAAGACGTTTTCTTTGCATTATACCCCTACACATTCCTCAGAGCCAAACCAAAAGTTAAGGGTTAAGGTAGTAAATTGGGGTTGGGGGGGGGGGTTGAGTTGGGGGCATTCAATTATCTAGACTTACATATGTCTTCCTGTGGTAGGTTAGTAGGTTAGTATCTTACAGGGTTGTAACAGTTTTCTCAATGAAAAGTTTTATCTAACATTAGCAGTAAGTATGTATTTCTATAGATATTCACAATTTTAATCATTAAAGGAGCTGTCGTGTGGCCATAATCATATGGTAGTTGGATTTACAACTACCTATGGAATCTGTGCCTATCACCACTGATGTTGTGAGTTCGAATCTCGATCAGGGCGAGGTGCACAACATAAGGTGATCAAGTTTGTCAGTGACTTGCGACAGATCGGTGGTTTTCTCCGGGTTCTCCTGTTTCCTCCACCAATAAAACTGACCGATATAACTGAAATATTCCACAGAACATGTAGTGATATCTATATTAAGAGGTCACCTTTGGAACAAAGAAAAAGTGGTCATTTAAGACAGGTGACCTCTTAAAAGAGCTTCAATTCATATCAAGTCTTCTATGACAGAGTAAAAAAGTGTGACCTTTTAATACAGGTGATTAGTAAATAGTGGTGATCACATGTTTTACTGTACAGTTTAAATTTGTTTTTTTAGTTTCATTGTTCAATTGAGTCTCATAGATGTATACTTTTTTTAATAGGTGTTACACAGTCGAGATGAATACACGTTGGACACTTTGTCAGATTACTTAGAGGAACGAATCAGAATCAGGGAAAGTCAGGAGTTAGATTTTCACAGGAAACGTATGTTAACTTTCAATGTCATATACTATCATTCTAGGGGCCGCCATGGCCATGATCGTAAGGTAGTTGGATTTACAACTACCTGTGCAATCAGTGCCTACCACCACTGATATTATTATGAGTTCGAATCTCGATCAGGGCGAGATGTACAACATTATGAGATAAAGTTTGTTAGCGACAGGATAGTGGTTTTCTCTGGGTCCTCCCGATTTCCTCCACCAATAAAAATGACCTCCATGATATAACAGAAATATTGTTGAAAGTGGCATTAAGCACCATCAAACAAACGAACAAACAATACAATCATTCTATTTATACCCCCACTCGTATAGAGGGGGCTATATTGCAATCACCTTGTCCGTCCGTCCGTTCACACTTTCGTAACAGATATCTCAGCTTCTACTGGAAGAAATGATTTTATATTTAATATGTGGCTTTGGCATGGTGACTTGTACCGTGTCTCCCCTTTCCAGGTTTACCGCACATCTACTTCCTGTTTACAGTGCGACTTGGGGTGTTCTTAGCACGACGTAGTGTGCAACATCTTGTTTAAATTAGATGTGTGTTGTATCTATTTAGGGGCGATCATGGTCATGATCATGTAGTAGTTGGATTAACAACTACCTATGCAATCAGTGCCTGTCACCACTAGCGTTGTGAGTTCAAAACCCACTCATGGCGAAGTGTTCTCGATACAATATAATGTGATAAAGTTTCTCAGTGACTTGTGACAGGTCAGTGGTTTCTCTGGGTACATTAGAGTCCTCCACCAATATAACACTACCAAGATATATCTGAAATATTGTTGAAAGTGGTGTTAAACACCATAACCATAACCCTACTGTATCTATTTNTTTTTTTTTTTTTTTTTTTTTTTGGTAATGCACTAACTTCTCACGGGTCACACCAGGGTTCATATATTCATATATTCAACCTAGCCAATCGGCTATCAGCCTATTAAATTGTTAGGTGTCAAAACAGGGTTTTGAATATTACTTTTGTAACCATTGAAGTCAAAGAAGTAAGGAATGAGTTATTTTCGTATGCTGTTTTGTATATTGTTTTTGGATTCTTTTATTCTTACATTTTAAAATAAAGCAATTTTCGTTTTGTTTTTACTTTCTTTGATGAGAACTATTAATTTTATGTAATTCTTAAAAAAAAATACTTCAATTGATTCTTTCATGTTTAAAAATAACGTAGACAAAATTGTATTGTTTGTTTGTGTTTAATGCCACGTTCAAAAATATTTCAGTTATATTGTGGCAGTCAGTTTTATTGATGGAGGAAACCGGAGGCCCCTGAGAAAACCACCAACCTGTCGCAAGTCAGTGGCAAACTTTATCACATAATGTTGTACACCTAGCCCTGATCAAGATTCGAACTCACAACATCAGTGGTGATAGGCACTGATTGCATAGACAGTGTGGGAAACCATTTTTTTCAAACACTCGCCAAAATGGCGAGTGGACTGAAACAAGTACTCGCCAAAATGAAATAGAGCTCGCCATGTTTGGCGAGTGACATTTTTTTTAAACTCGCCAACAAATACCAAATAAACAATACAGTAATGTTCAACAATTTATTTTGCAGATTTTGACACGTCATTAACTTGGTCAAAAAGGATCAACACTCTCTTAAGAGCTGCATTGATCTCTTATTCCTCAATTTCATTGTCTTCGTCTTCATAACGAAGGAAGCACAGACTTAAGTTTTAATACGCGGTATAAAACATGTATGTCCAAATCTGGTTCCGACACATATTTAACTTTTTGTTTTCGCATAGGTTTTCGCCACGAATTCGTTTTAAATATTTCAAAACCAAATAATTGTATTTGCATTAATTTTAAAGGTCATCTCATCTATTTGTAATGAAACAATATTTCATTTAATTGTGAAATCGACCTTGGCAAAATTATGCGGGTCGGGATTGTATACTTAATTTTTCTGTAGACAGAAAGTGTCATGATCTCCAACGTTGGAGGTAAAGATATATAGATACATGACGGAATGTTTTCTTATTATCGAGCAATGATTAATAAAATGTTGGCTAAATGACACAGTTAGCAGAAAATGTAACTGTTTGGGAGCTATGGTATTTTAAAGCTGTAAACCAGTTATCGTGGCGAGCGTTTTCAAGTTCCTACTCACCAGACCGGCGAGTATAAAGTGGATTGTACTCGCCACCCGAAATTTCCACTCGTCTTTGGCGAGTTGGCGAGCAGTCGTGTCCCACACTGATAGATAGTTGTAAATCCAACTACCATACGATTACATCCATGATGGCCCCCTTTAATAATAAGGCCTGTGTACTGTAGGAAATATTTATTAATTCAACCTGTCTTAACCTGGACTGGGTTGCACAACCCTCAATTAAATTTAGGTGTCAATGAAAACTTTATTGACACCTAAGTTTATTTGAAATGGACATGAATTTAAGTTGCACTTAAGATTTATTTGAGACTTTATTATCCCCTCGCCAACGAAGTTGCGATGGGATATAGTAATGCTTCCGTCCGACCGTCCTTCCGTAACATCCTTGTGAACACTCTAGAATCAACATCCTTCGATGGATTTTGACCAAACTTGGTACATACTTAGTCCTTAAGAGAATCTAGAACCCTATTGATTTTCAAGGTCAAAGGTAAAGGTCACGGGGTCAAATTTTTTCCGCATAACATCCTTGTGAACACTAGAATCAACATCCTTCAATGAATTTTGACCAAACTTGGTACATACCTAGTCCTGAAGAGAATCTGGAACCCTATTGATTTTCAAGGTCAAAGGTCAAGGTCACCAGGTCAAATTTTTTACCATATAACATCCTTGTGAGCACTCTAGAATCAACATCCTTCAATGGATTTTAGGAGAATCTGGAACCCTATTGATTTTCAAGGTCAAAGGTCAACATCACCGAGTCAAATTTTTAGGCGAGGGGATATGCCACGCTTTGCGTTGCCCTTGTTAATTGAGGTTTGTGCAACGCAGTCCTGTATTCCAAGCACAAAAGTTTGGAGCATTGTCTGGAGTACTTCTACTTTAGTGGACTGTAACTCTAACCTTAGCCCTAACCCTATCCCTAACCTTTTTATCCCCTCGCCAACAAAGTTGTGAAGGGATATAGTAATGCTACTGTCCGTCCTTCCATAACATCCTTGTGAACACTCTAGAATCAACATCCTTCAATGGATTTTGACCAAACTTGGTACATACTTAGTCCTTAAGAGAATCTGGAACCCTATTGATTTTCAAGGTCAAAGGTCAAGGTCACTGGGTCAAATTTTTAGACATGGGGATATGCCACACTTTGCTTTGCCCATGTTGTCATCCGCATGGTAATGAAATGAAAGGTTATGGGTCATGCCCGGTGATTATTACAATATTTGACTTCCGGGGTCCGCCAGAGTAGAATGTCTTTCTATTGTAGACAGGTTTAACTGTACCATGAAATATTTACTTTTATAGAGGATCAGTTCAGAGCCCAGTTGGTAATGATACAAAAAGAATACATAGAGATGAAATCTAAAATTCCGGAGTTGCAGTCAGCTTTAGAAAAACGTGACTCTTACGTTCAGAAACTGGAGTCACGACTGAGGTCGATAGAGAAACGGCAAGACGAGACCAATAGACAAGTGAAGGAATATGAAAGAGAGAAAAGAGATCTGGAATCTAAGGTTTGTTTCTTTGTTTGTTTGATGGTGTTTAATGCCACTTTCAACAATATTTCAATTTTATCGTGGTGGTAATTTGTTTTGGTGGAGGAAACTGGAGAAAACCACCAACCTGTCGCAAGTCACTGACAACGACCTTTATCACATAATGTTGTACGCCTCGCCCTGATCCAGATTCGAACTCACAACATTTTCATTTCGACGACTGCATAACAAAAATAAACAAATTACCAAAAAAGATTTGTATCCATTGTTAGATGTACACGATTTGTATTACAAGTGTGAACATTTTACAAGATACAGTCAAACCTGCCCATGTATTCACCTGTATTAACAGGTCACCTTTTTCTTGTCCTGTCATAGAAAATTTTATATGAATTGAACCTCATTTAAGAGGTCACCTGTCTTATAAGGCCACTTTTTCTTTGTCCCAAAGGTGACCTCTTAATACAGGTTTAACTGTACTTACTTATCCTTGCTCTGTGGTTCTCCAGTTTCTATGAACACTTATATGGTTAGAGGACAGCGGTTTAAAATGGCTTATGTTATTCTTCCCATCACTGAAATAGCCAAGATGGCTTGTAGTAAACAAAATTGTAAAAATACATATGTCTTATATGTAGAGAAATTTAAAACAGTGATGGTCAACAATTTAACTAATAAAGTGGAACCTGTCTAATCCGACACACCATTGGACCAGAGAAATGTTTCGGATTGTACAGGATGTCGGAATACTCAGGTTTTATTTTAGTTAACAGAAATACTTTGGGACCATAAATTTTTGTCGGATGTCAAAGGATGTCGGAAAACTCAGGTGTCGGATTGAACAAGTTCCATTGTATCAACAAAATGAACGGCTACCTCTCATCTCAAATCATTGAACATACATTTATTTAATTAAAAAAAAAAAATTAAAAAAAGGCCACAACATATTCCAAAGGAAATTTAGGTCCTGGCTTGGGACAGGCACAAAACCATGGCAGAGTTAAACCAGCTAATGAGATCCCTGCTCTTGTATATTTGATTTGTATATCGTGTAAAACAGATATTCCCAATGTCCATCGGACATGTGGCAATGTCCAGTGAAAGGTTATTTATTACTGGACCAAATGACCAGTAGGAATCTGAGCACTTCCTCTCTGGAGTGTGAATGTCATGTATACATGGTATGTCAAGTAATTCATACTCCTTTACTGGACTGAATTTCCATTCAACTTCAATTTATCTTGAGAAACACTTCTGTAATACATTTTTGTTATTATTTATAATTTATTTTATTTTTTTAATTATTCTAATCTATGCATATTTTAGCTACAAGACAAAAACATGAAGATTAGACAAGAGAAATCTCAGATTGAGAGATTACGCACAGACTTCAGAACTCGTCTGGAACAAAATAATAATCAATGGGAAAAAAATATGGTAGGTTTACTTAATACAAGTATAACCTGTTCAAAAATTAAAAATATTCTTGATAATTTAATTTTTACAACAAAATTTAATAATTTAATTTGATTTTAATATTGCAATCTGATTGGCTAATCCGCCTGGGGAAATTTTGGCTATACTCGATAACCTGGGTTGGTATTGTGACGTCTCCAACGTGTTCATCCGCCAACGACAAATTCAAATAGTCACATGAAATAATTGTAATTTAAATCGAGGAATCATTAAATTTTGTTGTAAAAATTTAATTATAAGGAATATTTGAAATTGTTGAACAGGTTATTCTTGCATAACCTGGTTTGGGTCAGTTTACGCTTTTCATAAACCGCTTGGCAGTTTATTCAGCATAAACTGAAGGTGTGCATATTATATGGATTTTGATTTTCAACAATTTTTTACAAAATTATGCATATGTGAACTTAGCCACTGAAACCTGTTAATGTGTAAACAACGCTCCTTCACATTGTTAGGTACAGATTCATTTATTTCAGTCATTTCTGCTTGATGCTGAATAAGCAAAACATTGGNTACGCTTTTCATAAACCGCTTGGCAGTTTATTCAGCGTAAACTGACCCAAACCAGGTTATATCGTATAACCTGTTCAACAATTTGAAATATTCCTTAAATGAATATGAATATGTTGGTGACGTCAGAATACCAATCCAGGTTATCAAGTATAACCAATTTTTCTCAAGGCAGATCAGCCAATCCGATTGCAGTAATCACATCAAATTAAATTATTATATTGTAACACAAACAGGGGGCGTCATGGTCATGATCGTATTATAGTTGTATTTACAACTACCTATGCAATCAATACATATCACCACTAAGGTTGTGAGTTCAAATCTCGCTCATGGAGAGGTGTACTCGATACAACATTATGTGATAAAGTTTGTCAGTGACTTGCGGCAGGCCTTTAGTTTTCTCAAGGTACTCTAGTTTCCTCCATCAATAAAACTGACCGCCACGATATAGCTGAAATGTTGAGTATTCTAACACTAGATATACTGCAAGACAAATACAGGACGTCATATAAGAATGTCAAATTATTTGTGTTTAGACAAAATATGAAATGCACTGTGAAGGGCAATGAAAATTAAGGTCACATAATACAAGTTATTGCTTAATAGAGGTGGTCACTAAAGCAGGTTTGACTGTGACTTAATAGAGGTGGTCACTAAAGCAGGTTTGATTGTGACTTAATAGAGGTGGTCACTAAAGCAGGTTTGGCTGTGACTTAATAGAGGTGGTCACTAAAGCAGGTTTTACTGTAATGTCAAATTATTTGTGTTTAAACAAAAACTAAAACCGGTTTGATTTTACTTCTAAACAGCAAAAGGAATATGCTCCATCATACTCTCAAATATGTTATTTATTTAATGTCAAATTATTTGTGTTTAAGCAAAAACTAAAACATGTTTGATTTTACTTCTAAGCAGCACAAGGAATATGCTCCGTTACAGTCTCAAATATATGTTATTTATATAATGTCAAATTACTTGTGTTTAGACAAAAACTATGACAGGTTTGATTTCATTTCTAAGGGCTGTTCCATTTAAATATACATGGGAGGGGAGAGGGGGGAAATGCCACTTATTTCAGACCTCCCCTCCCCCACCAATAGAAAAAAAACCCACCCAACATAAAAAAATAAAATATGGTTTCGCCCCCACAACCAACAGAAAAAAAAAAAAAAAAAATGGCATTCCCACCATCCCAGGTAGACTTTAAATAAATGGAACAGCCCTAAGCATTTTGAACTCCTGGAACACAAAGAAGTAATTGATTTCTGCAGAGTTAGAACCACAAATCATAAGTTACAAATTGAACAAGGAAGATGGAATAATATTGATAGAAATAATCGAATATGCTTTCTGTGTAATGATGATATCAGAGATGAATTCCATTATATTTTACAGTGTCAATATTTATGCCCCCGCGACTATTGGTCGGGGGGCATATTGTTTTACACCTGTCCGTGCGTTCGTCCGTTCGTCACACTTAGTATGCATAGTTTTTCTGGCTAAATCCTCCTACAGTTTTTGAGCTAGACCTTTTATATTTTGTAGACAGTTAGTACCTACACTGAAGGTGTGCATATTTTATGGATTTTGACTTTCAACAATTTTTTACAAAATTATGGATGCATGAACTTAGACAGATTTTGCTAAATCCATATGGCTAAGTATTCAGTAAGGTGCCACCAGTGTGTGACATTTGAGGTGGAGGAAAAAGTATGTCATAGTGTTATATTGATGGGATTTTCTGTTAGCTACATCATTCTAGTTTGTATTTTTAAGCATTAAAAGATAGTTAAATATCAAGAATATTATTTTTTGCTAGAAATGTAGCAGGTGTCACAGGTTATGTCGGACGTAACAGGACATAGAAATTTGCATGTTTTTCATTTTATATAGACTTCTACAAAAGAAAATATGGATTTATCTTTTTCTGTTGTAAAGATTTTTCAGAAAATTGGCTGATTTATTTCATAATGATACAAAAGAACACAAAAAGTAGAAAATACTTGAAAAATGTCGGACAAACAGAGACAAATTCAACTTGAGATTTTCATGTTGTTTCAGTTTCCACAGCTAACAGAAAAACTGGATATGATTATTCACACCAGTAGCTACATTTGTTAGTGTGATAGAAGTTCTGAAATTGCCCTATAATCAAGCAAATTAAAATAATAAAATCAGCAAAATCTGTCGGACGAACAGGAAGACAAATACATAAAATGTATGTTAACTGTAGGACGAATTCTGGACTATATGTTGGACGAACTAAAGGACATAAAATATAATTGTTGGACGAACTGATGGACATAAAATGGGCATGTTCGACGTACTAATGGACAAAAATACAATGATAGGGAGAACTGATGATTCCTGTAAAATGGATACACTGAGAGAGCTCTCTCTACATTAGTTTGGGCGAATTATAACAACTTGGAGCTTTAATTATTTGTTCTATGTTACGACCGACTGTTGACAATAATGTCCAATTCAAAGAGATGTCATGGGATTATTGTATTATGGGACATATAAGTTGGGAATGTAGAAAGTAATGCTATTCCCAGGGTCTGAGTGTTCCACAGAAGCACACTTAGGATTAGGTCGACGGTATATTGAAGAAATTTTCATTTTTTTCTACAGTCGGACGTAATTTACTGCTCTCCGGTGGACAGACACCACATTAAGCCCGTCAGCCATCTTTACGGTTTCAAGGAGAGACAATCCGCTTACGGCAATATGCGCAGATGCATAACCGATATCGTAAAATTTATTATTATATGATTGAACTTTGTCTAGTTTCTAATTGGCTGAAATCAACTTGAAAAGTAATGCGTACGTGCGATGTCAACCTCAAATGAGCTAAAATTAGCTCATAGGTAGTGTGGACTGTAATGTCACCCCAATATGGGCTAAAAATAGAAATATAGATTCCAGAATTCCACGTTCCAATCAAATTTTACGTCTCTCGGCAACATTGGCCAATCAGGGGGCGTCTTTCATCCGGGGTTCCTTGACGTCATTCTCTATCAGAGAATGCTTGTTGACGTCTGTACATAAAAAAAAATGGACAATGAATTGTCGTCTGCACGGTTTGCCACAGTGGACGAGGCTGAATTCAGAAGAATCTTGAAAGAAAAAGATTCCAAAAACACGTGTAGAGCAACAAATGTAGCTGTCAAAATATTCCGAACATATTTAAAAGCTAAAAATATGCCGGAAACGTTTTTTCCCATGTATAATCATATAATAAAACGATCATTGACTTTGGAATAGGTTACTACTGGGATTTATCAACCCTCAAAAAGCAATATTCACCTCGCCTTCGGCTCAGTGAATATAACTTTTTTCAGGTTGATAAATCCCTGTAGCAACCTATATCAAAGTCAATAATTGTATAATGTTGTAACACAACGGGTAAAATATTTTATTATAATCGAAATGAAAATTACGATTTTTGGACGTAACAGGTGGACAGAATAATTTTTAAACACGTTTTCTGAATGGATAAATTCATAACTTGAACAACACTTTTTAAAATAATGAAAATGAAATGTTAAAATTATATTTCTATCCAGTTACCTACGATGTAATGTTTATGTTGTTGCTTGAATATCCATTTGTTTTTCGACAAGCTACAGGACAAAGTTACGTCCGACATGTTAAACTTTCAAAAAGCTTTTTTATTATACAATTTCGGTAAATTTTTACATAAAAACCTTTAATAACATTATCATTTTACACTTACCTACCTATTTTGGAACTGGTGGAAATTATTTGACTGAAATACTAATTTGTGAAAATGGCACCCTGGCATGTCACAAAACAACAAACACAGAACTTTTATTTCTTTATTTTATTTAATAATAAATGATTTTCAATGAAATTATTTCTTTTATCTGTTCATTAAATTAGAAATCAATACATTACCTCTAAATATATGATAAAACATTAAAAACATGAATAAATTAATTTTTTGGAAGTACCTGTCATGGTGGCACCTTACTGAATACTTAGCCACATGGGATATATGGTTTGTCCGGCTAACTCCTCCTACAGTTTTTGAGCTAGACCTTTTATATTTTGTAGACAGTTAGTACCAACACTAAAGGTGTGCATGTTATATGGATTTTGATTTTCAATAATTTTTTACAAAATTATGCATATATGAACTTAGCCACTGAAACCTGTTAACGTGTAAACAACGCTCCTTCACATTGTTAGGTACAGATTCATTTATTTCAGTCATTTCTGCTGGATGCTGAACAAGCAAAACATTGGTTTACCCTTTTGCAATTACAGGGCTTTCAATAAGTTTTGAAGTAGCAGGCTATTTCCAAAAAGTAGGTGGAGAAATGCGCTGACATTTTTACTTAAAATATTTCATGAGTTGCTGTATAAAGTACCATGATATAGCTGTTAATCTGTGGTTCATTTGAACAAAATTTGATATAATTGATCTTATGCAAATTATGGATCAATTTATACCAGTATTGTCCACAACACTGGTATAACTAAAATTTTTCAAAATATCTGTATAGAATATGGGATACAGCCATACTGGTTTATTTTTACCTTTTATCCGAAATTTTTAATTATTCGATATTGTGGGTGTAAATAAGGTGCATATAGTGCAACTCTAATATTAGTACAAGTTGTATACTTGATGGTCCAAACCTGATAGATGTCTATTTTATACGCATGTGTGTTATTACTACAGGTAATGTATAGAACTGGTTGTTGCTAAATATTGTTTTTGTTTCAGTTTAAGTAGACAGGTTTTTATTTCAGATTAAACTTAAGTGGTTTTATTGTGTTTGATAATAAAATATTGTAAATGGCATATTTAGATTTTGTTAATTTTGGTTTGTTTCAAGTATATATATAATAAAGGGAAATAACTCATTTTTTATATCAACTTATCATCTTATGAAGTTGAAAAATATGATGTCAAACTTTTGTTTTCCTTTGCATTTTCTTTCAAACGTCTTTCCGGGAAGGCATTGTACTTATAATTTCAAATATTGATATTTTTGTTAATTAAAGCGTTTCTGAGATTGCGACTTTAATTTTGTCAATGTCCTTGCACTTCTTCAAAGCATGGAGAAATGATACAAGAAAAGAGTTTTGATCTGCTCTGGCATTTCACTTTAGTTTTAATCAAAATAAATTATGGACAAATTGGAGATCAAACAGGGCTCTATTATACAATAAACCCTGTATTTTATACCGGATAGTCGGTCCGGTGGAAACCAATGTTTTCCATACTGAATTTATATTTACCGAATTTGTTTGGGAATCTCTGGGATACAGTACTAGTCCTGAACTAATCTCCCGACCAATGAAAAAACGTGTATTAAACAGTTAACTGTTATATTCCAGGAAGCAAAAGAAATATATAAATAAAGTGCCGTAAATATAGATTTATTATCGAAACACAACAACAATTGACATGATTGAAATAAAATTTCATTTTTTCCCCCAACAAAATAGCCAGCGGTCTTTCTCTAAATAAACGGCGAAAATCGCCAGCTACCGTCTTTTATTGAAAGCCCTGAATTATAACCGCGGGGGCATTGTATGTGTCTTACAGACACAAACACCTTTTAAAGTCTATACATAAGTTTTCTACATCATACCCGATGAATAATATACCATTCCTTGAAATTAAGTTATATTGAAAATCCATTTTGGCTCTTCAAGACGTTTTCTTTGCATTATACCCCTACACATTCCTCAGAACCAAACCAAAAGTTAAGGTAGTAAATTGGGGTGGGAGGGGGTTGAGACTGGGGCATTCAATTTTCTACTTTAATCTTTGTCAAAAATTATTATATAAACAGCAAAAGGAAAGAACAAAAATAGAGTGTGAATTAGAGGGACAAATCTATGAGAAACAACACAAACTGAACATTCTGAAATCTATAGTGAACAACGAGACAGATAGTGACACGCCCACAGGACGATTCAGAACCCCAGCCCCTAAAGCTAGGACCTACACAACACCTGGTAAAATAATGTCTGCCAGATCAGAGACTGACGTGTCCACGTGCGGGAAAACCCCAGTACCGACACCGAGGTCCAGGACTCAAACAGCGACAGTATCCTCGGCCAGATCCATGCATGGACTGAATAGAGTGGGAGCTGCCACACCAAAAAATGTAAGATCTAGTCATTTATAGTGTCGTGCAAGCTGTCTAAACTGAACATCCTTGGGACCAACTTGTGTGTTCAGAATAGACAGGTGTTTTATTTATACAGGTTATTTTAACAAAGATTTCCAACGTTGCAACTTTTTCTAAAGATCGGTTTATTCAACGTTTGGTTTTTAGGCAGGATTCATTGTAATTTGTTTAATTAGGACCAAATCACCATTTCAGAGAGGCCATCGTAGCCGTGATCGTAGGGTATCTGTAAAATTATGTACATTTACATATGCATTCGGTGCCTCTCCCCTCTACAATCTTTGACCTTGTCCTACATCAAGAAATCAATATTCACTGGCATCAAAATAATATAGACTATTACTTATATTACTTACTAACTTCTGCCGTTTGTTCTTTATTTTATAACTAAAATAACATAATTGATAAATTGGGCGATTTCATTGAAACCAGAACGAAAAAGTTGTCCACTTCACCTGAGTATCGTCTAGGAAATAGAATTATGGTATTTACTTTCCAGTTGGAAAGCTACTGATGCCAAAATAATGCTGCTGTCGTGGCCGTGATCGTATGGTAGTTGGATTTACAACTACCTATGCAATGCGTTTCTATCACCACTGATGTGAGTTCGAATCTCGATCAGGGCGAGGTGTACAACATTATGTGATTAAGTTTGTCAGTGACTTGGCGACAAGTCGGTGGTTTTCTACGGTTGCTCCGGTTTCCTCCACCAATAAAACTGACTGCCACGATATAGCTCAAATATTGTTGAAAGTGGCATTAAATACCATCAAACAAACCAAAATAATGCTACAACAGATGTTTATCAGTTAATTTAATGGACAAAAAAATTTATGACGCTACAATATTCTTCTTTTTTTTTTATTCAATGTATTTTTTCTGTTCTAGACCCCTCAGTATAATCCCAGACATAGGAGGTCAAGGTCGTCTAATGCTGATATATGGTTGGATCACCGACCACCAGGATCGGTTGAATTGGGTAGGTTTTATAATGGTGTTAAAAAAAATGTCTGACAGATTTTGATTTGTGTCCATTTACTATAGAAAATGATTTATTTATTACTTGGAATTACTTAACTGTCAAGAAGTTTAATTATATCAAATTCAAAATTAAACTAAAATCAGATTTTTATAAACTAGATTAGTTAAACTAAGTGTAATATTAGATAGTATCTCATGTTCGTTTAAATCCATATCCTTTCTTACTACAAGCTGATCCTTTTTATATCTCCCGCAAACGTAGTTTGGGGGGGGGTATATAGGAATCCGTCTGTCCGGACCAACTTCCACAGTCTTTTGTCCGATTTCCACCAAACTTTGTGGAATTTATGATCATGATGTGTGAACTTAGCAGTATAAAGGATTTTATTGTCCATTGAGTTTTGCCCCTGTTATGCCTCTTTGGACTTAGAAATTTTGAGACAATTCAGTATGCACTTTGTCATCACAAATTCTCCTACATGATTAATCAGAAGTTCATGAAACTTTGTGCATTGCAAGATCCTAATATGAAGATGTGCACATTAGTAGGATATCCCAGTCCATTGAGTTTTACCCCTGTTATGCTTCTTCGGACTTGCAACTCTTCTGGCAGTCTATGAAAGTTTATATGTTGTTAGATCCACATGTGCCGATGTTGCCAGAATTATGAGTCTGAAAGTTGTGTTCCAAGTATGTTTTGGCTCCATTAAGATGATGGGGACATGAGGGGTATTAGTCCTGCATAGCGGACAGTTAAGTTATTCCATTTATGTATCAAAGCGGGATTCCTGCGTCCAGCAGTACCTCTAGTCTGATTTGTGTGCAGATCTAATGTTAGATAGTATCTCATGTTTGTTTACGTATATATCCTTTCTTACTAATTCTATGGAATTCAATATAAACATGTTATTTAATATCTGAAAGTATCACCACTAAAGTCACGAGACAGCCACCATGGTCCTGACCATATAGGAGTTGTTAGATTTACAACTACCTATGCATTGTGATTTTGAATCCCGCTCATGGCGAGGTGTACTCGATGTACATTATGTGATATTTGTCATTGTCAGTGCAGGTCCATGGGTTTCTCCGGGTACTCCGGTTTCCTCCACCAAAAAATTGACCTCCATAACTGAAATATTGTTGAAAGTGGCATTAAACACCATAATCCTAACCCCTAATATCTGAAAGTTGAGGAATTATATATGTCTTAATAAAGGTCATTTATTTTTTTAACTGAATGCAATTGACCCTTTCACCATAATTGCGGTCCTACATTTGTGAGTGGAAAAATCGTGATGTCATAAACGCATTTAATTGTTCTACGACTTCATTTGATGAGAAATGGTAATAGTTTCACTCACAAATGTCCCGGATGAATGCAGGACCGCAGTTATCGTGACGGGGTCTATTTTTATAGTTGTTTTTGACAAGACAAGTTGTTTTTAGTATTCAGGGGCAACAATTGTAAGTAGATGTGTTTTGTGTTTAAAGTTTTTGTTCACATTTCTTGTATTCAGAGACGGAGCTTTTAGAATATTATTTATGTGGTGAATGGTTGTGTCCTAACATGGTTGTTTAAAGACAATGTTCGGATACAAATATGGTACAATATATTACGAAATTTATTTTGTATGAGGCAGAGAAACAACCAAATGGGTGACGTTTACTGCACAATTGTTGCTTGTTTTGTGTTGAAACACAAAATAAATTTGATATCATGTCATGTGACATGTCTATAAATAGTTCTAACCTTTTTCAATTGTCTTGTAACCTCTGACATAATCTTGAATTTGTTGGAGGTAGTCAATATTTGGTAGGAAAAAAGCATAAGTAGATTAAAAAAGTGTTCTAACACGAGGATTTTATTTAATAATATGATTTCTACAAAATTCTTTTTTTATTCAGGCTTCGGTTTAAACAGGTTTAATTGTATAAGAGTAATTATAGTACCAAGGTTAAAACTACCATCAATGATCATTCATGAACCACATTATATTATTATAACTGTTTTATTTTAATTTGATCTTGTTTACGATTGGTTCTGCTTAGGGCTGTTCCATTTAAGTCTACCTGGGAGGGGGGAATGCCATTTTCTTTATGTTGGGTGGGTTTTTTTTCTCCATTGTTGGGGGGTCTGAAATAAGTGGCATTCCCCCCATCCCAGGTATATATAAATGGAACAGCCCTTATTTATTGACTTATTTATACAGAATGTTTTTCTTTATACAGTCAAACCTGCTCTTGAGGTCACCTATAAAGCTGTCACCTGTATTAAAAAGTCACCATTTTCTTGTCCTATCATAGAAAATTGAATATGAATTGAACCTATTTTAAGAGGTCACCTGTCTTATAAGGCCACTTTTTCTTTGTCCCAAAGGTGACCTCTTAATACAGGTTGGACTGTCCATATAAGTTCCTTTCCTGTTTGACAGTATATATTTGTTTATAAACTTTATATAATGTCCTTCACCCACGTTTCATGCCGTAACCTCTATATACAGTAGTCGGAGACATAGCGTGATAAATCACTGTGATATTGATATAAATTTGGTTTTAGTTAGTTTATTTACAGTACTAATTTTCTTTTGCATTTTTGGTGATAGCAGGTAACACTTTAAACAGGGTTCCCACGCATCCGGGAAAATGGGAAAAACCCTTGAATTTTATTGAGGTGCTCCTGGCTGGGAAATGACCGGGAAAACATGTAAAATTGAAAAAAATCCGGGAGAAATCCTTGAAATTCTAACTACCGGAAGTTTATCACAAATTGAATTACTTCCCTTGCTCCGTAATCATTTCATCCCTTTCAGTTTTTCGTACCCTTCAGTTTCGTACCCTTATAATGATCGGGTACGCGCGTAATGCTACAATTGTGGGAGGAGTCGAAAAGGACGACTTGACAAGTAAAATCATAATCTCGATTACGCTTGCTGGCAACTGTATTCGTTATTGCTGTTTGCGTTGAATTTTGATCACGATGGCGCTTCTTTAAACAAGAAAACATGTTCATTTGACGAGAAATAATCCTTGAAAATGGCGGCAGATCCTGGAAAAACCCTTGAATTTTATGTCATGAAAAGAGTAGGAACCCTGTTTAAATACAAAAGACATTTTGAAGATACAGTCAAACCTGCTTATGTGATCACCTCTGAGGCTTTGTTAGGCAGTCACCTTTTACATGTCCTGACATAGAAAGTTTCTTATCAATTGAACCTCTTTTTATGAGGTCATCTGTCTTATAAGACAAAGGTGTCCTCTTTATACATGTTTGAATAAGTAAAACAGAGAAAATGATATATCTACATTGTCTAAGACTGTACTGTGTATATATTTAGGTTTATTGATGTGTGATCCTGTTTTGTCGTGTGATAGCTTAACTTCCCTTGTAGACTTTAAACCCATGAATTTTAACATTCTAATTCTTAGATGGTTGGAAAGAAAAACATTTTAAATTAAATATGTTTCACCTGATTCCTATTATTCTTCCAAATCAAAATATTATATTGATTAATTTAACATTGAATACTATGCATGAAAATGGACCTTAAAGGGAAATAACTCCTGTAAAATGTATAATTTTATAACCATAGTTAGAAATGTGCAAATGGTCTATTTATTTTCCTTAAATAGTTAAATTTGTGCAACATTCACTGTTAATGTTTTAATTTACTGTACTACACGAAATAAATGCTCTATGACAAAATGTCGGAAAGAAAAAAAAATGATTAAATTTTACCACAAATTCAGCAATAAAAAAGAAATTAAAATGTTTACTTGCCGTGTACTACACGAGATAAAGGCTCCATGACAAAATGAATGTAGAAATAAATTAAATCTTACTACAATCTCTGCAAAAAGAATTTTCATTTTTACTTGCCATGTATATTTTTGATAGGTACCGTTTTACAACCAAAGTTGAAGAAAAAGAAATCTGTTTCTAAACTAGAAGTTAAAGACACAAAGGAGGCTAATAAATACATGTTGACACACCAAGATGTTGATTCAGCTGGCGAAATAGAAACTAAACTAATTAAGGTAAGGGGTTGTAGTGGTCGTAGTTGGATTTACAACTACCTGTGCAATCAGTGCCTATCGTCACTGATGTTGTGAGTTCGATTCTCTATCAGGGCTCGGTGTACAACTTTATGTTATTTTTTTTATATTCCAATGTCTGTTATTTAGTTTATGTGATAAAGTTTGTCAGTGACTTGTGCCAGGTCGGTGGTTTTCTCCGGGTACTGCGGTTACCTCCACCAATAAAACTGACCCCCACGATATAACTGAAATATTGTTGAAAGTGGGTTAAACAACATCAAACAAACAATTAAGGTAATATTAATTCATAACCCTTACGGAGCACCTGATTTCACCCCTATTTTAAGTGGGATTCGTGTTGCACAATTTTAAGTTTTCTGTGTAGTGTTTTGTAGATTGTATGGTAGTTACCTGTGTAATCAGTACCTATCACCATTAACTTTGTGAGTTCGAATCCCGTTCATGGAGAGGTGTACTCGATACAACATTATGTGATAAAGTATGTCAGCGACTTGTGGCAGGTCAGTGGTTTTCTCCGGGTCCTCCACAAATAAAACAGATCGCCATGATATAACTGAAATATTGTTGAAAGTGGCGTTAAACACCATCAAAGAAAGAATTTATCTCTTCTATTCTGTTTCCAGGGTAAGATGTTGCCAACAGCTGGTGGTGGGACTGCTGTCATCTTCCAGGACGTGGAGACACTTAAGCAAACGTCTCCAGGAAGTAGAAAGAGGAGAAGTTCGTGTCCACAGCCATCAGATTACGATGGAGACTGGACAGACGTGGAGGACAGATGTGGCATTGCTATAGAAGGACATTCTAGAAAGTAGGTATCAATATGACTAAATATTTCTTTTATCTGATTGTCTAAAAGCATGAGATGTTTTCTTGATAGAACTTGATGAATACTGTTTAAGCCTTCAATTTCGGCAAAGATTAATTTAGATCGTTCCAGAGTAGTCTTTGGAATGTTAAATTAACCTCACATGACTCTAAAATCGGAGAACCCCTACTATTAATTTTAGCGTCACATGAGGTTAATATAACATTCCAAAGGCTCCTCTGGAACGATCTAAATTAATCTTAACAGTATTCATAAATCTTTCTTGTTACCATTAAAATTTACAAAAAACACATGTAATGTTTAATGCGAATTTAAAAAAAAAGCATGACCCAGAGGACATTAATAACAGTTTCATGTAATACATCAATTACTGACTTTCATTTCGATTAATATAAGGATCTATCGTTCCAAGTATGATATTTACCTTGACTTCGGTAAATATCATATAACTTGGAACGATAGATCCTTATATTAACCTCAACAAAAGTCAATAATTGTATAATATTACATGGTTGGAGACATTACCGTAATATGTTATGTATAATGCCCATTTCTATGTTAAGAAGATCATCACTTGACTTGCCAGAAATCAGGGGGGAAAAGTATCGCAGACACAACATATCAATGATAGCATGTTTAACTAAATGGTTGCAGGCATTTATTACATTACGTTACCGTAATATGCTATGTATAATATCCACTTTTATGTTAAGAAAATCATTTGACTTGCCTTAATCGGAGAAGGTATTCATGCTCCCAAAACTTTTAAATTATTTGACTTGAACCTGATGAAGGTTATTCGAGATTATCGCTATTATGTTTATTTTCCCTTTGATGTTTAAAAGCAATATGTTTCATGTCACGTAAGCGCTGAGAAGATTCAAATTATCGCTAAGCGTGGTCAAGGACGCGTAATAATATCGCTGTTTTCTACCAAATCCTTGATAAACATACTATCATAGCGATAAAATAATTAGAGATTTTTTTTCGATGAGAGATGACTGTCGACTGAGAAACGTCCTCTCGTTTTAAAAAACATTGTTAATCACTTAATAACATTGTACACACTAATTAGACCTCTACGTTTTTAGTACATACAATGTTATACTATTGGGGATTTGTTTTGGAGAGTGGATTTCTCTGACCAAAATCACACCAAAGGTGAAAAATGAGAAGTCTATTTCAAACAAAATATATCAATGATGGTATGTTTATCAAAAGTTTGGTCTGTTCATAATAGCTTTGAGCATAATTTTTTCCAGCATATCTAGAATTCTCAGATATTTAGGATACATATCACACTGATATTTCGAAGTGAAATAATTGGTTACTTCTCATTCGACACAATGAGATCAGAATCTAATTTCCATATTCTATTGCATTTAATAATCAAGAATATGTTTTCAACAATGTCCTTCTTTCGCCAAAGAAACTTTCAAATATGCCGATCTTTGATAGTTGTATTGTGTAATAAATTTGTGTATCTTAAACATGTATTAAAATGTGTTGCCTTTTTTTTTTGCAGGAGAAGCAGAGGAACAGAAAAAGTATCCAGAGTATAGCTTAAAACCAAAGGAAATCCATATTAAACTGTTTCAACATATCAATGATGGACATAAATAGGGAAATAATTCTTAAATCAAAGATGGAAGTTTTCCTCCGATAGCAGATTTCGTCTTTTTTTAGTAAACAATCTAGATATAAAAAGTGTCAAACTTAACTTAAACAGTTAGAAAATGAAGGTTTAGGTTACTGTATGGGAGGGTTACTCTTCTCCGATCTATTAGATTTACAATGTATAGACTTAGTTAATGTATTCGAAGTCAAAGTAAATCCATTGACTCTTTATTTTGTATTTGCAAAATGGTAACAAATTGGGATATGTATAACTTTAGTGAATTATTCAGAATATATGTTTGTATTTCTTGAAATTTTCAAAATGTTGAATATTTTAATTTGACCGCAGCACAACTTTTGCAATGATATTATTGTACGGGTATGTCATCGTTTCTGTTGTCATTTTCCATCTTTAGACTCAGTGCATTTTTCACAGTGACTTCAGTTCCTTTTTTTTTATCCATCCTTTTGAAATTTTAAAACGATGGTCCTTGGCAGAGAATAAAGGGTCAGATAGATTTGGGTTAATCTAACCATACCAGTGTCCAAACTAGAGGCCCAAGGAGTCAAAAGAAAAAAAACTGTCGACCTGTTGCTGTCGTATCGACCATTTTTACCATTTATTTATTAATTTTTAACAGAAATTATTTACAAATTTGATTTTTATAGTTTAAAAAAAAAAAAAAAAAAATAAATTGTGCTATCAAGTATGTACATGTATATTGAATGCTGAGCTTTATCTATTTCCATAAATGGTTGTTACTGAAGGGGTCAAAAGGTCAGTGGGCATGACTTAAACATTAACAAATGAAATATATGGTATAATTTGTATGCTCTTCCCTCTCAATCCAATACAAGTTTTCAGCTTTTTTTATTAGGATTTGTTTTACATGTATAACATGGCAACTGTTGAACATCAAATGAAATGTCAGAGTTGAGTTTTAGGGGAAATAGATATTGAATGATAAATAGGTCACAATACATCATTTGCATATTACTGATTCGATTCAACAATTATATGTCTTTACACATTTTTATATGAATTATCTCCCTTCAATGCGACAAAGGGTTTCTCCCTTTCATGGAAAGTTCAATGAAATTTTTTTGTAATTTCCAATAACGGGGATTTCAATCGTTTTCAAGTCTACCAGTTCTTCATTATTAATACAGGTGGTACTTTTTATTAAAATTTGAACAATTTTCATGAATATCTTATACAACAATCTTTAAAATCAAGAGGTACCAAATATTATTTCAGGTAAGTAAAAGTACCTGGTACCGCCCCTTTTTGAAAGGCATGCAGTAATCTACAAAATTTTAACATTTGTGATAAATTCTGAAATATCTATTTGCAACGAAATTATTCTGCGATTTTTATAAGATTTAAAATATCTACAAATTATAAGAAAATTATACTCAGACTGTTCTTTCTGTCGCTCATGCATGGAACAGGGATCAATTTGTCTGATGTAAGGGAAAACTCCTATTTAAAAAACGTAGAATTTTAGAATCAAATCGTGAATGTGCCGATCGTGTATTAGTTTGACCTTTAGGTGTATGATTTTGTATTAAGTAAGGGAGATAATTGTGATATCAGTATTTTATCAAATTCTCCACATTTTTATAATCGTGTATATAATTCAACACATATGTAAATATTGTGTAAACTGTGTATATATATCTATATATAAATATATATGTAATAACCTTATCTATCACTTCTCATGCTATCTTGTAAATGTTTATATTCAAGGCCATACAAAGTTAATTTCTTGGTTCTCAGGCCCGCCCGCATGTGGAAATTCGTCGCCGCATTGCCGATTTTATTGCAAAAATAGTATATAAAAAAATAATTAAATGCGGTAGCGCTGTCCGTACGGAAAAAACAACCGCATCCGTTTTTCTCTTATATCGCGTGGTCGGTGAAACGCTTTAATACGCATCATGCTTAAATGAGATTTAAAGCATCGTTATGACAATGTATAAATAAAAAACGTGTTTCCGTTTGACATTTAGACAAAATGTCAATCGTTTCTGTGCAAATTCGGCACAAATGTTTGCCAGTTTTACCAGGAAACATAATAGGGGACTTCTCCGAAGCTTGTACCTTATTGGAATTGTTTACGGAGATAAAAAATGGTACGTTGGGACCAGCGGATTGGACGTTTCCATAAAAATTAACCACTTGTGATGTTTCTGCCACCATCGGAAGAAATAAAATTGAAATTTTCAATAAAGTAATGAAAAGATTTATACATTGCCATATTTTTCACCAAAAAAAAAGAAGAAACAATGCCTCCCTCATCACTTTTTACAGCAGTAAAAGGATAATAAAAAAAAATGCCGCCTTCCCTCATCAATTTTGACAAAAAAGGGCCCGAGAACCAAGTTATTAACTTTGCATGGCCTAACATGTTTTTTTTTTTGCTGGAATCACTCAATTTTCATTTATAGATCATTGGTCCAAAGCAGTATCAGTGCCAGATTTACCTATAGGCTGAAGCCTAGGTGTATTATATTTTTTAACACTGTTATTGGACTTTCACACTCTCTTTACAGTCCTTCAGTACTTTTCCCTACACAGTTGCACTCCATTTCAGAATATTGCAGAATTTTAAACACCCTCATCATCTTCGCCTTTATTGAAATTGATTAAATACACTTCCATCTTCCTGCAGTCGTGAAGGTGTAGAATTGGGAGGGGCCTCACAAGGAGAATAGCCTAGGGCCTCTCTTTATCTATATTGGGAGGGGCCTCACAAGTGGAATAGCCCAGGGACTTTCTTTATCTATATCCCATACTGAGCATTATTACATTTGTTTTCATCTTCATATTGTGCACCATCATGCAATAAATATATTTTAACTTTTAACTTTATGAAGAAATCTTATTGTATATTCCTGAATTTTTTTAGTTTTATGTGTATGTTTTGGCCATTGTGTTGTCTGTTCTTCTTCGTTTTCTGATTACCTCTTTGGTATCTTCAATCTTTACTTATTACAAAGTGATAAATAATTAAAAATTCTAGTCGTTCTTGTAGGAAATATTTTTCCTACTGGAGCTAACACTTCATCCATGTCGTATGCTAGCAAAATGCTTAAATCTGGTATCGTGCCAATATATTTATGTCTTTAAAATTTGTTTTTTCGTAAAATGTCTTTGAACTTTTTTTTTGTCTTTTATTGTGATTAGTTGTAAATAGAAATATTAAAATAAATTTGTGTACATATATTAACCTTGTTTACTGTGGGTCTTGTCACAAACCAATGCAACCACATCAGTGGTGTGATGGTTAGCGTGCTCGCCTCAAGTGCAGTAGATCGCGAGTTCGACCCCAAGGTCAGGTCAAACCAAATACATGTACTGTAAAATTTTATGTAGCTTCTATGGGCCCGGATGACTAGATGAGTTAGGTAGTTGGATTACATAACAACTCGTACAAGTCTATCACCAATACGGCATGGGTCCGCGCCCGGCTTTGTAAATTACAAAAAAGGGTGCACTCGACTCGCAGGCGCATAAAGTGTACCAGTTGCCTGCCCATGGTTGTTGGTTCTCTCTGGGTACTCCAGCTTCCTCCACCACTAAAACAAGTCGCCATGATATTGCTGAAAGTGTCGTTAAAACTCAAAAAATCAGTCAAAATCAAATCATATATGTAGAATCTATATAAGCCTGCAGCATTGAGGAGTAACAGCAAATACTGGTTGGCTGTGAATCCTGATAATGTGTCCAAAGTGGAGCATGTTTACTAGTAGACTGTTGTTTCAGTGAGCTAGCACTATCAAATCCAACTAAGCGTGTTGGTCTAGTACAAAGCAAACATCATCATTTCATTGGAATTACAACTTAACG
>MJUT01051123.1:208247-218958 GCA_002080005.1 Gigantidas platifrons
TGTGTAGTGTGTGTGATCAACAAAGAAACTCTTATTCGCAATGCGTTGTACGCCACGATATAGCTGAAATATTGCCTAAGTTGACGTTAATCACCAATCAATCAATCAATCAATCAATCAATCAATCAATCAATCAATCAATCAATAAATCAATCAACCAATCAATCAATCAAGTACCCGGCGCGCGCCCCCCCTAAAATTGGAAAAAATATGATTTTTTTTGCGTAAAATTGTGATTTTTCACACGAAATACCCCAAAAATGTTCCCGACTCGCTCCGCTCGGCGCGATTATTTTATGTGCGCCCCCTAACTTGAAATCCTGGATTCGTCCCTGTTTTCAGTGCGAAGATATGTTTGTGCTTTTACATTGTCACATGATGGATGTGGGTCAAGTTTGTACACCATCTGTATTATATATTATATCAAATGAATGCAAAACTTCAAAGTTCCAGGCATAAATTTAGTACGCCTGACCCGCGTTTCGTCTACAAAAAAATCATCAGCTACCTTCTTATTTAAACAAATTGAAAGGAAAATTTAATTTGATTTGAATGGCGTTGGAAGTCCAAAATCCAAAATAGTTGAGCTGTTATGTTTGATTTTTTTTTTATATTTGTGCACCCCATAAACTCATTTTCCTGTTTTTATTGTAGTATCCCAGACAAAAAAAAAATAGAACCAAAAGTTGTTTCTTTGTTTTGTTTTGTGTCTGTGGCGTAGGATGTATTTGAGAATTGGACGTCGAGTAGAGACTGGACGTCGATATATTGCTATGTGGTGTGGACGATGGGTAAGAACTTTGATTCTAATGCAACTATTATATAACACGTTCTCCACTGGCTAATTAATGTGTGTCGCAGGGGGTAGCCACCTTTGGAAAAGGTCTCAATTACCCCTCCTCACATAGGAAAAAAGTGGATTTTTAGCATGGAAGCAAAGAAAAAAAAATGTCCAGTACTAATATAGTATAGAATATGCCTTACAGTATGCCTTAAAAACACAATAAGTTGATACTTTTAAGTGGAACCCTCTCACTGTCGGGTCCAGTCCTTGAAATTGCGCCCCCACTGGCTGTCCGCCCACTCATATTTTAGCTTGCCCCACCCCACTGATTGTTCGTTGGTGTCTTAAAAATCGCCCAACCCCAACTTTCCGGTCCATTCAGACACCCCTAGGAAATTGACGATCGCAAATATCGTTTACTTGCTCCCCTACATGTCGCCACGTAAAACTGCGTTTGTGACCGACAAATCCCCAATTATCGACGGAAGCTCTTAGATAAGTGATTGTCACGAATCGTACGGAAGTCAATAATTTATCTTGAGTTTACTTTGAATATGATCTGGATTTAAATTGATATATCTTTCTTGTTCTCATAACTCGAATTTATTATCTGTTTTATTTATCAAGAACGCTGGACATCACGTTCCTTTCACTATTGTTCTGGAAAAATCGGAGTTTCTTTGTATCTATTTATAGAACGTGACTAAAATTAGATGACAAATATTGAGGTGTTACCCAGGGACGTCATCTCTTTATGCCTCTTTTTGGTAGACGATTACGCCAATAGAATTCATCAATGTGTATCACGTGACAACAATAATAAGAGGGTGACACATTGAGGAGAAACGACTACACGTAAGAGGGAAAACTTCGTATAATTTTCAACTTAAACAGATACCTCAAGGTTTGAAATTTCACTAGCGTAAATCAAATAGTTAAAACTTCAATATTTTCTAAAAATATTACAATTTTGTCAAGTTTATTACACATAAAACATCAAAATATCAGACTGTTCATTGCAAGGTCGCCATTTTGATGAACAGAAATACCAAACAAACAATGAGATGGGTGGGTCGATGGGGTCTTTTCCGTTCAATACAAACGAAATTGACAACGAAACTTAATAAGATGTTATTCATTCGTGAAAAGGTGGCGATTATCCCCAAATTATAACATTTGAAGGGGTCGAATGCACTCGGCAATGGTCGCTATCCGTTCAATATTGCTTTATCATTTCCCACTTTCATTCATGACATGACCGTTGAACGCAGTGATGAAAATTTCCATTCTTTCTTATGACCGACCACATACCGTACTTTCTGCAATATTTGTAGTAATTTCTTGAGAGTCTACTAGAATTTCTTTTTAATGAAAGAAACTATTTTTAATTTCAACACAAAGAATCTCCACGATCAGCTGATATAAAACTTGGAATTTGGAATTATTACATCATAGGGATATCAACAGAAAAATAATCAGCAATCATTTCCTCATAAAATTGTAGACTGTCGGAAACAAAGAAAGGTCCAAAAATACTCTGTTTATCAACAATAAATTTTAACAATATTAAACAAATTGATTTTAATATGCTTATTTTTAATCATATTTGCTTACTTTTTTGTTTTGGTTGTTTTTTTGATCAGAAATATTTCTGCTTCCTGTTTATTGTGTGTGTAATTATAATAACTATGAACATGATGAAATATTCTAATTCCTGTTTGAGTGGTATTAATAATGACAATAGTAATCTTGTACTTGCATGGAAGAAGAAAATGACCTTTTATCAATCTATAAATTGATTGTCATTCAATGTCAAGTGAAGTATTTCAGCTATATTTTTTTTTGTATATTCACAACAACCTTAAAAATAACCAACAAAATTCCATGTTTCCAACATAACTAGATTTTATAGATGCCTCATGGAAGGTTTAGATAACCACATTAAAAAGCGGAAAATTTTTTCTGCAACGGGTGATCAATGACCACTGTTTACAGTCGAACCTGTATTAAGAGGTCACCTTTGGGACAAAGAAAAAGTGGTCTTATAAGACAGGTGACCTCTTAAAAAAGGTTCAATTCATATAAAATTTTCTATGACACTTTTTTAAAATCTTCTCTTGTATCCCATCTTTTTAAAGGTATGTGAATGAGAATGGTCAATTATTCATGATATGTGCTGATTTTGACATGTTTGAAATAAACAACCAGTAAGAACAAGGCGACATGAGTTCTCTTCGAGTTGATTTAAGAGTGAAGTGAGAGAAAATCTGTGAGACTTCCGAAGAGCTTGCAGATATTTTAATGTTTCTTTCACTGCTAGAAGAATTTGAAGATACCAAATGGGCAATCAGAAGCCATAAATCGAAGAAGAACAGACAACACAATGGCCAAAAGAAAAAGGACAAACAACGATCTACAAGACATAAACATAAAGCGAAAGATGCCACATGCCCACAATCTTTCACAAAACAAACATTCTGCTCAACGATCTTTGAATAAAGAAGAGATCATCTACCTATGCAATAAAGTTGTGAGTTATGGCGAGGTGTACTGGATACAACATGTGATAGAGTTTGTAAGTGACTTGCAGCAGTTCTGTAGTTTTCTCCTGGTACTCCGGTTTCCTCCATTGATCAATAAAACTGACCGCCACGATATAACTGAAATATTGTTGAAAGTGGCATTAGGCACCATAAACCTTACCCTCAAGTCCTTTATAGGTAAGATTTCAGGAAGATGAGAGCTTCTTTTGTATGAATATGAAGAAAAATGATTTTTATTTGTGAAAATATACCAACTTCCTAAAGCTAACAGGGTGACTAAAAGTATTTCGCCTTAGGGGACAGAAATAAGACAATTTCATCGAAATCAGGACTTAATAAAAAGAATTAGACAAAGTCCAACAAGCGTTTTATTTTAATATGCTTTAAGTATTAAATTCAGCTAGACACGTGGCATATTTTACCTTTGAAAAAGAAGGCGCTCCTCTAAGTTAAAAGAAGTGAGAACCCTGGATCATGAGTGGTTGATTGAAGGTGATTAATGTCACTTTCAACAATATTTCAGTTATATCGTGGCGGTCAATTTTATTGGTAGAGGAAAGCTGAGGACCCGGAGAAGACCATCTACCTATCGCAAGTCACTGACAAACTTTATCACATAATGTTGTACACCTCACCCTGATCGACATTCGAACTCACAACATCAGTGGTGATAGGCGCTGATTGCACAGGTAGTTGTAAATCTAACTACAATACCATCACGGCCACGACGACCCCGATCATGGATGGAGTTTACTAAAAAAAAAGTAGTAGGTAGTACAATGTGATTGTTTTTCTTTAACAGCAAAATTTCTTCACGCCACGATATAGCTGAAATATTGCTAATGTTGGCATTAAACACTAATCAATCAATGTATTTCTGAACTATTTTCAGGAGGGTCTTGTTGACGATGTCGTCTATGGAGCAGAACGGTAATCAGAATCTTCCGTCAGTTGTTTTATGTAAAGCTGGATGTGGTTTCTATGGTAACGATGCATTTGATGGAATGTGTTCAAAATGTTATAAAGATGTGCTAAAACGAAAACAAAATTCTTCGCCAGTAAGCGGCCGTATGAGCCCTCCATCTTCAGCAGGTGAGGCTGAGTCGTCGGTAACCAGTGTGGCTACCTCACTGTCACAAACTTCTATAGGTAAACACATTGCACTCTTTCATCATGATTTTAATAGAGGGGGTCTGTGACTCTTGTCAAAATAACGGGCTTCTCATAATACAAGAAGACAGTATTGAACAGCTGAAGACATACAGGGCTTTCAATATTTTTCAAGTTTACCAGTACTTCACTATTTACAGGCAGTACTTTTATTAAAATTTTAACAATTTTCATGAATATCTTATACAACACTTTAAAATCAGGAGGTACCAAAGACCATTGTACCGCCCCTTACTAAAAGGCCTTAGACATAGTGTGATAAATTACTGTGACAGACGCATCACTCATCTTTGCGATACTTGTATACCTTTAGCTCTGTTTCATCTATTTATTTATATTCTTATGCATTTTGGGTAGTAGTGTAGCTTTAGTAATTAGTTCATTAGTTATCAGTGGCACACTCATTTCAGTACACTTTTTTTTGGAGGGGGGGGGATTTTCGGGGTGGAACTCTGTCAAAAATTAGTGACAAAAAAAAATATCAAAGAATACCAGTGTTTCCACAAGCCCTACTGTGCCTATTTCAAAGTTTTTATTTCTATTTTTTGACAAGTTTTTTTTCCAGTATAACATAGGTAAAAGTGTTTAATGAAGTATAGTGGAACCTGTGTAATCCAACTTATCAAGGTACCAGGGAAATGTTTAGTAATAGTATTGTACAGGATGTCAGAATACTCTGGTTTTATTTTAGTAAACAGAAATACTTTGGGACCATAAATTATTGTCGAATGTCACAGAAGCCGGGAAACTCGGTTGTCAGATTGCACAAGTTCCACTGCATAATGCTTTCTGTCCACTAATGTGATCAAGAAATAACACAATTTTTTGTTTTAGACAACTGAAATCCACAAATTTAAAAAATCTATGTATTTTATGAGTAATCCACGAAATTAAGTTATTTCACAGAACACACCACCTCACCTATCCTCTTAACACCTAGTGATTCATAAGGTCTTGATGCACTGCCTTCATTTGTCTTTTCACAGAACATACTCATTCAAATCCTTGCTGGTTATCATGCAATATTATTATTTTATTTTTCATTACTCTGAAACGGCATATAGGGAAATGGTCAAAATCGAAAGATTTATCATTTCTAACGTTTTTGGTAAAGTAATATGATCAAATCAAACTTGAGTTATTATAAGACATTTGAAAATAAGCCTATTTATAAAAAAAAAAAAAAAAAAAAAAGTCCCATAACTCTACTACAGTAAAAGCAAAAGTGAATATATCTTTGATTGTTGTTGTTGTGGAAATTGATTTCTCTGAGCAATATTGCACTGAAGGCAAAAAAATTAAGGAATATATATGATATAACTTGTTTTGGGACAGTTTATGCTTATTGATATTAAACCATGAAGCTGTTCCAACCCAAATATTCCCTATAATTGAATTTTTACAGCAAAATTTAATGCTTCCTTGATTTTAATCACGAACATTTAATAGGACTTTTTGAATTTGTCTGTGGCGAATGAATCATTGGTGACGTCACAATACCAACCAAGGTTACCAGGGATAACCTATGTTGCTCCAGGCAGATCAGTCAATCAGATTGCAGTATTCATATCAAATTAAATTATATCAATGATTGTATGTTTATCAAAGTATCGTCAATAACATTAATATGATATCATTAGAAATCACTACTTTTCCCTTGATAATAGATCATTATCGTGTGTAAAGATCAAAGGAAAAATTAAATACTATTGATAAAATGAAATAATACATTTTAAAGTCCTACAGAACATCCATCTTGTTTTACAGGAACACAAGAAACCGTGTCTTTTAAAGAACATCCGTCTTGTTTTACAGGAACACAAGAAACTGTGTCTTTTAAAGACTTAGAGGCAGTAGTCACTACAACATCTACTCCTAGTGTAGAAACGGCAACACCAACTGTATCCCTGCCCAGCACGAGTCAAACCAAGGAAGAAGAAAAAGAGGAGGATGGAGCAATAGGTAACTCATAACAGTATATGAAATTAGTGTAAAGGGGTTAAACAATAAATGTTATAAAAAGGGGGTGGGAGAGAGAAAATTGGTGTAAAGGGGTTAAAAAATAAATGTTATAAAAAGGAGGGGGAAGAGAGAAAATTGGTGTAAAGGGGCTAAAAAATAAATGTTATAAAAAGGGGGGAGGGGGAGAGAGAAAATTGGTGTAAAGGGGTTAAAAATAAATGTTATAAAAAGGGGGGAGGAGGAGAGAGAAAATTGGTGTAAAGGGGTTAAAAAATAAATGTTATAAAAAGGAGGGGGAAGAGAGAAAATTGGTGTAAAGGGGCTAAAAAATAAATGTTATTAAAAGGGGGGAAGGGGAGAGAGAAAATTGGTGTAAAGGGGTTAAAAATAAATGTTATAAAAAGAGGGGGGGTGGAGAGAGAAAATTGGTGTAAAGGGGTTAAAAATAAATGTTATAAAAAAAGGGGGGGGTGGAGAGAGAAAATTGGTGTAAAGGGGTTAAAAAATAAATGTTATAAAAGGAGGAGGGGAGAAAATTGGTGTAAAAGGCTAAAACAATAAATGTGAAAATAAGGGGGAGGTGGGAGAATACAAGTGGTAACATATTTATTTTTAAGACAAAGAATATCCACAAAGAGGAGTTGGAAGTATCTGTGGAATAAAAAGAGACAAAGAATACAAATGATAAAATTTGGATTTTTACGACAGAATATCCCTGTATGATAAAATTTAGATGGGTCCCACCAGTTTTATGTTTTTTATTTATTTGGGGGGGAAAATGGAGCGTCCAGGACTCCCCTAGAAGAGCTGCAAGGCACGGGTGGCTCAATGAGTTAGGTAGTTGGATTACCTAGCAACTCATAAAAGCCTATCACCAATACGCCTTTACGGCGTGGGTTTGCGCCTGGCTTTGTAAATTACAAAAAAAGGTTCACTCGACTCGCAGCCGCAAGTGATAAAGTTTACAAATTGTTTGCCCATGGTCGGTGGTTCACTCTGGTTACTCTGGTTTCTTCCACCACTAAACCTGGTCACCATGATATAGCTGAAATATTGCTCAAAGTGGTGTTAAACACCAAAAAATCAAATAATATTTAGATGGGTCCCACCAGTTTATGGTTTGTAATTATTTGTAAAAAATGGAGCATCCAGGACTCCTCTAGAAGATTTGCAAGTATCTGTGGAATACATCAATTTTATTTTCCTAAATATATATACAACAGTCCCTCACTGGTAATGAAGAAGTGACCTTATAAGAAAGGTGGTCTCTATTGACAGGTGATAATTTAGTAGTATCTTTCCATCTTAGTGCACCTGAAATCTGGTCTGATAAGAGACAAACTACTGTACATGTAGGTTAATTATTATTTTCATTGAAAAAGCTTATTCTTAGGGGCTGTCGGTCGTGATCATATGGTAATTATACCCCCGAAGTACCCCGGGTATACTGTTTTACCTCTGTCTGTCCTTCTGTCCGTCCAAGATATTTTTCGTCACATTTTTTCTCAGTAACTGTTGATGGCAGAAATCTGATATTTGGTCACAAGCTTCATATAGGTATGCCATATTGTGGGTAGCGTTTTTGGACCTGTCAGATTCCTACTTCCTGTTTGCCGACTTTGTTGATTTTTATACACATTGAACATATATGCTCATTTTTCGTCGCATTTTTCTCAGCAACTATTGATGGCAGAAATCTGATATTTGGTCACAAGCTTCATATAGGTACCCCATATCGTGGGAAACGTTTTTGGACCATCAGATTCCTACTTCCTGTTTGCCGATTTTGTTGATTTATATACACATTGAACATATATGCCCATTTTTCGTTGCATTTTTCTCAGCAACTATTGATGACAGAAATCTGATATTTGGTCACAAGCTTCATATAGGTACCCCATATCGTGTGAAGTGTTTTATTTGATCCGTCAGATTCCTACTTCCTGTTTGCCGAAGAGCGGAGGTATCATTAGTGAGCATTAGCTCACAGTTCATCTTGTTGTATTTACAACTAATAAATATTCATGAGCATTGTATACCTACTAAATATTCATGAGAATCATAATGTTATTTAAGGTGGAGCAAACCCATCAGAAACATCGCCTACAGATGATAAAGACAAGAAAACACCAAAGAAAAATCGTTGTCATACATGTAAAAAGAAGGTTGGACTTACAGGTAAGAAAATTGTAGGAACTTTCTCAGGAATTGTAGAAAGAAAAATAACCCCAAAAAATTACAATCAGTTATTCATGAAAATTTAGTAAAATTAGATCTGACAGCTCGAATGCATGTTATAAAAACAGGTAGCAGGCCATGTGCTTAGAAATAGGGCTGAAACGATTTGTCTACCTAGCTCGAGTGCCAACATTGACATCCCAACAATACTAAGATGACATTCAGTCATGTACGGCAACACATCCGAGCACCGACATTGACATCCCAACAATACTAAGATAGCATTCAGTCATGTAGGGCAACACATTCGAGTGCCAACATTGATATCCCAACAATACTAAGTTGACATTCAGTCATGTACGGCAACACATCTGAGCGCCAACATTGACATCCCAATAATACTAAGATGACATTCAGTCATGTACGGCAACACATCCGAGCACCGACATTGACATCCCAACAATACTAAGATGATTCAGTCATGTACGGCAACACATTCGAATGCCAACATTGGCATCCTAACAATACTAAGATGACATTCAGTCATGTACGGCAACACAGTGAGTGCCAACATTGACATCCCAATAATACTAAGATGACATTCAGTCTGTACGGCAACACAGCGAGTGCCAACATCGACATCCCAATAATACTAAGATGACATTCAGTCATGTACGGCAACACAGCGAGTGCCAACATTGACATCCCAACAATACTAAGATGACATTCAGTCATGTACGGCAACACAGCGAGTGCCAACATTGACATCCCAATAATACTAAGATGACATTCAGTCATGAACGGCAACACAGCGAGCGCCAACATTGACATCCAAACAATACTAAGATGACATTGTCATGTACGGCAACACATCCGAATGCCAACATTGACATCCCAACAATACTAAGATGACATTCAGTTATGTACGGCAACACAGCGAGCGCCAACATTGACATCCCAACAATACTAAGATGATTCAGTCATGTACGGCAACACATCCGAGCGCCGACATTGACATCACAACAATACTAAGATAACATTCAGTCATGTACGGCAACACATCCGAGCGTCGACATTGACATCACAACAATACTAAGATAACATTCAGTCATGTAGGGCAACACATTCGAATGCCAACATTGACATCCCAACAATACTAAGATGATTCAGTCATGTACGGCAACACAGCGAGCGCCAACATTGACATCCCAACAATACTAAGATGATTCAGTCATGTACGGCAACACAGAGAGCGCCAACATTGACATCCCAACAATACTAAGATGATTCAGTCATGTACGGCAACACATTCGAATGACAACATTGACATCCCAACAATACTAAGATAACATTCAGTCATGTACGGCAACACATCCGAGCGCCAACATTGACATCCCAACAATACTAAGATAACATTCAGTCATGTAGGGCAACACATTCGAGTGCCAACATTGACATCCCAACAATACTAAGTTGACATTCAGTCAAGCTGGCAGTCAAAGTATTATAGAAAACACTTTAAAAACAAGACATTAATTATCACCATGCAGAGATTTCGTCAATAAGAGGGGTTGCCCTAGTCGTGATATTATGGTAGTTGGATTTACAACTACCTGTGCAATCAGTGCCTATCACAACTAAAGTTGTTGTGAGTTCAAACCTCGTTCTTGGTGAGGTTTACTTGACACAACATCATGTGATAAAGTTTGTCAGTGACTTGTGACAGTCGGTGGTTTTCTACGGTTTTCTACGGGTACTCCCAAACCTGATAAGAAAGAAAATGAGACAGAGGTGAAATAAAATACACATCAAATCTGGATCTGTATTGATTAGAAGTAGATGTTAGATAGATCAAAAACTGAACCCAGGAAAAATATCGTTGTACATTCAAACCAAAGTCAATTGTTTTGCCATGACTTCGGACGATTATGAAAAGAAAGTTTAAATAGTTATGGTCAACATTTCCACCAGTATCAACAGGGCAAACAATCACCTCTCACCAAACACACAACATTTCCACCAGTATCAGCAGGACACATAATCACCAAACACACAACATTTCCACCAGTATCAA
>MJUT01051123.1:221072-231562 GCA_002080005.1 Gigantidas platifrons
TATCAACAGGACAAACAATCACCTCTCACCAAACACACAACATTTCCACCAGTATCAACAGGACAAACAATCACCTCTCACCAAACACACAACATTTCCACCAGTATCAACAGGACAAACAATCACCTCTCACCAAACACACAACATTTCCACCAGTATCAACAGGACAAACAATCACCTCTCACCAAACACACAACATTTCCACCAGTATCAACAGGACAAACAATCACCTCTCACCAAACACAACTAAAGTGGGTACGACAACATGATGATGGAATACCAGGTCCTGGCTTGGGACAGGCACAAAAATATGGTGGGGTTAAACCGAGTCATATCGGTGGAATATGCTATAGTTCCCATATGTATTCTGATGAACACAAATACGATCGCCATTTAATTTAGGGCTGGTTGTGGCCGTGATCATATGGTAGTTAGATTCACAACTACTTATGCAATCAGTGTCTATCACCACTGATGTTATGAGTTCGAATCTCGATCAGGGCGAGGTTTACAACATTATGTGATAAAGTTTGTCAGTGACTTACGACAGGTCGGTGGTTTTCTCTGGGTACTTTGTTTTCCTCCACCAATAAAACTGACCGCCACGATATAACTGAAATATTGTTGAAAGTCAGTGGGGTTAAGCACCATCAAACAAACCATTAAATGTATGACATATATTTTTCAGGCTTTCCATGTCGTTGTGGAGGATTATACTGCAGTACCCATAGGTATTCAGACAAACACGATTGTAATTTCAACTACAAGGAAATGGCACAAGAACATATTAGGAAACACAATCCAGTCGTTGTAGCCTCAAAAATTCAAAAAATTTAATTTACAAACACTTGTGATAAAAAATGTGTGACTCCATCATGTCAAGAAGTGCACAAAGGTCAAAATCTAGTGTGCAAGATTTGAGAATTTTAATATTTGTTTTCTCTATGTGTGTTGACCGGGAAGTGTTGAGAGATTACGTGACAGCTGTTAGAATCAAACAGAATGGGTTTTTTTCAGTATTGTAAAACATTTGTCAGTTTTATTGTAATGACTTTAATGTCCATCACAAGTGAAGATAGACATTCAAATTTTGGAAAAAAGTGTTTGTCTGTTTTATTGTAATGACATTAACGTCCATCACAAGTGAAGATGAAAAATTAAAATTTTGAATATTGCACACTATGTTTTTTTCCTTGTGTGAAAAATAATGCAAAAAGCGAAAAAAAGATCAACAACCATTTTACTGATAAAGGAGAGGATAGCTGTTATTTTTTTCTCGTTACATATTTATTCAATCGTGTTATTACAACTTGTACTTTACTTTACACTCGTGTAATTTGTTGATTATAAACTTTTAAATATTTTATGTGCAGTTGTTCGTGAAAATCGGGTTAAATTAATGCGGGTTTTTTGGTGATTATGATCCCGTGTCAGTCACGTTTTTTTGTGGGATAGAAAAAGAATCGATTCTTGAATATGTTTTAATATTTAAAGAACGATTTTAATAAAAAACGAAATTCCTGCTAATTTTTATAATTTTAGAATTTACACACATTTTTATGGACATGAAGAAGCAATTCTTACAGTAAATTGTGATGGGCATTTAACAATTATTAAATCTTTCTGAAGTTTTGACAGCAGAAGTTAAACTTAGCCATGTAAAACAAGAAACTTTAACTGACTTTGTCAGAAGTGATAGAAAATCGTAAAGATTTTCTCCTCAATATTTCTACAAAGTAAAAATTATCTGCACATAAAATTTGCACATAATTCACAAAAAGGTCATGAAAGATGTACAATTATAAATACATTTAAATTAGAGTATTCTCCCCTGGTGGTGTAATTTAATTAAAGTGTGTATTTGTTTACAAACTTAATTTACTTGGAAAATCGTAACACAGACAAAAAATATTATTTGGTTTTTTTTGTGACTATTTTATTTTTAGGCTTAAAGATAAGCCATTTTTTACAAGTTTGTGCGATGATTTTCCTGGATTTTTTTTTTACACGCCTGTAATCATTATTGAAAAATTATTATTATTATCATGATTATATTGTTAATGAATGTTTGAAATAACCTATTTACTAAATAATGTTTATCAGACTTGAAAATCGTTGTCATGGAGTCGTGACACACATGGGTTTTATTTTTCAAAATGATTTGTTAATTTTTTTCTTTGTGTGCAAGCTTATAAACATGTATCATGCATAGATGTAACGATTCTGTTATTTAAATTCATATTCATCCACAGCTATCTGCCCCTTGTTAAATTTTGGTGTTTTTTTTTGGCCATGTAGAAAAAGCTCATTGTTTCTTAGCAGTTGAAAAGAAGAATAGAGCTTTAGGAAAGACAACTCTTTTTACAATACCAAGTATCCATAGAATTTTTGTTTATTCACGGTACCTTGCAACAATTAATGTACTTCTTAAATTACCCCTTTAGTATCTTCAATCAATTCTTCTTATTGACAGTTTAAAAAATCAGGGAAAAAATGAAAATACAAAAAGAGACTTGTCACATTTTATTGGTGAAAAAAAATACTTTTTTCAGTTAAGGATTTTATTTAGTTTTTAGTGGACTAATTAATGGGTTGGTTTTTTTTAATTTAAATTACACTTAAATCTATTTATACTTCTTTATGAGCAAATTATTTTGTTCAGAATATACAGGTGTGCATATTAAAAAGATTTAATTAACTAAAATATTTATAATTTCAACTAAATCTTGTTTTTAATTTTATATTGCAGCCTTCAGTTTATTAAAACTCTGCTTATAACAAAGGATGCATAACTAATGTTAATTTCTAAATAAATATAAATAATTTCCACTTTTTACAATTTAATTTTTTTCCACAGCTGGTTTGATATACCTGAACGATTCACCAGTTTTGTTTTTTGTTTTTTTGTTTTTTTATATATTAATTAGCATGTTATATATTTGGAAGATCCTTTAATTATAAACACTTTAAATATCATAAAAATTGTAATGTGGTGTATTTTCCTTATACTTTGTTTCCATAGTTACCCAAATAAAAAAATATATATACTGCCATATTTTAGCCATACAAGAAATGAAAGTAATTTGAATTTTTTTACCAAAGGGAAGTAATTCTAATTTTCTTACCGGTACTAATATTTTCAACAAAGTGGTGGGTCCGTTCAATATTTATAGTTAAAAAGACAAGTCAGATATACTATACAGTCAGAGACATAGCATGATAAATCACCGTGATAGATACATTTTGTACATCATTCTTCCTGGTGATTTGGATATATCTTTTGTTCTATTAAATATATCTTCCAAACTTCTTTTACATTTACAGTGTTACTTACTCTCACCCAAAACGCATATCAAAATAAGTAAATAGATTAAACAGGCCAAAAGATATATCAGTATCACTAAGTTGAGTGATAGATCTATCACAGTGATTTATCACGCTCTGCATTTGACTGTACTGTAGTTTCAATTTGCTTACAGTACATGAAGAGACATACGGTTACAAATCACTGTGACAGACATCAATCTCCTTGGTGATAAGTAAATATCATATTAATCTACCTTCTTCTGTATTTAGAGTATTTTGCTATCACTTTTAAAAGCAAAAAAGAAAAAGAACAGAAATAGAACAAACAGGACTTAAAGTATTTTGTCATCAAGGAGAGTGATACATCTATCAAAGTAATTTATAACGGTATATCTCTGAATTTACTGTATTTCTAGATTTTATTTAGGTCATTATTATTCAATATGTTTGTTTGGCCCAATGTGACCTACAAGAAAAAAAAAATCTTTTTCTTCAAAAACAAATCTATTTTTTATTTTTTTATATTTCTTGTTTACATAGTGATTTTAAGGGATCTTATTCCTAATCTTAACAGATAAAACAAAATTTGATCTACTTACCCATATCCAACAATCATGGGTCAGGTTTGGGGCAAACAAACATTTTATCTAGTGTGGCCTTACACTGTCTTTTCAATATTCTTAATTGAAAAAAAATCCTTTAAGAGGACATGACTACACACATTATATTCATAATTTTATTGCATTGTAAATTAACATTGAACATATTAAATTTCACATCCGTTGTATGTAAGTCACATGATTTTTTTTTGGAATGATTTGATTGGTTGATTGATATTTTATGCTAAGTGGATGATTGTGTATGTAAATGAGATGTATGGTAATAACTGTTCAGAGGTATGTTTGTTTATTTTAGTTTTGTGAAGTGGACAATAAATAGATACTATAGGCCTCTTTTTTTCTACAAATTTTGGGGTAAGTATTTCAAAATTTTAAGGTCTCTTTTGGGGGGGGGGGGAATAATTTAACTATCAAATTTTGGGATAAGTATTTCGAAATATAATTTATAAAAGGGGGGGGGTCCAGCTGATCATTTTATAATAATCAAGTTACACAGACTATGCTCGTAGTTTGTAACTATTTGGAATTTCTTTTAACAAAAATATTTACAGATGCAGTTAAATTGGTATAATACTAAAAACTTTCTTGTTTTGTTTTTGTTTTTTTAGGGGGGGAGGGGGTTTCATCTTCAGTAAAGCTAGGATTTTAGGTATTTCAAGTCCATTTTAACATTACTTTGTTTCAGATGGTGAATGAATGATGTTTTTTTTCCGATAGATTTCTATTACTATGATACATAGGTGATATTAAAGTGTCTGATAGCAGATTTAGTGTTGTCTTTTATTATGATTTGATTTGATTGATTTATTGTGTTTAATGCCACTCAGCAATATTTCATCTATATCATGGCGACCAGTTTTAGTGGTGGAAGAAGGTGGAGTTCCCGGAGAGAACCACTGACCATGGGCAAGTAACTGGTAAACTTTATCACTTGCGGCTGCGAGTCGAGTGCACCTTATTAGCTGAATTGCGACGAAGTCGAACTCGGCTTATAATATGAATGGCGGCCGGGCGTCAACTTTTTCGTTTCCGCACAATATCTTAAGAACAAAATGTAGGATCTAAATGAAACTTGGTACACATGGTGAGAGGAGGAAGCCTAATGATATTGAGGTTTGTAGGACAAAGGTCAAGGTCACAACTTCTAAAAATAGAACAAAAATTTGATAAGAATGAAATGTTGGATCTAAATGAAACTTGGTACACACATGCCTGATGGCGAGAGGAGGAAGCCTATTGATATTGAGGTTTGTAGGTCAAAGGTCAAGGTCACAACTTCTAAAAATTGAACAAAAATTTGATACTTTTTTGTTTCCACACAATATCTCAAGTACAAGAAACTAAGTACACACATGCCTTGTGCTGAGAGGAACAATTCTCATGAACTTGATGTTTGTGGGTCAAAGGTCAAGATCACAATTTCTAAAAATAGAACAGTAATTTGATACTTTTAACCAGAACATTGTCTACTCTAGGGTTCTTAACTAAGGTTCAGAATTATATAACTAGGCATTGTCCATCCATATGTTCGCAACTCGGCTTTCGCACCTTTGGTGGGTTACTGATTTTTTTTGTAATTTACAAAGCCGGGCACGAACCCATGCCGTATTGGTGATGGGCTTGTACGAGTTGTTATGTAATCCAATTGCCTAACTCATTGAGCCACCCAGGCCCTCTTTTATTATGTCGTAAGCAAATAAACTTCAGGAATAGGTTTATGGAGTTTAATGCCACTTTCACCAATATTTCAGTTATATCGTGGTCAGTTTTATTGGTGGAGGAAACCGGCGTCCTGCCGCAAGTCACTGACAAACTTTATATCACATGATGTTGTATCGACTACACCTCAGAATTAGCGGGGTTCGAACTCACAACTTTAGTGGTGATAGGTACAGATAGTTGTAAATCCAACTACCATACGATAAAAGACCATGACAGCCCCTAATAAACGTTAGAGAATACTGAAGTGGCAATCAAAAATAGACAATCCAGAGAAACTGGCAACATAGAGTACACAAGTAACAGGACAAATAAACGTTAGAGAATACTGAAGTGGCAATCAAAAATAGACAATCCAGAGAAACTGGCAACATAGAGTACATAAGTAACAGGACAAATAAACGTTAGAGAATACTGAAATGGCAATCAAAAATAGACAATCCAGAGAAACTGGCAACATAAGAGTACACAAGATGAAGAAAAACGCACCACTATACACAAACAAACAAGTAATGTAAATAAGACACGAGTCCTCCTACAAACTGGAGGTAGAGAAAAACTCAGGATTGCTTCTATTCACTTGCCATTTTTAAATCTATGACCCAAGTAGTTTGATACCCTCTTGAACATAAAATTGTTGTTCTAATGCCAAGCAAGCAATTTTGTCATCTATATCATGGCGAGAACAAGTTACTTTTCGATGGGGGACGTCATGATCGTATGGTAATTGAATTTACAACTATCTGTGCAATCGCTGCCTATCCCCACTGAAGTTGTTGGTTCCAACCCTGCGCATGGCGTGGTGTACTCAATACAACATTATGGGATAAAATTTGTCAATGACTTGCAGCAGGTTGGTGGTTTTCTCCTGAGTGATAGCAAATTTATTGTTAGCTCACCTTGCCAAAGGCAATGTAAGCTTTTGCCATCACTTGACGTCCATCGTCCGTTATAAAGATTGCACATTTCGTCCCGATCCGTTAACAAACATGGCCACCACAGGCAATTCTTGTTTCTGATTGGTTGATTTCTAAATAATCTTCTCTGAATCTGTTTTCCCAAATGAATCGGAAATTTGTTAGGAAGGTCTCTATGAAGATTGCTAATTTCGTCCCGATTCATTAACAAACATGGCCACCACAAACAATTCTTGTTTCTGATTGGTTGATTTCTAAAAATCTTCTCCTCTGAAACCGCTTTGCCAAATGAACCGAAACTTGGTAGGATACATCTATCGGAGGTCCTCTATAAAGATTGCTCATTTCGTCCCGATCCATTAACAAATATGGTTGTCATAGGCAATTCTTGTTTCTAATTGGTCGATTTCTAAAAATCTTGTCCTCTTAAACCGCTTTGCCAAATGAACCGAAACTGGGTAGGAAGCATCCATGGAAGGTTCTCTATAAAAATTGCTCATTTTGTCCTGATCCATTAACATACATGGCCGCCACAGGCAATTCTTGTTTCTGATTGGTCGATTTCTAAAAAATCTTCTCTGCAACCGCTTGGCCAAATGAACCGAAACTTGGTAGGAAGCATGTATGGAAAGTTCTCTATAGAGATCGCTCATTTTGATTTTATCCGTTATCAAACATGGCTGCCACAGGCAATTCTTGTTTCTGATTGTTCGATTTCTAAATAATCTTTTCCTCTGAAACATTTTGACCAAACGAACTGAAACTTGGTAGGAATCATCTATGGAAGGTTCTGTATTAGTTTCCTCCAAGCAGAATGAAAGGTGAGCGACACAGGCTCAGCCCACTGAGCCTCTAGTTTTCTTTTATTATGTCTTAAGCAAATAAACTTTAGAAAATACTGAAGGGGCAATCAAAAATGGACAATCCAGAGACAAATTGTTTGTTCTTCCTCGACGGGACTTGAATTCACACCATTGATACAATGCAGCACCATTTCCTTAACCTTACGCCCTAGACCACATGTAAAATAACCGTTGGAGAATACTGAAGAGACAACTAAAAAATAAGGATAAAGATCACAACGACCCCCCTCTAATCAAAGTTACTACATAGAAGGTTTAAATAAATGGTTAGCAAGCCGTAGGTTGATGTTTTTCTCCACCATTAAAACTCATTACCATTGCACGACAGAATATAAAGTGTATACTTGGTGTAATTACTTATAGGACCAACGCCAGATTTCATTTTTAGCCAGAAGGCCCGAGTGGCTCAATGAGTTGGATTACCTAACAACTCATACAATCCTATCACCAATACGGCATGGGTTCGCGTCCGGCTTTGTAAAATAATAAAAAGGTGCACTCGACTCGCAGCCGCTTGTGATAAAGTTTACCAGTTGCCTGTCCATGGTTGGTGGTTGTCTCCGCGTACTCCGGCTTCTTCCACCACTAAAACTGGTTGCCATGATATAGCTAAAATATTGCAGAAAGTGGCGTTAAACACAATAGATCAATTAAATCTTGTGTAAGCGATCATAAACTAATAACTACATATATTTTTGGAATGCTTGTTTAATAATAGGTAGACAATAATAATTCATAACACAATTTTAAAATGGAGGTAGTACTTTTTGCCTGAGACATCTTTGGTTTTGTCTATAAAACAGCAGAGTCATCATTTCTTCTTTTGTTGACTGTAGATATGTGCTGTAAATGGTCTGTAAAAAACAAAGATTAGTAGAATGGTGTATTATTATACCTCATAGATATAAGAATGTCTGTGATTAGCTAAAAAAACGTCACATGTCAGGAAGATAAAACTTCATGTATCCCTAGACCGTGTGCTCTGGGGAAATAAATATTCATGTATCCCACAGCCACGTGCCACCATGGCGACCCCCACAGGAAATACATAAAGAGTTGCCACCCTTCGCCCTCGAGAAATATAGACTTCTTCGGGTAAACAAATATCACCCTACAACAAGGGCCATAAATACATAATGTCTAGTTTAAATGAATCACTGATTATTTCATTGAATGTAACTTGTTCTCGCCATAATATAGCTGAACAAGAAATGTGTGCATCACAAAATACGCCCGTCCATATATAAATTATCAAACAGTATAATGGTAATGACCCCAAAATAAATAGGGTTCTTCTCCTTCCACAGGGGAATCATGTGGCCAAGTTTGGTAAAGATCCAATATACAGAACTAAAGTTATCGTGCGGAAACTATTCTGTTGTCAAAAATTCTATTTATAGTAATGGTGACCTTGACCTTTGACCTAATGACTCCAAAATAAATAGGGTTCTTCCCCTTCCACAGGGGAATCATGTGGCCAAGTTTGGTAAAGATCCAATATACAGAACTAAAGTTATCGTGCGGAAACGACCCTGTTGTCAAAAATTCTATTTATAGTAACGGTGACCTTGACCTTTAACCTAATGATCCCAATATAAATAGGGTTCTTCCCCTTCCACAGGGGAATTATGTGGCCAAGTTTGGTAAAGATCCAATATACAGAACTAAAGTTATTGTGCGGAACCTGTGTGGACGCCCATCGCCCGCCATACCCAATCATATAATACGGCACGTCTCGAAACTGGCGCATAAAAATTGTTCATTTGACGCTAAACAATAATCACTCACTGACCCATTGGTCCCGATGAAATAAAAGTTCCATGTAAAATAAGTCCATGGATCGTGGTTACAAGGAAGAAATGTCCATTTGACTACAGTATAACCGTTAATTTCTCACATGAGCGGAAGATATCATGATCTTCAATTTTGGAAGAATGTGTGAACCCTATTTCTGCCATAAAATATGACAATAAAACCCCACAGATCTAAAGATTGTAGGCGAAAACTTGCTCTTGTGGTATCAAATCATTCATGACATTTATTATGGTTACAACTGTGGCATTGAACAACTCGGTACACTAAGTGTCTTGATTGGACATTTCTAAATGAAAAACTACTGCACTCAACCCTGTCTCCCATGCAAAAAATTCATTTAGGGAAGAATAAACAAGTGTGAACGACATGTACTACAAGGCCATACGTGATCCCAGTCTTATTTTTAAACTTACATGTTCGTTGGATCTTTTTTTCCCCTGCTATATCCTAAAATCTAACAACACCCTGTCGGGGGGTGGGGGGGAGGGTCATATTTTCAACTGACCAATCAGTGACGAGCCTTCTAAATCTGAAAGTGTTAAAACTGGCCTTTCACACACTCTGAGTGCTATTGTCACATTGGCAAATATACTTCAGAGATACTTGTAGAAATTTATTTTGATGAGTCCAGAAGGCATGCATCTGAAACCTTTGGTGAGTCTCACCATTGTAGAAACCTTTGATGAGTCTCACCATTGTAGAAAACTTTGGTGAGTCTCACCATTCTAGAAACCTTTGGTGAGTCTCACCATTGTAGAAACCTTTGGTGAGTCTCACCATTGTAGAAACCATTGATGAGTCTTACCCTTGTAGAAAACTTTGGTGAGACTCACCATTGTAGAAACCTTTGGTGAGTCTCACCATTGTAGAAAACTGGTGAGTCTCACCATTGTAGAACACTTTGGTGAGTCTCACCATTGTAGAAACCTTTGATGAGTCTCACCATTGTAGAAAACTTTGGTGAGTCTCACCATTGTAGAAAACTTTGGTGAGTCTCACCATTATAGAAAACTTTGATGAGTCTCACCATTGTAGAAAACTTTGGTGAGTCTCACCATTGTAGAAAACTGGTGAGTTTTACCATTGTAGAAAACTTTGGTGAGTCTCACCATTGTAGAAACCTTTGGTAAGTCTCACCATTGTAGAAACCATTGATGAGTCTTACCATTGTAGAAAACTTTGGTGAGACTCACCATTGTAGAAACCTTTGGTGAATCTCGCCATTGTAGAAAACTTTGGTGAGTCTCACC
>MJUT01051123.1:235820-251876 GCA_002080005.1 Gigantidas platifrons
AGAGTAGATCCCATATACATTGGGTCTTCACATATACTACAAGGGAAGTAGCTCTTCTGTCACCTGTATACTATACTTACATCAGAGAGGTCCCTAGAAAACTGAGAGTAGATCCCATATACATTGGGTCTTCACATATACTACAAAGGAAGTAGCTCTTCTATCTGTCACCTGTATATTATACTTACATTAGAGAAGAGCCCAGAAAACTAAGAGTAGATCCCATATACATTGGGTCTTCACATATACTACAGGGGAAGTAGCTCTTCTGTCACCTGTATACTATACTTACATCAGAGAGGTGCCCAGAAAACTAAGAGTAGATCCCATATACATTGGGTCTTCACATATACTACAGGGGAAGTAGCTCTTCTGTCACCTGTATACTATACTTACATTAGAGAGGTGCCCAGAAAACTAAGAGTAGATCCCACATACATTGGGTCTTCACATATACTAAAGGGGAATTCTGTCACTCTTCTATCCATAAGTATACCAAAATAATCTCCTACAAATATAAACAAAAATGCTTACAAACCCTTTTTTAGAATTTTTTACATGCGGGTGTCTTATAACAGGGATGATTCTGGTTAGAAAATAAAAGAACTGAAAATCAATGAAAAATAGCTGAAACCATCTACACCCCATTTCAGATGGTCTATTTTTTACCTGTTCTGACTTTATGTCCAGCAACTTTTGGCTATTTCTCCAGAGAACAACAAAAATATTTTTGTTATAAGAAACAGGAACTGCTTACACTTGGCGATCACCTGAGTTCATCCCTGTTTTTATTTATTATGGGGTCAGTGTAGCTCATCTTTTTAGTTTTCTGTGAATATTGTGTTGTTGTTTTATTTATCTTCGTCCTGTGTCTTGTGTCCAATGTTACCTGTGTCTCTGGGTTGTTCATTATAGGTATTTAAAAACACTTCTTTTCAGGAGTTCATGCATGTGTAAACGGTGGCGATGCAATCACAAACTGAATAAACGTCCGAAGGACATTTATGTAAAGTTTGTGAGTGCATCGGCACCGTTTACACATGCATGAACTCCTGAAAAGAACCGTTTAATACCTATAATTCTTCAATTTGAATATTTTCCCTATTTTTATTATTAAACTGATTTCAAGCTTGCTTTCAATCGGACACTATTGTAGTTTCCTGTTGGCAGTCGCCATAATGTTTATGCTGGTTATGCAAAAAAGTTCATCCAGTTATAAACGGATGAAAAACGCAAAGAAATTCATCGAGTTATACACAAATCCAAAACAAACAGGAGACATTGCTCTTGTCCAATCGAGACGAGCACGCTAACAATTACTCCATCATTGCAGTTCAACGGATAGACGACGACTACTTTTGTAGTACTATATACATAGCATGTAGTACCCATTTTGTTTGGTATTATTTCTCGAAATAGAGGTCATATGTCAAAGGTCATGCGAACACATAATGGCATATTAAATTTACTTACCTAAAAATGTTCCATAAAAACCTAATGCCCAATAGCTTGTGAGGACAAAAGTCATGCCAACACATATACACCCATATCCTAACAGTAATATCCAGTTTTCATACAACAGTGGCCATTTTGGTTGACTTTCCAATGCAAGATTGAACCTAAAACAAAAGGGACAAAGTTAAATCTTATAATGAGAAATAATTATCAGATGATATGGTTACTGTGTGTATACTGGTAATTGGAATACTATTTCTCCCATTATTACGGCGTTTTAACCCCGCTGAACCAGTGGTGGAAAAATCTGTAATCCTCTAGAGGATTAAAATGTCTCATGCCTTTCCCCGCATTAATTTCAAATTTTGAAATAAAGTTTGTGTTAAATAATGGGAGAAACAAATTCTCCTTCAGTTGCCCATGTGGGTTACAGTATTTCTCCACACTCGAGAGTTAAATTTAAAATTTTAACCACTCGCCTGGCGGCTTGTGGGTAAAATTTTTAATTTAACTCTCTTGAGTGGAGAAATATCGTAACCCACGGGCAACTGAAGGAGAATCTATATTTCTCTCATAGTAGAACCTGGAAGTGCTGAATTCAAAGAGACTGATGTTTTTGACTTCTATGTAGACAATGTATCCCCTCTATGGTGTAATGGTTAGTGTGTTTGTCTCAAGTGATGTAGATCCATTGTCAGGTCAAACTAAAGACGGGTGTCTCATATGGAACAGAAACTACTTAGTCTTCCAGAACACCTGAGTTCATACCCATTTTTCAGGGTTCACGAAATTGCATACGGGTTTGGTGGTCCTAGTGAAAAAAATATCAGTCCCCATCAATTTTCCATTGCAAAATACCAATTTTGTATCAGTCCTTAGCTAAATCTGCCCAAATTTTGCTGGTCATGTCTGACAGGACTGATACATTTCACGAACTCTGGTTTTTAGTGCTGTTCATACTGCTCGATCTTTTGCTATCTGTGTAATGTTTTGAAGATTGTTGTTTGTCATTTTTCTTTCGGCCATTGTTTCGTCTGTCATTCTTCTATTAAGATTTCTGATTTACCCCTTTGGTATCTTGAAGCTCTTCTTTAAATATACAATCAAATGATTACATATTAAGGTGGTAGCATACACTACAGGGAGATAACTCTTTAAAGGAAAACTCCATGGTCTTAACAAGTTAAGTTAGCGTGAATATTTAAATGACATTAACTAAAAGACATTTGTGTTAATGACTGTTAAAAATAATATACCATAAGGTAGAATTTGGCGATTGAAGTTGCTTGTTGCACCAAACAATGGGGGTTGCCATTTTTCAACACTCTACAATGTGAGGAGACAAGGGACATAATCCATTCTCGGATTACACCTGCAATTAAAGCTCTTCCGAAAGAGCTGTGACGTATTAGAGTCGGTATCGTATATTATATCAGCATTGATCAGTTGCAATTTTATCATTAAAAATTATGTAATTCGTAAAATAACGTCTTTTGATATTTACAAAATCATTATGACTTTATGTTAAGCATTTTATTGCACTAACGAAATTAAAAGGGAATATGTGAGAAGAATTTGTTTGTCTAATTACCCTTGTCAACACATCGACCAGTGACCTCGAAAAACACGGGAAAGTACGACAACATTGGGGACAAAAAAGAAAAAAAAGCATGTGTACGCATAAAATGAGTTAAAACTGACAGTTATTTAAACTATACGGCCAATCACGTAAAACATGAAATTATACGTAGACCTTCCCCCCTCCCGATACAAATAAACTCCTTTGTTTTATGAAAATGTAACATTGGATGGGAATATTAAGAAAAAAAATTGTAACGATATACGATTATAAACATTGTATTGCAGTTGACATAACCAAACGGGCACAATGTTGGGAAGAATCAGATACATGTTATTTATTCAACTAACATGATCCAGACCTGTGACGTCACATGAATAGGTGTCATGGCCACTTACACTACGACAGGAAATTCCAAATATTCACATTTTTAATTGGGTATATTAATGTTAATAAAGGTGCTTTTTTTAAAATAATAAGTTATTTAAGGAATATTTGAAATTGTTGAACAGGTTATACGATATAACCTGGTTTGGGTCAGTTTACGCTTAATAAACCGTGAAGCGGTTTATGAAAAGCGTAAACTGACCCAAACCAGGTTATGCAAGTATACATACCTGTTAACCTCAGAGACTGTGTATGTGGGAGATCTCCCACATTCCAACTATTTAATGTGGGAGATTTTGCGTGACGAACTTTTTCACACTAAAATTTTTAGATTAAAGCAAACAAAATTTACTGTACAACTTTTATTGTTGCTGCTGAGCAACATTACTTCAAACCACTTTGGTAGGACAATACAGCTTGTTTTGCTGATCTTAGAACAGAATCACTTGGTTCGTACTCATAACACAACAAGTTTTGATTTTGCTTTGCACATAAAGTGTGTCATTGTTCAACTCAGATCTTGTATCTGTCTGGATTTTTTTTAACATAGAAAAAATTCTCTCTGGGTCTGCCTTTTTAAGATTGATTGATTTCCTTGTTGAAGCAACTGCTTTTTTGTGTGAATCTCCATCAGCATGTCTTTTAATATCATATACACCACCATGGCTGACACTAAAATTTCCTAAAGATCTTCAAAGTAGGCTGCACCCAATCGTATAATTTTGTCCAGTCCTCCAAGAATTTGCAATAATGTTTCTTCTTCTTTGAAGAAGGGGTGCTAGGTCCTGAATTCCAACGTCTCCTTTATTGTGACATAGTTGAACTGTATTTTTTTTTAAAGTTTTTTTCGTATTTAAGCAAGTAATTGAACTATACTCGCCTTCAAATTTTCTTTATCCACAACTTTGATTCGTGTAGTTATCCATTCGATATTGCAAACAACTTACATTGTCGGCGTTTCTAGTAAAAACCGAGAGAATTCCGAGTAACAATCGGCTGATTCACGCAAACGTTTTAATGACCCAGCTGATAAAAACAACAAAAATGGCGTCCAACTTTTCGATTTTAATCAAATTGATGGTCGCGGGAGATAATGTGGGAGAAGTATTTCAAAGCGGGAGTTTTTAGTCTCCCGCGCGGGAGGCACATTCTTTGCGGGAGGCCGAGCTCAAAAGCGGGAGTCTCCCGCGAAATGCGGGAGGGTTAACAGGTATGAAGTATAACCTGTTCAACAATTTCAAATATTCCTTATAATTTAATTTTTACAACAAAATTTAATGATTCCTCAATTTTAATTACGATTAATTCGTGTGACTATTTGAATTTGTCGTTGGCGGATGAACACGTTGGTGACATCACAATGCCAACCCAGGTTATCGAGGATAGCCAATGTTGCTCAAGGGGGATCAGCCAATCGGATTGCAGTATTCACATCAAATTAAATTATTTATGAATAAAAAGTTATAATGAATTGAATTAAAACAACTTTTCAACTGACTGGAGTATGCCTTTAAAATCAGTTGAATGTATGACGTTTGTATGCAGATTTCAAGCATCTCGGTGATCAAAACCACAGAGAGAAAAGCTGCTGTGTGGCTAGTGAATTTATAGCTCCGAGTCTGTTGGTTGGAATTTGCTAAAATTTTGATATTTATATTAGTGGATATATTCAAACACACTGCCAAAAAAAATAAGAAAATTAAATGAGCAGATCAAATTTTACCTGAAGTGTATGGTACCACCTTAAATTTAAAATAAGACTAAAATTGGTATTTGTTGTTTCTCCACACAGCATTAAAGAGTTTAAATTTAAAAGAATATATGGCAATAATTTAATTTGATTTGAATACTGCAATTTGATTGGCTAATCTGCCTGCTTGGTTATACTCAATAACCTGGGTTGGTATTGCGACATCACCAACGACAAATTCAAATAGTCACATGAAATAATCGTAAATAAAATCGAGGAATCATTAAATTTTGTTGTGAAAATTAAATTATAATAAATATTTGAAATTGTTGAACAGGTTATACTTGTACAACCTGGTTTGGGTCAGTTTACGCTTTTCATAAACCGCTCGGCGGTTTATTAAGCGTAAACTGACCCAAACCAGGTTATATCGTATAACCTGTTCAACAATTTCAAATATTCCTTAATTATTACCAATGATTAAAACCAAAGTAAATGGGTGGTGTAACTGTATGCTCACATTGAATGTGGTAGATCATGGGTTCGAGAAAATGTAAGGCAAAATAGTGTCCTGTTGTGCTAAATTTCAAATGAAAAACCTTAAATGGACCGAAAGAAGTCATCACTGCGCTTAATTCCGTCCTCAGACTTTATCATAGGAGTCAATTGTAAAAGAGGACAGCATTTCATGGCAGACACTATTTAATGATACAAAAACTCATAAAATATGTTTTGATCTATTATTGCGTCGTCTTTCTTTAGATATTAAATACATTGCAAAGACGGCAATTGGGTCGTTTTATTAGGCGAAACATGGAAGTAACAAGTACTGTCAACAAACAAAGAAAAAAAATTAAGATTGTAATAGAGGGTTATGGTTTTATGGTTTACGGTGTTTAACGCCACTGTCAACAATATTTCAGTTATCGTGGGGTCAGTTTTATTGGTGGAGGAAACCAGTACCTGGAGAAAATCACTGACAAACTTTATTGAACATTGTAAATCCAACTACCATAAGATCACGACCACGACGGCCCCCTGCAGGGATGCAAATTAACAATGTTTTTCCCAGTAGCCAGCTGGGCTACTGACTCCTAATTTCTAGGGGCCCAGTTTTATTTTTCAGTCGATGAAAAAGAAAAATCAAAACATTCGGACATGAATGAATAATTATTCATTTTAAAAACCCATTTAATCAGGTAATACAAGCTTTTTAGATACTTGCAGCAGTATGCATTTTTATCTTCGTCCGTCTTCCTCTTTTGTGGAGGTTTTATGCCACGGATAAACTCCCACATTTTCTAAACAGGAATTAACTACATTTTGTACCTACTTATAATTTAAACTCCTAAAGGGGAATGGGTATGCAAAAAAGGTTTCCAGAGATGTTGAATTAATTTGTGTGATAGATCCAGCAATAATTAAATTTAATTAGGTCTTGTCCTGATCTGACCTAAAAAAAAAAATCCCAATTTTGTTAGGAATGCATTTTTTGTGATATCAAACTTGTCTATAATGACGTTTGATGGCAATTTAGTAAGCAGTCTTTATGTGACTGTGAGCTATATTATGTCAGTCAGCATACATATATAGTGCACAGTATGATGTAATGCATACAGCATATGTAAATATCTGTGTTTACTTATTCCTTTTACTGTATGCTGTATATTATTATATGTGTGCAGATATTGTATTTTAATATATTGTTTTTTTTATTTGTAAACAAGCAAAATGTAGCAGATAATTTCTATTTCATAGGTTTATAAATTTGAAATATATTCTTTTGTATAGTATAAAATTAACTGTATAAAAGTATCCAATACACATCTATTCTTTTGGAAAATTTTAGGATATCAATTGAAAATAAACTAAAATGTACAATTGCAATAGACAAGTTATTCACCTTAGTTTGGATTACAAGTTAGTATCAATCAATTTTCATGTAAATAAATTTTTCAATTAAATGTTCTTCTGGATATATCTAAAAAGATAAGGCAGATATTGCCAACAATCCGTATCTCACTGTCCGATCCCGTTCCGAATATTTTACATCAATGTCAACATCCGGTTTACCTACATTTTTTAATTTCAGTTCAGAACATGAATCTGTTGTCATCTTCAATATATAAGCATCTCAAAACAAATTTAATTAAATACAAACAATCTGATTCTTTTGGAGTGTGGAAGTCAACTGATTTCTGTGCTCAGTAATATATTTCAGTTTTAAGACTCCACGTATTGCAGTTGCTCGTTCCTACTAAAAGGACGTTTAATATATTTACAATACGTATATAGTAAGAAGAAATTTGAGAAGTTCTGATTAATAAAAATAGGAATGTGCCGGTCTGACAGAATAAATAAACATATTTCAAGTCTCTGTCTGACATTTTAATAAAACTGAAAACGGAATTTAATGCCGTTCTAGAAATTCCGTTGGCAGTGGAAACTTGGAGTGATGAATAAATTTCAGTCCCCAACTGGGCGACCGCAAAGTAATATTTGATCGCCCAGCTGAAATTTTACTCGCCGTGGGCGACCGTTAATTTGCATCCCTGCCCCTGTAATAAAGGGAGATAATTAATATTTCTCGTAATTGCCTCACCTATAATCTCTAAATATTCCAATACAAAATATAGTAATACCAAGAAAAATACATCCTGTTTTAGGTGACTTGAAAATCTTAGTCAAAGTTCGATTTCTGTGCTCCCATCTGGCTACCTATAAAAATAAAAATAGATGACCAGGTGTTAGCTGATACTTTTCTAATTGTGTTGCAAGATACTATGCTAAAAAAAATGGGTCCGTCGTTATTGTATGGAGGTTCAAATTCATATGAAATTTTATATGACAGGACAAGAAAAAAGATGACATTTTAATGCAGGTGACTGCTTAATAGAGGTGAACACATCGTCATGTTTGACTATATGTAGATTTTGTTGGGTAGTTTTCTTCTTCTTCTTCATTTGGAGGTCATCATGGTCATGATCTTATGGTATTTGGATTTAAATCCCATCCTGGCAAGGCGTACTCACGAAAGCATTATGTGATGAAGTTTCTCAGTGACTTGCAGCAGGTTTTCTCCAGGTACTCTGGTTTCCTTCACCAATAAAACTTACTGCCACAATATTGTTGAAAGTGGCGTTAAGCACAACAACCCACCACCCCCCCCCCCAACAAAAAGGAAGAGATATTCTGTCTGATAAACTTTTAAAAGATAGATAAAGGCGAATTGAATCCTGGAATAGAAGACAATCAAGTGAGTGACTGTTGTTTAGTATTAGTGAGTGATTGCTGATAAAAAAACACAAAAAAGTAACTGTTGTTTTTTTTTCATTTACCCCGAATATCATATCCAGAGGAAACCAGAAAGAGATGATAATGATACTAGGACCACATACTGAGGTGATAATGATACTGAGGTTATTTTAAAGTGCTGGCTCACAGTCACGGTTTATTAAGCATAAACTGACCCAAACCAGGTTATATCGTATAACCTGTTCAAAGAATTTCAAATATTCCTTAATAGAACAAAAGATATATCCAAATCACCAAGAAGAGTGATATGTCTATCACAGTGATTTATCACGCTATGTCTCTGACTGTACTGTGCATAAAGGAAGGTGAAAAGCAAAACCGTGTTTGTTATAATGGATGTTAATTCACTGTATTCAGTCCGAGGACTATCCAAAAAAACATTTCCGTTTTTTATGGTTGATTTGATTTTATTTGATTTTTGGTGTTTAACGCCACTTTCAACAATATTTCAGCTATATCATGGCGACCAGTTTTAGTGGTGGAGGAAGCCGGAGTACCCGGAGAGAACCACCGACCATGGGCAAGCAACCGGTAAACTTTATGACTTGCGGCTGCGAGTCGAGTGCACCCTTTTTAGTAATTTACAAAGCTGGGCGTGAACCCACGCCGTATTGGTGATAGGCTTGTATGAGTTGTTAGATCCAATGACCTAACTCATTGAGCCACCTGGGCCCCTCGTTTTTTATGTGGTCCTTGTTACTCGATCTTAAATTTTATGTACATGTATATATTTAGTAGATCGTTGTTTGTCCTTTTTCTTTTGGCCACTGTGTTGTCTGACCTTCTTCGATTTATGGATTCTCATTACCCGTTTAGTATCTTCAAACTCTTCTTTGTACCTAGTATGGTTCCAATTGGCCCAATGTAAAAGTTTGCGGAAGACAACAGACCTGACCACCAAAAATACTACACACCATATCATTATGAAGACTTTCTAATCTTACCACATTCCAAAATATTGGGTTGAACATTATCGTTAACACAGATATCCATAAATTAAAATCTCCAACAGATATCTTCAGGTCAAAGGGCAATTCCATCTACAAAAGATAAGTCAATGCTTAACATTAGAAAAATAACATTTTTGTAAACAGACATTCATAAATTATTGAGTGTATATATGAGTAACACAGCGGTGTCTTATAAGAAGCAGGAACTGTTTACCCTTCGTGATCACCTGAGTTCACCCGTTTTTCTTGGTGGGGTCCGTGTTGCTCATCTTTTTAGTTTTTGTATTGTCCTATTGTGTGTCTTTATGTTCTGAGTTCCGTGTTGTAATTTCCGTTACAATATCTGCATAAAAATTATGTTCAGTTCGTCTTTAGTTTACCTAGTTCTTTGTAGGAGGGTTCATGTCTTATTGACGTTATTTGTGTTTGTTTGTGGATAGTGGTGTACAACACATAATGTGTTGTGTTTCTGTTTTGTTTTTCTTCGTCTTGTATACTCTATGTTGCCAGTTTCTCTGGATTGTCCCCCCTTTTTTCATTGCCCCTTTGACATTCTCTAATGGGTTATTTAAAATCTCCAAGAGATATCTTCAGGTCAATTCCATGATCTACAAAAAATAAGGCAAAACTTAACATTAAATAAATAAGATGGTTAAAATTGAAAAAATTCTTTCACTTCTGTGAGCGAGTCAGTAATTGTTGTATGAGGCCCAGTGAGTAGTGATAACTAAAGCTATCAGTTTACTATCGTTTACGAAAATCGGTATACTATGAATAATGACCCATTAAAAAGGGAGGGTGGGGGTACCACAGACCTGTCACAAGTCACTGACAAACTTTATCATGTAATGTTCTATTGAGTACACCTCGACACGAGAGGGATTCAAACTCACAACTTTAGTAGTGATAGGCATTGATTGCATATAGGTAGTGCCAAATAAGTGGTAAATCAAACTACCAGTTCCATACGGTCATGACCATGACGACCCGCTAACAATTATCAGTAATAATCAGAGAGGAATAATCAATTATGATCAGAATTTTTTATTTTATTTGTAAGTTAAATAATCATTTGTCCACAAAATATAAATAGGCAGAGTCTTTTATTTGAATTTCGTATGTAAACATTCGGTGCGGACAGAACAATCATGTACGATCCAGGGGCGGATTCAAGGGAAAAAATATGATTTTTTTGCATAAAATCGTGATTTTTCACACGAAATACACCAACATTTTTCGCACCTCCCTCCGCTCGGTGCAATTTTTTTAAGTGCACCCCCCTTAACTTGAAATCCTGGATCCGCCCCTGTGATCAGCATCTGCATGATAAAAGTGGGGCTGATAGTTGTCCAACATCAATAAATCGTGTGACAGTAATCCTACATTATAAAAATACTGCAATTTAACAGTTGTGAAAAACTTTATGAAAAAAAAAATAACCAATGTTTACATTTTTTGCCGTTTTTTCATTGGAAGTATTCTCTTTTGACATTACACATTGACAACTTTTTTTATCATTGACAGCGTGGAAATGTTTTTTAATGGATAATAGCATCGAGTGCAGGCCTGGTGCACTAATTAATATTGAAAAAAGTTCGCTGTTGCCCATTGGCATTGATGGACAAACATTTAGGTGTAACGTGATTATCAGAGAGTCGCCACCAAAACTCAAAATAATAATATTCAACATATACTTTCCACGGAATGTCAAATAAATCACCTTTGAAGCGTCTATTAAAAGTGTGTCACCACAACAGCCGGTTGGTTTAGCTTTGATTGGACTTTGAACACCAAATTCGTCTGCTATCATGAAATCTCGTCACTTTCTTCACTTAAATATTATATGGTGGCTAGTTCAAATAATTTGTGGATGTAATTTTAAAATATTACATGTTAATGACGTGAAAGTTTGTTAGTTCATCGTCTGCTATTCAAATTTCTGACCAGCTCTTGAAATGAAAGTGAAACCGGAAGTTCTTCTGAAAGAGAGGCTAATAATATTCCGCGGGAAATTACGAATTGACAAAGAATGAGTGAAATAATAATATTTCGTCATACGATTCACAGTCTTGCATTTAATAATGCTGTAAATAATTTACTAAAGCAGCTTAATACTGTAGTTTTAAGGAATCATTTGTTCATGTCATAAGACTGATATGAGGGAGGAATCAGGACAAAAAGTCACAATTAATCTACTTAAATTAAAAAAAAAAAACATTTGCATTTTAGAGAAAATTTCAAATTTGTAGACAAAAAGTCCCATTAAAAATATTATTTTCATAGGTATGCAACTTAATTACATATGAATTTAAAATTATAGAAGTCCTGTAATTCTGTTAGTCCATTTTACATGTTTAGTATAATTAGGTTCAAGAATCAATTAACAAAGATAAAATAGAAGGAGCCGTTGTGGTCGTGATCGTATGGTAGTTGGATTTACACTGAACTACTAGTAACTTGGCAGTGTCTATTACAACTAACGTTGTGAATTCGAACCTCGTTCACGGAGAGGTGTACTTGATACAACATTATGTGATACATTTGTCAGTGGCTTGCGACAGGTCTTTGGGTTTCTCCGGGTAATCCGGTTTCCTCCATCAATAAAACTGACCTCCACGAAATATTGTTGAAAGTGGCGTTAAAACACCATACACCAAAAATCAACAAAAATACTGACATTTTAAAAATCTGTCTTGAAGTATTAAATTAAATCATGATATATATAATTTGTAATTTTTTAATAAGTTGAATTGGAAATAATTTTAATTTGTAAATTATAATAAAACATGATTTGCAGACTGATGTCACTTCCGGTTGCGCACACCCTTTGGGTGACCTTCGGTATCCATGGTACTACTACTAGAGTAAGAAAAAACGTCGGATTTAAAATTGTGCTTATGTGTGCTTCAGCCCCGTTGTACAGGGGCCCATCTTCCCGCCAAAAAAATTTTTGACGATGGATTTTTGCTTATGTGCAGCAATTTTAATATTTTAACTATTCCTAAATTTCCTGAGCATGTATGCCTGACTGCCTGTTTAGGCCTACCGGCTCTACCTCCTTCAGGGCCCAAGTAAAGGGCCTCATAACTTAACTAGCACAGGGCCTCATTTGTCCTAAGTCCGGCACTGGTGTCAGGACTATGATTCAAGAAGAGTTTGAAGATACCAAAGGAGTAATCATGTTTATGTTTTGATATGAGAGATCCAAACCTTGTCTTTTAATGGTATAGATAAATAAACAAAGCAATGGTTGCAGAATTAACAGGGTCGTTATTATAGCCATTATTGCGTATAAATTGATAAATAAACAAAGCAATGCTTACAGAATTAACAGGGTCGTTATTATAGCCATTATTGCGTATAAATTGATAAATAAACAAAGCAATGCTTACATAATTAGCAGGGTCATTATTATAGCCATTATTGCATGTTTTTTTCTTCTCAAAAATTTATAATGTTCATAGAAATTACATATAAAAATATATATAGTTTGTAGACCAACACAAGAAAAAAATCATGACCGCGATTCTACTATAAATAGGATAATTAAGAAAAGTCTGAAGATACCAAAGGGGTAATCAGAAGCTGTGAATCAAAAACAACAAAAAAGAAAAGGGACAGACAACACAATGGCCAAAAGGACACACAACTATCTACAAAACATACATATAAAACTAAAGATTTACAGGCGACCGTTTCACTATTTAAACACGCCTGGCCATTAAACCAGATGGTCTCAACATAATGTTGAGCAAGCAAAAAGGTATCTGCAACATCCTGTTGAGACCATCTGTCGAGGAAAATTTACAAATGTGTGCACGGTAAGTTGTTTTATGTCATATTTCTAGATATTTCGAGACATGTTTTAAAAATCAGAGAATGCTATTCCCTTCCGATATAAATATGTAAATTTTTCCTGCTTTCCGTTGTGAAAAACAGTTAAAATTGAAGGAGAAATCACTTTTCTCATGTGCAGCAACGAGTTCATTTTGTGTATTCCGTCGTGCATTTTCAGCTATTTCCTTGCATAAAAAAAGGTTCCGTGACAATGACGTGGTCGGGTGATAGAATTTGATTGACAGGTTCGATCTTACTACAAGAATGGAAACGATAGAGGCTAATAACAAAACACTGCCCGTAATTATGATAGGTTGAGACCTTCTGTCATAGGTTGATGCCTTCTGGTACATGTTGAGGCCTTCAGTCAAAACTTCCAAAATGAAGTACACCATAGATGTATACATCTATGAGTACACTTATAAAGCGTTGAGATCCTAAAAAATCACAATGGTGCTATAAATTAAATGTGTATATGATTATAATTAGCCGAGTTGTAGCTGGGTTCTTTTCCCGAGTTTTATTTTTTTTTATCGAGTTGACAACTTGTATCTATCAAATTTCCTCCTGAATGCGAAGCACCGAATTTGACTCATTTGATGAACTGTTTAAATTGTTTCACTCCCCTTACCTTTGTTGTCTCTTTCGTTCATCAACGAATCAACTGATCAAGTGGCATGCTATTCCCAATGGGTAAACTCATCTAATTGTTGTTTTGTTTTGCTGAAATGAGCTATGTACAGTGGATAGCATTTTTCTATTCTCGTACACATAAATTTGGTCCAGATTTTGACATTCCAACTTTTAAACCAATATATCTTCCTTTTTCTATTTCTAATTTGAATATTTACACCACAATTTGTTTAAAATTCAAAGTTCTAATTATTAGACCATAAATTGACAAGAACTGGTTGTACATAAATATAGATTAATATTTTAAAAACAAAATTTAATATTTTAAACTGTTAGTCAATTAAGTCACAGGACAAAAAGTCAAAATTTTTATATGACAAAAAGGCACAATATCTACGTTTTGGTTTAATACAAAGCGGACATCATCATCATTTCATCGATTTGTTCCCGCCACGATATAGCTGAACAATTCTAATTTGGAGTTATAAGCAACTCACTCACTCATTTTAACATGTTTGTGAATGCAAACAAATATTATACAATTAATTTAAATTATTCTCTGTGAGGTCAATAGCAGGAAATGTGGACCCGAGACTTGTGATTCGAGGTGACCAGACAGGACCGAGGCCAACGGACGATGTCAGTTCAGTTCCCCGAGAGTCACCGGTCATGCTAGAGTGGACACATTGTAGTCGCTACAAACAAACAAATTGTCCGTCCCTACCCAACTCGCCATACTTCTTCAATGGCAGACAAAAGTCATTGACACAATTGACTCATCTTTTCCCTCAGTCAAAAGTCATTGACACGGTTGACTCATCTGTTCCCTCGGTCAAAAGTCNTGTCAGTTCAGTTCCCCGAGAGTCACCGGTCATGCTAGAGTGGACACATTGTAGTCGCTACAAACAAACAAATTGTCCGTCCCTACCCAACTCGCCATACTTCTTCAATGGCAGACAAAAGTCATTGACACGGTTGACTCATCTTTTCCCTCAGTCAAAAGTCATTGACACGATTGACTCATCTTTTCCCTCAGTCAAAAGTTATTGACACGGTTGACTCATCTGTTCCCTCGGTCAAAAGTCATTGACACGGTTGACTCATCTTTTCCCTCAGTCAAAAGTCATTGACACGATTGACTCATCTTTTCCCTCAGTCAAGTCATTGACACGGCTGACTCATCTTTTCCCTCAGTCAAAAGTCATTGACACGGTTGACTCATCTTTTCCCTTAGTCAAAAGTCATTGACACGGTTGACTCATATTTTCCCTCAGTCAAAAGTCATTGACACGATTGACTCATTTTTTCCCTCAGTCAAAAGTCATTGACACGGTTGACTCATCTTTTCCCTCAAATCAAAAGTCATTGACACGGTTGACTCATCTTTTCCCTCAGTCAAAAGTCATTGACACGGTCGAGTCATTTTTTCCCTCAGTAAAAAGTCATTGACACGGTTGACTCATCTTTTCCCTCATTTTTGTATTTTTTTTTTTAAATATATGATTGATCCTGTTTTTGTACTGATTATAGCTGAAATATTGATCGCTGCATCGACATTAAGCAATAATCAATAAAGGAATCGAGCAATTCCTATGCTTTTTAAGAGCTATTGTCTTTGGCGTTTCATATTTAAAAAAAAATCTTTTTTTGGGAGGGGGAACTACTGGGTTAAAAAAGCCAAACTGTGCCCCGGGGTGATAACATTTCAGTTATATTCTCGATTGGTACATTACCAAGAAATGGATCGGGCAGCTGTAAGAAGAGTTTGAAGATACCAAAGGGGTAATCAGAATCCGTATATCGAAGAAGAACAGACAACACAATGGCCAAAAGAAAAAGTACAAAAGGACAAACAACGATCTACAAAACATACACATAAAAGTACAGATCGAATAACACGAACACCACTAAAAACCTGGTGTGAACTCAAGTGCTCCGGAAGGGTAAACAGTTTCTGCTCCACTAGTGGCACCCGTCGTATTAATCTAGTTTCAGACCCGGTGATAAGTCATGAATGAGTTTAACTTAAGCCAAACTGTGCTCTGAGTGAGACATTTTCAGCAGTATCCTTGGTGGTAGAGGTGAGATATTTTCAGCAGTATCCTTGGTGGTAGAGGTGAGATATTTTTAGCAGTATCCTTGGTGGTAGAGGTGAGACATTTTCAGCAGTATCCTTGGTGGTAGAGGTGAGACATTTTCAGCAGTATCCT
>MJUT01051123.1:265911-279081 GCA_002080005.1 Gigantidas platifrons
TCCTAGCAAATATGAAACCCTACATAACAAATGGGATAACAATCATCCTAGCAAATATGAAACTCTACATAACAAATGGGAAAACAATCGTCCTTGTAAATATGAAACCCTACATAACAAATGGGAGAACAATCATTCTAGTAAACATGAAACCCTGCATAACAAATGGGAGAACAATCATCCTAGCAAATATGAAACCCTACATAACAAATGGGAGAACAATCATCCTAGCAAACATGAAACCCTGCATAACAAATGGGAGAACAATCATCCTAGCAAATATGAAACCCTACATAACAAATTGAAGAACAATCATCCTAGCAAATATGAAACCCTACATAACAAATGGGAGAACAATCATCCTAGCAAATATAAAACCCTTCATAATAAATGGGAGAACAATCGTCCTAGTAAATATGAAACCCTACATAACGAATGGGAGAACAATCATCCTAGCAAATATGAAACCCTACATAACAAATGGGATAACAATCATCCTAGCAAATATGAAACCCTACATAACAAATGGCAGAACAGAGAACAGTCATCCTAGCAAATATGAAACCCTACATAACAAATGGGACAACAATTGTCCTAGCAAATATGAAACCCTACATAACAAATGCGAGAACAATCATCCTAGCAAATATGAAACCCTACATAACAAATGCGAGAACAATCATTCTAGCAAATATGACAGCTATCGGACCAACTCACATCAGAGGAGTTGCATTTCACAACGAGAAGCGGGACGGACAGACGAAAGAAATGATGAATAATTCGAAAAATATATGCTCCTTTACGCATGTGCATCATAATTAACATTTATTGAAATATCAATTGATGAACATGTTAGGTAAAAAAAAATCAAGCATTAGTTTCAATTAATAACGACAAAAGTATTTTTAAAGGATAAAAGAAAGAGTACATAATGAAGAAGAATATGATTTTCTATGAAAAGAATGAAAATAGGAAAATGTGTCCCTAAGCAGTATTCAAGTTCAATATTGGTTTATGCCAACATCACTTAAAATGGTAATAATTAAAAATTTTTGAAATATCTAATTATTAAATAAACAATGTCAAGATAACCAATTAAGATTGTTCATTGTTAACAACTTCCTGCTTGATGAGATGATGAAATTTCATAGTGCTCCCTATTAGACACAATCGTCTTAAGATACACGTGTTCTTTTAATCGGTCATTTTATTCTGACTTTGTTCTTAATAAGTAATGCTGTGTGTTTAGAGGAGAAGTAGCAAACATGGTTTAGTCTTGGCTATTACTGTCCTTTTGACAACCATTTTGATGTCATGTTAGTGCAGTGTATTTGTACAATTATGCCCTTCATGAAAAGTTAATATCAATAATTATCAAATTATCAAATTATTTCCACCAGACATTCGGGATTTAATAACACCTCCTCAAGTTGATGATCATGGATATATTGACATGAAGACCAAAATTGAATATTAAATTGTACTGGTGTTTCTTTTTTCCGAGGGCCTGGGTGGTTCATGTATCAGAACACAAAACTACAGAACCCTCGCAAAATTTCCAAGAAAAAATATGACTAATTCAGCTTCCGTCAAAACAATTACATAGTAGATATCTAATTTAATACACACGACGCGTTTATGGAATAACTTTCCTCATGTACGCCCATGGTAAAAAGATTGAACAATCAAATAACATAAATGCTTTAGGATTGCTTCGTAACTGCACGTTTATCTGTCGTCTGCATTGTTATTTTTATAAATGGAATTTTCCACTGGCCAGTAAAGCGTATTAATCTTTTTCTCTAGATTTCCATATATTGCTCTCACTTCTATCGTTATTTTTAGGAATGATTTTATCCAATCATAGTGTCGTCAAATAAATACAGCATCGTACAAAAATGTTTTCAGGGATCGTACATTCCAATCCAGGAAAGTGGGCTATCATATATTTGTGTTGTTAGGGGTATCGATTTTGGATCTTTCGACGATTTTGGAATTGTCCCGACAGTGTGGTGTCTTTTCTTTTTCATTTTATTGGCAGTAAATAAACCAAAGGCCCAGACAGTTCTTGTCGAGACACTAAATCCTTTTTAAAATCAGCATTGAATGAATGTATATGTTCCAGACCATACGCGTATTTGGACCGTACGCGTACGGTCCGGACCGTAGGAGTATACTCGTACGGTCCGACCGTATGGGTATACTCATACGGTCTAGTACGAGCTGGACCATACGGGTATTTAGACCATATGGGTTTTTTCAATACAAACATTATATCATAAACCTTTATTGAGTTTTACAAATTACATTTATCATAATTATTATTACTTTAAACAAAACACCATCACCTCATGAAAAGTACAGTTTTTGATCTATAATGCAATTTTAATTGTCTACCTGAATCACATTTTCGCATGCATGCCCAGAGTGACACTTGCTGTTACAAGGAACGTCGGACTTTCTACACTTACATGTTCTGATCATCCATGTTCTCTTGCATTTACATCTTTTGCTTGCAAGAGAAAAACTTGCTTGCTTTGCAGCAGCATGCAGAGAAATTTCTTCTTTTTTCCAATGCGAAGTTTCAACTTTACGTGCCAAAAGTTCTATATCACCCATATCATAACATGAATTTAACACCAAATTCACATGATAATTTGTACAAATTTGCATCTTTACCAATAATATCATCAACTCTACACAATAATCGTGGTAGATCACCAGATGCCCTATCAACAATAGGTATTCTTACGGCTACAAAACTACCTTTTTCAATTTTGCATTAGACTTTGACACTTTCTTATTGTATTTTCTCATCATTAAAACATTAGTAATTCTCTTTAGAAATGCCTGTACCAAGTCAGGACCATTGCGGTTTTCCAGTTTCCCGGTTGTTGACTGATTTTGTCTGTTTATTGATTTATGAGTTTTGAATTTCCCTTTGGAAGACCTTATTTCTCACAAGTAAACAGTTGGTTTGATGGCTTTTGTAATCAAGTTCCTAAAGATAGCTTCAAATGTTTCTTCCCACATTCTGTTTACTGGCGATTACTTCAATAACTTTATTCCATTTCAAACTATTTTATTAACTGCGAGCACAGGCGCTTGTGTAGAGTCAAAAATATGCTCGCTATGTACCTAAAATACCACAAGGCCGAACTCACTCCCACCAACCTTGTCACTTCAACCGCTATTTCCCCTGTCAAAATGTCGATAGGACACAAATCGCCGACTGATAACGCTTAAACTAAATTTGATAACTACAACTTCTCAAAATTTAAACATGTCATATTATCTTAACGTGAGTTTGAAGCTTCATCAAATGTTTGCTTTTAGCCCTTTTTGTTATCATTCAGATACTCAATAATTTTACCCCAAATGTTTTCGTCAATAGCGCAGTGGCGACCATTTTTAACTGGTTCTGGAATAACAGTTAAGACACTGTCCAAGCTGTACCAGCATTCATCTACTAAAGCTTGTGTCCAAAAGAACGAACCGTTTCTGGTGTCCTTCCTTACTTTATGCATACATCTGACGTAAACATCTGTGTCACTGGTGTCTATGACTAGACCTGGATACGGGGTCTCGTCATATACAACAGCAACATATTGTCCTAGTAAATCACTTGGCGGACAAGAAATTTCGAAGGTATCATCTTTTCCAAAGTCATTTTCATCTTCACAGATAGTCTCTTTATCATTTGTCTGTTTCGTGTCCTTGTTTTCAACGGTTTCATCTTTTTCATTTTCATCATCTTCACACATAGTCTCTTTATTATTTGTTTGTTTTGTGTCCTTGTTTTCAACAGTTTCATCTATTTCATCATCTTCACACATAGTCTCTTTCGTCATTTGTTTCTTTCGTGTCTTTGTTTTCAACGGTTTCATCTTTTTCATTTTCATGATCTTCACACATAGTCTCTTTATTATTTGTTTGTTTCGTGTCCTTGTTTTCAACGGTTTCATCTTTTTCATCATCTTCACACATAGTCTCTTCATCATTTGTTTCTTTCGTGTCTTTGATTTTATGTCAGTGATGTTATGGTTTAATGCATAATTGTTTCAATATCACAATATGTATTAATTAAAATACACATTTTATTTGTCTTCTAGACCAATAAGTTTTTCTTTAGAAATGTTTTAAGCATTTTGCATACAGTAAGGTTTTCCACAAACGAAAATACTTAGTTTTTTTTTCAGACTGTCAGTGATGTTGCTAAACTTGTCAGTGATGTTATTATTTCTTAAAAATGTCGAATAATCTCATTCTGTTTTCATAGCAATTAATTTTGTTCTTCTATTTAATTTCAAACACTTCATTTTATCACAAAATTAAAGAATTTTTAATATATTCAAATATGCAGTTTATTTAAGCTTAAATCAAAAGAATTTTAAATCATGATTATGTCAGTAATGTTACCAAAAGGGTCAGTGCTGTTACATAATATTAGGTAACATCATTGACAGTAACATCACCGACAAATTTGTTGTAAAATTGTTTTAACTTTGCAATAACTCCTCCCTCACTAACAGGAAGTTCACTTCTGTAACATGTGCATCCTGCATGTTTTGCAATTTTTAAGATTTTAAGCAAATATCTTTCTTCATGCATGCAAAATATGTAACATCAATGACTAGGAAAAAATGCTTCCATAGGATTTACTCACCTTTTTCATCATTTGTCACCAAATCTTGATATTTTTCACTGTTGTTTTTGCGTCTGCAACCAACAGGAAATACCTAGGGAGACTCTATTTTCACTACCTTATATCAGGAAAGACAACTCTTATAGAACAGCAAAAGTAAAAAAGTAACATCACTGACTTGAATTTAGGAACGGGCCAAGTCATTGTCATAACTTTTGGGGGGGGGCATTATTTTTGTAAAATATGCATTCTTATTCTGTTGCACAACGTGTATTGCACAGTACATGAGAAAGAAATACTCTGAAAACTAATGTTTTTATATTAAAAAACAAATCGAAAGTTTCGATTTCTGATTTGGAACATCAACTTTTTGATGGTCATGTGACCTATAATCATGATTTTACGGCAATATACAAGATTTATCAATATATGTGCTATACATTCTTAAAGAAGACACTTGATTGACAAAGATATCAAAACAGTTTGAATGACATATCTGCATTATTAAGAAAAAAAACTGATGGAAACATAAGGAACACAAAAGCCTCCATTTTTTGATAATGACCCATATACCACATTACAAATGTAAATCGACCTCAGCGTAGAATTATAACATAGCTATAATTAATGCATAAATCAAAGCTTAAATGTTGAATGTTCTAGATGATAAAGTATTCATATCTATACTACTAAATTTACGAAGTTTTTTTTCTAGTCTCATCTCCGATCTTGATCTTGATCTTGATCTTGATTGGATACGATGTTACGTCCGGAGACATTATTACATCGCGCGTGCGTCAATGTTTAAATATTACTGGCCCCCCCCTTACTATATCAGCGAATGATCTAGCTGGTTCCTCCGCAGATTGAGTCTTGTTGATGATGTCTGGTGGTAAAAGGTTCCAATATTTGACTGTGTTTGGGAGAAAGCTGAATTTCAGTATATCGGTCTTGGCTGGAAGTCTTAGATAATGTTGACTATGCATGTTCTTAGTTGTTCTTAATGGTCGTTGAAGGTTATCAGTTGGAATTTCGACTAGATGATGTACGCCTTTACAAAATAATATTAATCTGTTCTGTTTTCTTCTTTCTTTTAGTGGTTCTAATTTTGTCTGTTTAAGTATAGTTGTCATACTGCCTGATTCGTAGTTGTAGTTTGATGTAATAAATCTAGCTGCCCTTTTCTGAACTCTTTCCAGTTTTTCTTGTAGGTAAGATTGATGTGGGTCCCAGGCTGTGCTGGCATATTCTAAGACAGGTCTAATGAGTCCTTTATATGCCTGTAGCTTAACTTCCATGGGGCATGATGACAGGTTCCTTTTTAATAATCCTAGTGTTCTATAGGATTTGTTACATATTTCCTCTATGTGTTTCCCCCAATGTAAGTCGTTCGTGATGTTCACTCCAAGATATTTGATTGATGTTAGGAATTCCAGTTCTGTGCCTTTCAGAGTATATTTATATTCTATGGTCTTCTTTTTGCGGCTTAAGGTCATCATGTTGCATTTGACAGGTTGGAACCTCATTCCCCATGATGATCGAGGAAAAATGAAAATATACTAAACAGGTAGCATGTACATCGTACTTTATAAATCCCCTTTTTGGCTGTTGTCAGTTGCATATCAATTTAATTAACAGAAAATAATTAGATTCCGGGCGCCCGTCAATGGGGTTCAAAATGAACATTTCGTATGCGCAATGGCGACTTCCGCCCAACATAAAAACAAAAGGACAACTACAAAGATAAAAATGCTTATACACTTATATCCATAAATGGTAAAAAAAATATATAAAAATAAACTAATTAAAAAAAGTGAGCACATTCTCTTAAAACAAAGGGAACGTTCTGTCCGGGGCATTGAAAATACGTTTTGTTACGTGCATAATTTATTGTTTGCATGTTTGACAGATAATATTCAAAAAATTGTTTTCTAGCCGCTGAACTGTCGATCATAAAAAAAATAAAAGACATACTAAACAGGTAGCATGTGTATCGTACTTGATAAATCCCCATTTTGGCTGTTGTCAGTGGCATAGCACATCAATGGGAGTTGCAATTAATATTTCACATTAGCGACCCCTCCAAACGTGTGAAAACAGAACATCATTGTGGTAAAAAAAACCCACACAAATTCAAAAAGTGAGCATATTATCTTTAAAATACGAGTTTTTTTTCTTCTAGCCACCAGTTCTCTGAACTGTCGAAAGAGGAAAAAAATCAAAATGCAGGTAGCATGTGTATCGTACTTGAGAAATCCCCATTTTGATTGTTAACAATTGCATAGCCTGTCAATGAAGAGTTTGCAATAAATTAACATTTCGCACGCACAATAGCTACTCCCATCATCCCTCTACCCGCCTCCCCGCCCCACGTGTTAAAAAGCGATATATCCTTATATTATGTGATTCAAATACGTACCAACTACATTATTTGTAAACTGTACAAGGAACAAAGAATTCCAAGGTGTATTTTAAATGAGGTTGAAACGAGTGACAATTTGATATCAATTCGGTTGTATTTTATTTAGGTGGCTTTAATTACGGAATACTGGCGTATCATTTTCTAATGATTGCAATTTAAACTCAGCTGTGAGAAGAAGTACATGTAAGCGGTATATCATCATAATTGTTTATTTTTTTCACAACTTAAAATAAAATAAAAAACGAAAATATATCTACGGAAGCCCAGAAACAACATTTAATATTCGAGATTCAATATCTACATTCGAGGTTCGAGATTCAATTTTCCAATTAACCAATGGGTGGAAAAGATAACAAACTGAATTTATTTCTGGGCAATTAAATGTCGTTTAACAAATTGCTGCACGAGTAATTAAAATAATCAATGACAAACAATTTGGTCAAGATAAGGGTAATGAAGAATATTCTTTCATAATTGAAAATAATTGCACACTCGAAAAACTAGGAAAAATATTGTTATATATAATTATATATTCCGTCCAAGCTGTAGCCAAAATTTCATCTTTTCCAAATTTATGGTTATAAACTCTCATCACACGCTGACAGATCCCAAGTAGAAGAGGGGCCAAAAAGTAGAAGAGGGGCCAAAAGGGTGCCCCATATTATTTTGCGAAAATCTATAATTTTAATTGTGTGGATCAAATGAGATTTTTGTTTATCTCATTTCATTTTAACAATAAATGATTACTACAGTGTATATTCGTTTTCACAAAAGTATATTGATTGATTTTTGGTGTTTTAACGCGACTTTCAACAATATTTCAGCTATATTATGGCGACCAGTTTTAGTGGTGGAAGAAGCCGGGATACCCGGAGAGAACCACCGACCATGGGTAAGCAACTGGTAAACTTTGTCATCTGCGCCTGTGGGTCAACTGCACCCGTTTCTGTAATTTACAAAGCCTGGCGTGACCCATGCCGTATTGGTGATAGGCTTGTATGTAATGTAATCCAACTACCTAACTCATTGAGTCACCCGGGCCCTACAAAAAGACAAGCAGGATAATGTAAAAACAATGGAGAAGGTATAAGAACAGATGTCATGTGCTTTCATGGTTTCATTTTTTTCAAATTGTTATTTATAATTTGAAATATTTTTTTCAATAAAATAATAATAATTAAATTTAAAAACAGAATTTCATTCCATCATTGTTATCATCGATTGATTGATTGATTGATTGGTGTTTAACGTCGAGTGTTGTTATCATCGTACTATAAAACTAAAGCTAAGTTGATTAACAACGAACTGTGATTACTATATAACCCATCATACACACTATATCATAGAATGTTTTCAATGTTTACTTTGCTTTAAAGGCATAAATGTCGTTATTTTAATATATATAACTAGTTCTTCAGTACTGATAAAAATGACAGCAGGGTCATTTTTTGTTAAATTTATTAATAAATATGTATGATATTAAAATCTTTGTGTGTTTTTTATGATGTCTATACACATGTGCAATTCACAAGACAATCTCAAGGTTTTCTAACACCTACAGCAAAACTTGAAGTCTCTGAACAGGTAATTATCATCATTTTTTTTTATTGAAAAATGTGACATTTTTTTCAGGTAAGTTATGAATGATTTACTATATTTATGGCTTCTTGTTACAATACTTTTTTTTTCATTATAATTCTAAAGTTTATTGGTGTAGAAAATCATCAGTATCTATGATTGGATTGCAGAATTAAAGTTATAGTCACAAAATGGTGTCAAAAAAGGGAACTATGTTCGTATCACATGGTGTCTTTTTTAAGGGTTAAACGGTTATCCTACCAGAAAGAGAAATGTATTTTCTATTCGCGTTATTATTGTTTTGTCTCATCACAGATTATGTTTTCGAAACGAAGTAATAAACATAATGCAGGTTATTGACACGAATTCTTAAATTTTTATGCTTTAAGGTCAGGATAAAACTTGGTGTCCAGTTCGTTACGAACGTGAAACGATGCGGTCTGTACACACTGAATTCGTTCCGATAAAAACGCATTATTCTGGAAACCCCCTTCTACGTGTTTATTTAAAAATAGCGTAATTTGCATAATAGGTGTCGCTTTGTGTGTGATAAGATGGCAACGACCATCGTGTCTCTGGCCTGCAGACGCCGTTACGAACGTCACGTACAGGAAAGTAATAGCTTTACTGGTTGTTTCTCTTAAATTCTAATGAACATGGGTGTCTTTTCGCAGAATTATTAAGTAGATATGACAATTTAATGAACGATTACAGAGAAAAAACGAAATTTCAGTACACTAATTGTGAGAAACTGGCTACTTCGAGTTGCGTTGATCTTTTAGTGTTTACCGTGTCTCATGATACGAACAAAATAAAAATATTGTTCCGCGGTCTGTAAATTTATTAAGTAGGATTATATCTGTTTGTAATGTGCAATGTTTTAGATTTAAAGTTAAAAGATTTAACATGGTGCTGAAACATTTTTATTTGACATTTTCATTTTCTTCCAGGTCTTCTAATATTAATATGATATCATTCAAATGTTTTGAATTTTATGTAAGTAACGGTGTCCCATAATATTGTTGGAAAAATATCAACATAAAGACATAATATAAGGGCAAGTATTTGTGATTCATAAGGTCTGTTGTTAAGCAATTGCAGTGTGTATCCTAAAGGAATCAACTCAACTGGATTGCAAGGGAAAATAATCTCCATGGACACAATGTTACGTACATAATCTGCACGAATACTGGTGCTTTTAATGTAGGGTGATATAAAATGAATGACACCTTTATCTTCAAAACATTTTTTTTGGATGTGGTGATACTTGGGCCTTTTAAAAACACAAAACCTTTCATATTATTCAGTTGTTTATTATTTAAGTCTCAAGTCACACATACAATTCCATGATTGAAGAACTGGTTATATAAAAATTGTTTCCCAATATAAGATTTAAACTTTGTTTAAAAAACCATAAAGATATGTTGCAGTTGAAATTTTTCCTAATATCATATGTAAATAGCCTAGAACGAAGGAATTACGTCGCTGTTTAATTTTCTTCCATCCAGGAAAGAATTCAATGATGAACCGCCCAATTATTCATACGACCTGACCGTGAACTCATTCGGGAAAGCATTTGCGCATGTGCGAAATTGTTGGATGAGCAGAAATCATTATATAATATTAACTGATTACCCCGGGATCCAATTTCATAGAGACATTTCTTGAATCATATTAATTCTAATGAATTTACATACAGCATGGTTACCTCATCATCCATCCTCAGTTATTTATAGCAGTTATCACCCGCTGCTCGCAAACTTCCGAACTGCAGCCGATTCATAATTAATCATGTGTTAATGGCGATTCCACCAACAGACGATGCTACACATTCGAATTCGTTTCACTAATCACGACATTATAACAGATTTTTCAAACCTGCTTTTTGTTCAGAACATTTTATTAGTATAAAACATCAAATATTGGCAACTTTTAATGTAAACAAAAAAATATATTCTGACAGCCTGTATGCCTTTAAAACTAGTCTGGTTTGTTTATTTTATGTCTGTTTCATCAACATTATTATGCAAAATTATTGGGCGTTTTTATTGCAGAGAAACCAGTTTAGGTTTTAATTCGGTTTTTCAAACTTTGTATTTATTGTCCAAACTGGTTTTGGACCAGTTTTAAACCCGAACCGGTTTTTTTTATTTATCGGCGTTAAACTGAAAATAGTTTCCAAAACTCATCAAGCCACCTCCGGGTGTGGTTTCGACGGTTTGACATATGTTCAAAATGGCGACCGCTGAAGTTTTGATTTTGGAGTGCAGCATTTGTCTCGAACAGTTTGATTGTTTAGAGCAATTTAATGACAATCCATGCTGTACCAGTGATAGTAATTTATGTTCAACTGATTTAATGAGGCCTTTTTGACTGCAAAGTCTACATGAAGGGTTAAAAGATTGCTGTCTTGCAAATTTGTCTGACGCAAGCATGAAACTTTAAAAAGTCTAAAAAATGTAATTTATTGTAATGCTATTTTGAAAAAAAAAAACCAAAAAAAAACTGTATACTCGTTCATATATATATTGCATTAAAATATTGATCACATACAAGTCAGCCATTTTTATTTATATGTATAAAACCATTTATTTATTACAAAAGACAAACCAATGAACTAGTTTCAAACCAGTTTCTAAACCGGAAAACCAAACTCAAACTGGTTTCTTTGCAATAAAAACGCCCACTATTACAGTATATACCACTGGCGGTAAACTGATCGTGGTAACTGCAATTACGACGATCACAACATGGCGGAGGTAGAAGGTAGAAATAGGTAAAATCGTTTTCTGCTAATCGTAACTCCAAAAAAAGATAATATATTTTTATATATTATAATTTATGGAGTTACGATTATCTTCCTTAAATTTCCGACGGCTATTTTCTTGGTAACGAGACCATATATGGTATCAAGAACACAAAGATACAACAAAATCGGACATATCAATCTTGCGGCTGAGTAATTCTTGACAACAACACGTTAGAATGGAGAAATTAGCAGAAAACGATCTGACCTATTTCTACCTCCGCCATGTTGTGATCGTGGTAACTGCAGCTACATTTGTACCACGATCAGTTTAACGCCAGTGATATACAAAAATATTTTATTGAGTGACACTGTTGTGTACAATGGGAGATAATCCTTATAGATATTGTAATCTTCAATGGGAGATAATTCATACACTCAGCTGTGATAGTTTCTACAAAATTGGAGAAACGATATAATTAATTCTCCAAAATGTTTAAACTATAGAATGTATAAAACTGTTTTTGGTTTTGAAAAGTATTTAACTGTATTACCAACAGATCTATGTATGCATGTATGTAAATTTCGTTGTGTAAGCAACAAGTTACCTATTGAAGCTGGTAGATTTTTTAATATAGATAGGTCGGAGAGATGTTGTAATTTATGTAATGTTAATGAACTTGGTGATGAACTCCATTATTTGTTCAAATGTAGTTTCTTTAAAGGTGAAAGAGCAAAGTTTTTGCCAAAACGTTTGATTGTGCAACCAAATATGATTTCTTTAGAATAGTTGACTTGTATATGCTCACCGGTCTAGCAAAATTTTGTAAAATTGTTATGAAAGCTTTCAATACCTAATGCATGTATACCTATATATGTCATATATTACATGTTTATCAACCACTTGATACTTCCTAAAATTCTAAATAATCAGTCATATTATATCTTACTTCATATCATAACGTTATCATGCATGTTGTAAATATGTTCACACTTTGATTTACTTGTATTTGTTAATTGTACTAACATACCCCATGTTAGGGTCTTTAGTGAAATAAAGAAAAGTCAAAAAAGTCCTTGTACATATATATATTTACCTCATTATGAGAGATTTTGATATATATATCAAAATCTCTCATAATGAGGTAAATAACATAATCTCTTAAATTCAAATCCGGAGCTTTCGACCGGTCAAGCCGGCCTTCTTCAGCGGAACTTTATTATGCGTTAGTAACAACATTTACAATCACAATGAATAACGTAACAATTTACAATTAAATTTTCGGGAACGAGAACGTCACGTTTTTGTATTTATTCCGTGCGGCTTGTAAGTCCGTAATTTTTTTATCCATAAATTTTCTATCGTCTGTCTATATATATCATCGCCACAAAATTTTTCAAGAGCAACTATTTCATAATCGTTGACTGAGTGGTTCGCAGAATTAAAATGTAATGCGACACGCAATTCTTTGGAAACTATGAAGGGAAAACATTTGGCGTGAAATTTTTTATTAATTGTACGACAGCGAATGTGGTATATGCATTATTTTGCAAGAGTTGCGACTGCTTTATTTATGTAGGGGAGACTAGTGATACTCTTTATCAAAGACATTTACTTAACCTTTCCTTAATTCGAAGACAAAAACCAGATCCTGTTGCATTACATTTTAATTCTGCGAACCACTCAGTCAACGATTATGAACAAAAATCTAGGGGTTATTCGTGTGAAAAATCACGATTTTACGCAAAAATATCATATTTTTTCCAATTTTAGGGGGG
>MJUT01051123.1:293515-317019 GCA_002080005.1 Gigantidas platifrons
GCCTGTATATGTTATAAAAGCTAGTTTGTAGTTGTGTCAAACACATGAATATTCCAAATACATTGTTATTTACATTGTGAGATAAACATGAAACTTGGTAGCTTTCATTCAGATAATAAAAGTTCCTAATTTCAAGAAAAATATTTGCTTACACTGATTTTTTTTTAGTTTGCCTTGATGTAATAGGAAGGTATATGATATCTGAATACAATTTTTTATGCCCCCTTTTGTCTCAAGGTTTCATTTTTTTTTTTAGATTTTTAAAAATTCATTCATTTTTTTACATGTTTTTTTTCTTAATATTTTCATATTTTTTCCTAATTTTTGTTTACATGCTAATTTCATATAATCTGGTACCTGTTGTAATTGAAATTATTAATTTTGTTGTACATCCCCTGTGCTTTCACCCAACAAATCTAGTATCATAGATGATTTTTTCTTAAATTTAAGTGATGATAAATAGTAATTCCCCAGTCTAAATTACAAAATGCACATTGCTTAAAACAATATTGGAATAAAAATGATTCAATTAAAGTGAAAAATACGGTATTAATACAAGAAAATGAAAAAAAGACATAAAAATATACCCCCCCCTTTCCCCAAATGATTTATCCTCTTTCGGATGTACGCTTGTGTGTCGTTTATTGTTGAAGTTAAGAAACACCACCGATGTGTTCCGAAAGACAATGAATTTCGATGTTTGGCAAATGGTCGATCGATCAAGGTGGTTGTAGAACTAAGTGACACAATTGCATCCCACAAGACATTGGCACTAGTTGTCGGTACGACAATGATCCTAGATGATTTCATCAGGCAATGGATGTTACAGAAAGCCATCATGTTGTTTTAATTAATTTTCTGACTTAAATAGAACCACCTCGACATTTGTTTTGCAAATGAGTCCACTTCAAGTATCAAAATTCGATGTTTGTGCACTATATAAATAAAAACTGAAGTGATGCAATAAATTTCTATTTATCCATAGACATATTCCGTATATTTTAATTGATTTCAAGCGTACGTATTTATTGTAAACCGACGTATTTTAACCGAAGGGTTGAACGTCATTTTTCATCAAAAATGACGCGAAGTCACGTGACTTTGTTTTTAGATGGAACTCTCCTGCGTCACTGGCTTCCCGACTGATGATGCAGCGTTAAACAACAATTACTCAATCACTCACCCACAAATGTATGTATACCTCAACAACTGATACTGTGAACTTGAGCCACTCACTGTAGGAAGATTGCTCGGTGTTCGGTAATTTTGTTATTACCCTTAATTAGTCAATAAAGCTTCCATTTTAATTAAATATTATAACAAAGGAGTAAACTCTAGTTCCCTGTATACATCTTCAGGTGGTATTGATAGAGTACAAGATTTGAGCTTTTCCCAGTAATTGTATAATACTTCCGGGTTCATATAATGGGACGTAATGACGTTATTTTTATATAGATCGCAATCTTCAAATTGGGTCATCAAATTTGAGAATCCCGCCAATTTTACAGGCGTAACAGCTGTTTTTTGGATGCACAAAGAAATGTAAACATCTTCTAAGTGGAAAAACGGCACATTCCTCGATTGTTTGAGAATTAATTGGACAACATCTCTACTCATGATATATCCGGTTCCGGAACACATGGGCGGAAACTGATGATGGCGGTAACTTTTGTAGGACACGAACCACTTCGAGACTATATCTCTGTTTGGAAAAGAAGGCCCCCAACAAAATCCTCCCATGAATAAAGTTCTTGGTGCAGTTTGTACTAAAAGGGGAAGTAACTCTGTATTCACAAACATATCTGTGTCAGTCTTCATCACATATTCGACCGAAGCACACTCACTTACGGCCCATTTTAAACCAGACAAAGTTTTGTAAGTTAAATTTCCATACGAATCAATAAAATCAAACTGGACAATATCTTTAAACTCTTCACTCTCTTTTCTCAGCTGAAAGTTATTATACGGGTCATCTACGGCCTTACTCTGGAAGGTACGTATATTGTCAATATTTGCCGAATCGTTACGAAAATTGCCGATCACAAATACACACTTTATTCTGGAATCAATATGATTACACCTGGAACCCCATGTCTTTCGTATTGCCCGCCTCTGTGCATATTCTGATGGGGCACTTGATATGAGAATTAAAATATCTATTTTTAATGGCGTTAAACACATTTTCTCTTGGTTTAAAATAATTTTAAAGTCATTTTTCGAACAGTTTACACACGAATCTTCTCTCGCAGGGACAGAATCCTTTAAATTCTTATCATGCAAATCTCCTTTCCATATAGATTGAAAACGTCTCTTAAGTTCGTTGAATTTATCAGTAGTTTCATAAACATGCGGAACATTTTGAAATCCTATGCTTTTACGTAAAGATTTTCGAAATGCTTTGCTTTTTACATGGTCGTTTTCGCCATAATGTTTTACAATAATGTCATTTCTCGGTTTAATAACTGAATATTGTTCAAGTTCAGGTGAATTATTTTCCATTGCGACCCTTTTTCTAACACCATTCAATACTTTCATACCGATAACTTGACGGGTTGGTTTTAAAACGTCATCTGTTTGAATTTTTATAGATGTTTGATGCCCGGATGTTATCAAAGTCTCAGTAAAACGATTTTCACGTGTGACAGCCTTCACATTGATTCGTTCGGAAACACCTATAACAATCGGATTTAACCATTTTGTATCGTTGCTACCTTCGGAAAGATTCAGATTTCTGCGTTTAGTATAGGAATAGCTTAGACTGAGGATATCCGTATATTCTTTTTGTACATGGACAAACTTCCGTATTTTCAGTGATTGGAACGAAAACAACAGAAAAATTCCAGATGTTGCAAATGCAAGGGCAATGTACACTGTGTAGGATTTCATTTTAATTTGTCTTGTGTACCTTGTAAGCATCATGTATGGTATAATTATATAGCTTACGGCATTTTAACTCTATATTGTACTGATTTGTATATCAATGTTCCGTTTGCTCAATGCCATCTGGAATTTGTCCTCAACAACAAAATCATCTGGACAAATATTTTAATTTTAAGCCGAAGTTATACATATTTGTTCCAACACCTTGCGACTATCATGTTCGGTAAAGCTTTCTTCGATTATATTAAACGCAATACCACTTTCACCCTCTACATGTAACAGCATCTTTCCATCGTGAAATATCTATCTGAAAATTAAAAAAAAGGTTAATAAACATTCAATGTAAAAAGTGGACGATGCCCCTTTTATCGGCGAATTTGACAGTTTTCCTTTGATCTCAATCAGTGATAGTGTCGTTGGTCCAATAGCTTTCATATTTGCTAGGATGACTGTACCCATTTCTTTAAGAGGATTCACGTTTTATCTATTTATTTTTTGTATTTATTTACGAATAATGGCGTCTCGTTCAACAGTAACACGACGGGTGCCACTAGTGGAGCAGGAACGGCTAACCCTTCCGGAGCACCTTAGTTAGACTTAACAGTAACACGGCGGGTGTCACTAGTGGAGCAGGAATTGCTAACCCTTCCGGAGCACCTGAGTTAGACTTAACAGTAGCACAGCGGGTGTCACTAGTGGAGCAGGAACGGCTAACCCTTCCGGAGCACCTTAGTTAGACTTAACAGTAACACGGCGGGTGTCACTATTGGAGCAGGAACTGCTAACCCTTCCGGAGCACCTGAGTTAGACTTAACAGTAGCACAGCGGGTGTCACTAGTGGAGCAGGAACTGTTAACCCTTCCGGAGCACCTGAGTTCACCCACGGTTTTTATTGTGTTCGTGTTGCTCGATCTTTAGTTTTCTGTGTAGTGTTTTCTAAGAGTTGCATTTCACAAAATGAACCGACACGGACAATCGAACGGATAAACCGAAAACTGTATATCCCCATACTATCGCATGCGCGTCATAATTAAAATCAGTTGAAATATCGAATGATGAACTTGTTAGGTAATCAAGCAGTGGTTTCAATGAATAAATGACAAAAATATTTTTAAAGGGTAAAGCAGATTTGAAAGAGTAAATAACGAAGAAGAATAATACAATTCTATGAAAAGGAATAAAAATATGCAAATGTTTTCCTATGTAGTATCTAAGTTCAATATTTATTTATGTCAACTCACTTAAAATAGTAATAATTTCAATAATATTAAACAATCTAATAATTAAGTAAACAATGTCAAGGTAACCAATTATTAAATGCATTAATATTGCTCATTGTTCACAAGTTCCCTTTTGATAAGATGATGAAATACTTTTTGTACTAGACTAACAAGCGGAGTCGAAATTTCACAGAGCTCCCCAACGGACACAATTGTCTGTCTAAAGTTTCACTCGATCACTTTATTCTGACATTGTTCGCAATTCTTAATGCTCAATCAGAATCCCTAAACCGAAGGAGAGACAATACAATGGGCAAAGAAGGAGGTAATCAGAAGCCGTAAACCGAAGAAGGAGAGACAATACAATGGCAAAAAAGGGAGGTAATCAGAAGCCGTAAACCGAAGAAGGACAGACAATACAATGGCAAAAAAGGGAGGTAATCAGACGTCGTAAACAGAAGAAGGACAGGCAATACACTGGCAAAAAAGGGATGTAATCAGACACCGTAAACAGAAGAAGGAGAGACAAAACACTGGCAAAAAATGGAGGTAATCAGAAGCCATCAACCGAAGAAGGACAGACAATACAATGACAAAAAATGGAGGTAATCAGACGCCGTAAACAGAAGAAGGACAGACAATACACTGGCAAAAAGGGGTAATCAGAAGCCGTAAACAGAAGAAGGACTGACAATACAATGACAAAAAAGGGAGGTAATCAGAAGTCGTAAACAGAAGAAGGAGAGACAATACAATGACAAAAAAGGGAGGTAATCAGAAGTCGTAAACAGAAGAAGGAGAGACAATACAATGACAAAAAAGGGAGGTAATCAGAGGCGGTAAAACGAAGAAGGACAGACAATACAATGGCGGAAAAGGGAGGTAATCAGAAGCCGTAAAACGAAGAAGGACAGACAACACAATGGCAAAAAAGGGAGGTAATCAGAAGTCGTAAACAGAAGAAGAAGAGACAATACAGTGGCAAAAAGGGGGATAATCAGAAGTCGTAAACAGAAGAAGGTCAGACAATACAATGGCAAAAAAGGGAGGTAATCAGAAGCCGTAAACCGAAGGACAGACAATGCAATGGCAAAAAGGGGGGTAATCAGAAGCTATCAACAGAAGAAGGACAGACAATACAATTGCAAAAAGGGGGTAATCAGAAGCTGTAAACAGAAGAAGGACAAACAATGCAATGGCGAAAAAGGGAAGCAATCAGAAGCCGTAAACCGAAGAAGGATAGACAATACAATGACAAACAAGGGAGGTAATCAGAAGCCGTAAACCGAAGAAGGACAGACAATACAATGGCAAAAAGGGGAGGTAATCAGAAGGAGAGACAATACACTGGCAAAAAATGGAGGTAATCAGACACCGTAAACAGAAGAAGGAGAGACAATACACTGGCAAAAAATGGAGGTAATCAGACACCGTAAACAGAAGAAGGAGAGACAATACACTGGCAAAAAGGGAGGTAATCAGAAGCCATCAACCGAAGAAGGACAGACAATACAATGACAAAAAATGGAGGTAATCAGACGCCGTAAACAGAAGAAGGACAGACAATACACTGGCAAAAAGGGATAATCAGAAGCCGTAAACAGAAGAAGGACTGACAATACAATGGCAAAAAAGGGAGGTAATCAGAAGTCGTAAACAGAAGAAGGAGAGACAATACAATGACAAAAAAGGGAGGTAATCAGAGGCCGTAAAACGAAGAAGGACAGACAATACAATGGCGGAAAAGGGAGGTAATCAGAAGCCGTAAAACGAAGAAGGACAGACAACACAATGGCAAAAAAGGGATGTAATCAGAAGTCGTAAACAGAAGAAGGTCAGACAATGCAATGGCAAAAAATGGAGGTAATCAGAAGCCGTAAACCGAAGAAGGAGAGACAATACAATGACAAAAAATGGAGACAATCAGAAGCCGTAAACCGAAGGACAGACAATGCAATGGCAAAAAGGGGGGTACTCAGAAGCTATCAACAGAAGAAGGACAGACAATACAATGACAAAAAATGGAGGTAATCAGAAGCCGTAAACCGAAGAAGGAGAGACAATACAATGGCAATAAAGGGAGGCAATCAGAAGCCGTAAACCGAAGGACAGACAATGCAATGGCAAAAAGGGGGGATACTCAGAAGCTATCAACAGAAGAAGGACAGACAATACAATGGCAAAAAGGGAGGTAATCAGAAGCTGTAAACCGAAGGACAGACAACACAATGGCAAAAAAGGGAGGTAATCAGAAGCCATCAAAAGAAGGACAGGCAATACAATGGCAAAAAGGGAGGTAATCAGAAGCCGTAAACCGAACGACAGACAATGCAATGGCAAAAAGGGGGGTAATCAGAAGCTATCAACAGAAAAAGGACAGACAATACAATGGCAAAAAGGGGAGGTAATCAGACGTCGTAAACAGAAGAAGGACAGGCAATACAATGGCAAAAAGGGAGGTAATCAGAAGCCGTAAACCGAAGGACAGACAATACAATGGCAAAAAGGGGGATAATCAGACGCCGTAAACAGAAGGACAGACAATACAATGTTATAAAAGGGAGGTAATCAGAAGCCATCAACAGAAGAAGGACAGACAATACAATGACAAACAAGGGAGGTAATCAGAAGCCGTAAACCGAAGAAGGACAGACAATACAATGGCAAAAAGGGGAGGTAATCAGACGTCGTAAACAGAAGAAGGACAGGCAATACAATGGCAAAAAGGGAGGTAATCAGAAGCCGTAAACCGAAGGACAGACAATACAATGGCAAAAAAGGGAGGTAATCAGAAGCCATCAAAAGAAGGACAGACAATACAATGGCAAAAAAGGAGGTAATCATGGCAGAAGCCATCAACAGAAGGACAGACAATACAATGGCAAAAAGGGGGATAATCAGACACCGTAAACAGAAGGACAGACAATACAATGTTATTAAAGGGAGGTAATCAGAAGCCATCAACAGAAGAAGGACAGACAATACACTGGCAAAAAAGGGAGGTAATCAGAAGCCATAAACCGAAGGACAGACAATACAATGGCAAAAAAGGGACTATACCAAATTTCCCGCGAATTTACGTGATGAATTTTCAATAAAAGTTACTTCCCTGGATATGCGCGGCCAGCCACGATTAACAGTTGATTACGTCATTGTTTACATAGCCGACATGGCTGCCAGATTCGACAGCACGGATGCCGACGAATTCACAACAAAATGTAAAGACAAAAGCGGTCACCAAATATGCAGTTAAAGTTCTCTCGGACTTCATGTTGGAAAAATATTATGACGGGGAGATAGGCACAATGGATATTGTTGTACTCAATGGCATTTTACAAGACGCTTACGCGAACGTCAGAACCAGCAGTGGAGATTATTATTCTAAAAACTCATCAGTTGCAATTCGTCAAGGAATTAGACGTTATCAAAATAATAATTTAAAATCTGTATATTATTTGGTAATTTAGCCATTAGACATGTTATGTACTAAATTTAGTATGTACTTCTCCCTCGGGAACCGTTCTCCTATAGTGTTGTCTGGGAAGGTATATAGTGCCATTGTCTATCGGCTCGGGCACTATGCCTACCCAGACAACACTATAGGAGAAGGTTCCCTTGTGAGAAGTCCATAATATGATAATAGTCCCTACCTGGGCTTTTGTATATAATCGTTCTGTTTATTTATATGCATATTACATTGTATATCATTTCAAAGGGGTATTCAGATGCCATAAAGCAAAGAATGAGAATCACTATAAAACCCAAAATGAAAAAAGACAACAAAAAATCATCTAAAAAAAAAAAAAACTACAAAGAGAACTAAAGATTGAACATCGTAAACAAAAATGTATATATCTACATTTTTATCACATCCACATTTATTTCTGATTCCGAATAGAATTGAAAAAAAAACCCACACTCTCGGCACTGTTCCTTTATCCAATAAGACAAATCTTAGAAACAGAGGCACAATTATCTCTAACACACACATTACCTGACCAGTCACTTTACCGGCTTGGTACAGGCATTTCAATAAAAAGTGGCGGGGTTAATCTTAGTTTTCTGAGCTATAACCTCCACTTTTAGTATAAAAAAAAGGATTAACAAACTTTTGTTTTTCTCTCTGAATTATAAAGTATAAAAGTTTTACATTAATTATAAACATGAGATGACAATACATACTTACATTATAAAAATAAAAATAAAAACTCTCGCCGTGTATATTAACAAGTTTTAATACCTTTACTGTTATCTAAGATTACAACCGTTATCAGTGACCCCGTGAAAGTAAAGGTTATATTAATATCTGAAACATATGATTGATGAGGTCAATATTGAGAACGACAACTGACATATCGATCTTCATAACGTTTGACACCCTACTACATGTTTGAATTGGGTGAACATGCTCATCATATGAATCCATCTTAATTTTATTTTTCGTTCAATTCTGTTTGTGAATATTCATCATCGATTCGTTATTAGTGCTATATATAGTAATTGCATGCCTTTTATGTACATATTTAATGTAATTGATAGATGGATTGGGGTTTTACGCCAACTTTAGCAAGATTTCAGCTCTATCGTGGCGTGAACAAATTATTATTAAACTTAAGACATCTACAAGATCCTTAGAAATAAAAAAAACAAACAAACAAACAAAACATACTTCTCTATAAAACAAACGGATTATATGTACAAATAAAACAAACATTAAAAAGATAAAACCATATTTTTATATATAAATTAATTTCTTTTAAAAATTTCAAAATTGTGTCGCCTAACAAATTGTAATTTGGAGAAGACTTCATAAGTTTGCTTAAATTGTGTCTAAACCTTTTTCTCTATTTTTATTGACAAATAAAATATGTTTAAACTAAACTAAGCATGTTCACTTCTGGTGGTTTAATGATTAGTATGATTGATTGATTGATGTTTAACACCATCCATAGTATCAGACACCTTGTATCAGACAGGCTACTTTCTTTAATTTCAAAGAAAAACGTACACAATGTTAGATAAATAAAATTTATTATTATAGTGCAACCTGGTATATACAAATAATACAATATATGTTCAGTTTTATATACAGCCAGCCTCATTAGGTTTACGAAGCACTTTTCAAATAATCCCGGAAGTCTAAAAGATTGTATAAGTTTCTATTAAATGACAATGTTTACAATTGGTAATTTCACTTTCAATTTCGCCTGCTAAATGTTTGTTTTCGAATATTACAAATTTGGATAATAAATCTGGCAACGGGTTTAGCTCTGGTATTTAGAAGAAGATTAAGTTTATCTGAGTCAGACATATGTATAAAATCACAATTATTTTGAAATTGATAGTCAGTTAGCATCTTATCGCACTGTGCAGAATAGGCCGGGCAGTGTAACATAAAATGTATCTCGTCCTCCACTGATTGTATTATATTATATTAGCCTACATAATGCCTTCTTCGTCGACCTGTTCTAGTCGTAAAGATACGGTGAAGTAATGTTTAGTCATTGAATACCCATTTTCTGTGTGTTTCGTTGGCACAATCACACCTCGAATGTGACGAAACGGGGTTAAAGACAAACGTCGAATTTCAGACACTAGTGAAATATATTCAAATTATCTCTATTTTGCCCAAATGACAGAACATATCTCTTGCATAAACGATGAAAAAATAAATGTTATTTAACAACAAATTTCGGGAAAATTACAAAAGAGGTGCTTAGCGTGCAGGAAGTATGACATATTCCAAATACATTACCCACTATGGTCCACGGTCAGGATTTTACTATTAAAACCTTCCATCGAGAGAGGTACCCCTGTCTGACAACCGGAAACACACCGGGCAGCTCTGAGTACCTTCACCAGTACCAAATATTCTGAGGGATGTTTAAATTACAACATCAACCCACGATATAGCTGAAATACGACAAAGGTTGGCGTTAAAGATCAATCAATCAATCAATCAATCAATCAATCAATCAATCAATCAATCAATCAATCAATCAATCAATCAATCAATCAATCAATGGGTAGGAAATAAAGAAAGCGATCGGAAAATGTTTTTATCACAACTGGCCACCATGGATTTTGATTAGCTTATATTGGGTTTATGGTGTTTAACCTCACATTCAACAATATTTCAGTTATATCGTGGTGGTCAGTTTTATTGGTGGAGGAAATCGGAGTACCCGGAGAAAACCACTGACCTGTCGCAAGTCACTGACAAACTTTTATCACATAATGTTATATCGAGTACACATCAGCATGAACGGGGTTCGAACCCACAACTTTAGTGGTGATAGGCACTGATTACACAGGTCTTTTTAAATCCAACTACCATACGATCACGGCAACGACGCTCCCCCATGAGTTCCTATTTTATGGTGGAAATGGATGGATAATAATTAGTGATTGTTTTTAACCCCAAGTAAGCAAATGTTCAGCTATATGATGGCGGGAATAACTTCCTTCATATGAGATGGCATCTGCTTGGTACTAGACCAACACGTTTCTTTGGATTTGGTTTGGTGCTAGCTCACTAAATCAACAGTCCACAGGTAGACATGTCGCTTAAATCGGACACATAATCCTAAAGAGTTGAATGGTCTTGTGTATGACGCAACTAGGGATTGAATCAGCCATCTACCCGAATAGCCTAAACCATGCTAATCATTTAGTTGTGTACACGTAACTTTTAGGATTTCACCGGGTACACCGGTTTCTTCCACCAATAAAACTGACCGCCCCAATAAAATATTGTTGAAAGTGGCGCTTAATAGCATAAACGAAACGAAACCAAAACCCAAACCATTTATTATTATTTGTTTTAAACATTTTTATGGATTGCATATAGTTTTGTCCATAACCGATATTTTCCTTTAGCAAGTTCTGCATGATTTTAAGTGGTAATTTCAAATGAGCATGCAATGGTCATTATTAAATATAAAAAAAATACCTACCTTTCTCACAAGTAGACATAACTATTTCCTAATTCTCATTTTCCAATGACAAGTGTTGTCCTCGTTTAGGTTTGATAAAGAATAATGCAGAAGAGTTCCGAGTGTATGTTCGAGTGGACGTTCACAGATGTTACAGCACAAAACAAATTAATCGAATTAAAAAATATCAGACTCTGTCAATATTAAATGATTTTCATGAGATTAGTAGGATAGTGGGTATTTAAAAAGGCCGCTAGTTTTCGAGTTTGGGTTAATAGTATGATACACGGCTAATTTTTTCGTATTTTGACGTAAAAATTATTGTAGTTTTTATTTATTTATGTCGTCGTAACCTACCGTGGTCACATTTTCTTATTTTTTTACGTTTTCTAAAGGCACCCTCTAACTGTACATTTTACAACAAAATTTCAACACGAATAAAATGAACACCAAGACCTGTAAGTTATCAAATCAAAGAGCTTGACACAAAGACAATATGTTAATTATATCAGCAAAACTAAAAACGGGAAACTTAACACCTTTTTATTTGTTGTTGTTTTTAAAGTTTTCCCGTATCTACAGATTACCAAAATTTTACCCTATTTTCAAGTATAGAATAATGTTCAAAAGGAATTCTAGAATATTTTAAATAGAAGTAAATACATCATTACTTAGTACACCTATGTACCAAAAATCAATATTTTTAAAGTTATCATTCAATTGTTTTATATATTTGTGCTATAGATACTGTTTTAATTATAGTCTCTTATAATTCTGTAAAGAATGGCTCTCTAATTTATTGTTGTATGATTGTTTTATTTGTGCATTGAAAGATGAGACTTAAATAAAATATTGAATTGAAAAAAAAAAAAAAAAAAAAAAATTCAATAGAAATTAACGATTAAAGATATATGAAATCTGATCCAATTTAGCCTGTGGTAACACGGATTACCACGTGTCGGTATTCGATTTGGGGTTAACACAATCCAGTCATTATTCAGTACGTGTAATAAAACAGTATATTTAACATTTTGTCTTCTGTTTGGCGTGTGATTGTGTCTTTTAGTAGAATAAACTTATCTCAATACAATGAGCGAACAACTATGTAGTTAAATTACCCTATTTTTGATATTTTTGTATTTTCGTTAACACTAATTTGTAGTTTACGGAACAAGTTCGTAGGACACGTTATTGATCCGGGAAATGTCACAATTTGGCAGCCCGCTTAAGCTTTGTCCTTCTAGTCCTAAATAAAGTAGGAATGAAGTTGAATGGGGCAAATGTATTATATGCCAAGTCTCTACCCTTGAGTTACTTATTAAAATGAGAAATGCTAGTAAAAATAGCCTCATAGAAGCAATGGCGGCAAGAAGAGATGGTGTGTTTTTTTAGAGTAGTACATTCTGTTTCTGATATTGATAATCTTAGGAGTAACGATACAAGTATGACGTACACAAGTAGACGAAATTGCGGTTTCATCAAAGTTGAATCGGCGGGCTCTGATCATAAAGCTGACACATCACAGGTTCCCCTGCTGAACGAACAAACCGATGACACGTCGATAGGTAGGATAATTATTAAATCCCCTGATACTGATGATTTAGTCTTGTGTGTTCACTATTTTTCTAAGCTGCAACATACACAGGAGTTGTGGTTCCAAACTGGTATGGTTTCCAGTACTAAGGACAGGCGGCGTTATATCCCAGTACATGAGATTTGTAGCACCCTTAGTCCCGTTTTCACCAATACTCTACCAGCTGCTCATGTTGTAACTGGTTGTGATACCACTTCATCGTTGTTTGGTATAGGTAAGCAGAGTGTCTTCAAAGTTCTAAAAGAAAACCCATACAACTTTAAAGATCTGTGAAACCTGGCAGACTGTGACGTTGATGCGTCAGTGACCGCAGCACGAAGACTGGCAATAAAACTGTTTAACTCAAGAGGGAAAATTAAAGCTGAGGACGAAAACCTGAACAAATTAAGAACAAGGTTAGCAATAGTGAAAAGCGCATGTCTTGCCAAACTTCCTCCTTGTGAAGCTACCTTTAAGCAACATGTTCTTAGAGCGTCACACCAGACTTATGTTTGGATGTCGTGCCATCTTACAAAGCCCCCTCCTAAGAGTCCTTTGCTCTTTGGTTGGGAAAAAAGACATGGATCACTCCTTCCTGTCTACTTTCAAGTTCAAATGTCATCTGACTTTTTAAAAGATCTTATTTGCACTTGTAAAGATAAAGCAGTCTGTTCAAGTCGTTGTGTGTGTTTTGAGCAAGGGTTGTCTTACACCGACATTTGTCCGTGCCAAGCAGGTGAAATATGTCGCAATTCGAACTCACAAATGTCCAGAAATAAAAGCATAGATGACGATGATGTGGACTTATTATAGTTAGATGTACAGGAATGAAATTGTTAAGTGAAGTCTTTAAATCTGTAAAAAAAAAAACAAAAAAAACAACAACAACAAAACCCAACCCTCCCCTAAAAAAAAACCTACGAGTTGGTCTCTGACTTTGACGTGGCTGTTGGGCTTTAAACCAACAAAAGACCTAGTCCTCCTTATTACAAACCAGATTCACCACTCAACAAATCTTTTACAAAACATTGTGGACCATCGTCACCTCCCCCCATTTTACATTTATTGCTTAATACTTTAATATCATATATTCCGGTTCCATGGAATTATTTTCCATTAAATTATTTACATCCAATGTTTATCAACTAAGTTTCCCGCTAGAGACTGAATTTTTCGCTCACTGCTTGTTTTTTTAGTTTATAACAATTTTATTTGCTCATAGAGACAAAAAGGATAAGACACAAGTTTTACCAACTTATGAAGTCTTCTCCTTGGAATTATATAATAAATATAACACATATACATATGAGAAAGAGCATGCACATTAATGAAAGTATACCAGTAACAATTACACATGTAAAAGAGAACAAAAAACAGTGGGAAAAAAAGGAAAAAAGAAGTTTGGTGTGGACACGATGATCATGCTGGGTATATTAATAACTTTATACAATGAGGAATCTTTTAGATCTTCTAATAAACTTGTAAACATCTTTAAAAATTAAACAGTTATCTTCATAAGTTAGATTTTTGTTACCTGTAGTAAGTAGAGCAAGATTCTAAATCGATTTACACAAGTTAACAGATCCCTCCTAATATCGGTGTATTTACTACATTCAAAGAAGAAATGAAACGCATCTTCTCGAGGAACACCACAAGCACAATTTGGGCTAGATACTATATTTGATTTAAATAAATCGTTGTTCAAGAAGGAAGCTGAACATCGAAGTTGTGTTAATATCACATTTAACTTCCGTGGACCATACATGAAATGTTTAGGAACAATATTTATTTCATTTGCATTGTCTAGTAACGCACGTTTGAATTGCAATGGGGTGTCAAGATTACGGACAGAGTTCTCAAGTTTATTCCATTCTCTAACAGAAGAAGGAATGAATGACGAATTCGTCGAAGAAAGTCTACAAAAGGGGACTATTAGATCGCTGCCATTACGTAATGGGTAGATTGTTGTACTTTGAATAGTGGGGGGAATCAAATCATGCAGATATTGCGGTGCAAGACCGTTGTATATCTTATAAAACAATTGAAGTTTTCTTCTGTGACGCCTACTATATAATGGTTCCCAGCCAGTTTCGAAATATAAAGAATCAGTCTTTGTAAATATGGGCAATCCAGTTACAATTATGGCAGCTTCTAACTGTAATTTTTCTAATTTGTTTGAATGGCACGTGCCACAATTGTCCCAAACTTCACACGCGTATTCAAAGATGGGACGAATATAAACCAAATACATTTTTGCTAAGCTTTGTCTAGTCATTTTAAATTTTAATTTTCTTAATACTCCTAAATGTTTACTTATAGTTTTAGCAATATTTTCTACGTGCTCGCTCCACTTCGCGTCATGAGATAATGTTACACCTAAATGCTTATGACTGGAGGTATTAGATATTAATTTACTATTGAATGAGAAATTTAAATTATTGGGTATTTCCATATTTGAACAGATCATAATTTCAGTTTTGTCTGGATTAAATGACATGAGCCATTGTCCAGAACAAGTACTAAGTTTATTTAGGTCATGATTTATAACTAATTCTAAAGTATCAAGACTGGAGCTTGAATACCCCAAGGATGTATCATCAGCAAATAGCCTAGTTAAAGAAAGAAGTTGTTCACCAATATCGTTTATATAAATAAGGAATAATAGGGGACCAAGCACAGACCCTTGGGGTACCACAGCAAAACATTAGACAATGATGACGACGAATCTCTGATGACCACTTTTTGCTTTCTTTCATGAAGATAATTTTTAAACCATGATAGTAAATTTCCTGTTATTCCATATGATTTCATTTTATGTATAAGTCCATTATGCCATACCTTGTCAAAAGCTTTTGAAAAATCACAGAATACAAAACAACTAAATTCTTTATTTTCTTGTGTATTTAAAATAGTGTTATATAATTCAATTAATTGATGAACAGTTGAGTGCTTGGGTAAAAAGCCCGATTGGTATTCGTAAATAAGTTTGTTACTATGAAGATGGTTGTAGACATGTTTATAAACTACCCTCTCCATTACTTTTCCTACACAGCTTATAAGGGATATGGGTCGGTAATTAGATGGTAAAGAGGAATCTCCCTTTTTGAATATTGCGATTACATGAGCTATTTTCCATGTGGATGGATATTTACCTTGGGCCAAAGATTTATTAAATATAATTTTAAGTGGTTTTGCTATTTTTTCTGGTGATATTTTTAACATCTTATGACTGATACGGTCAGGGCCGGACGCTTTTTTTGGATCAAGAGTATGCAGTATGTCTTCTATTTCATTCTCTCGTATTTGAATATCATTGATAATATTATCTGTTCTATTCTCAAATTCGGGAAGATCTTTATTTTCTTCGTTTAATTTAGATATTAAAGTGAAATATTTATTCAATAATTCACATTTGTCTGAGTCGTCATATACAATATCGTCAAAATGTTTATCATTAATTGTGTTTTGGATTGGTGGAATAGAATTGTTCCCCTTGTTTGATTTTATTAACATTTTCATTATTTTCCAATAAGGTTTAGAATTTGAATTATCGAGTAAAAAATTGTCTATGTTATATTCAAAATTTTCCCTAGCTATTTTTTTCATATTGTTTACTTTATTTCTTTGTTTTTTAAATTTCGCTATATCACTTACTCTATTGTGGTTTAAAACCTTTTTTCGTATTCGATCGCGAATTCTAATTTCCTTTCTTATTATATTGTTGAACCAGGGCTTGTCATTTTCTCGTATTATTATTTCCTTAGTAGGTATGCAATCCCTAGCTATTTCTAAAAACGTTTTAGTAAATTCATTACACATATCATCGACATCATCAACATTTCCTATCTTATCATTCCAATCAATTTCATTTATATTTTTGTCAAACTTTTCTATGTCTATTTTGTCATATTGCCAAATTTCTCTTTTAAATGTAGTTGAAATTCCCTTGGGACAATCAATATATGCAACGGCTGCATCGTGATCGCTATTATTTCGTGGTATATTTATAACATCAGAATAAATAGAATTAAGATTATCACTCAAAATAATCGGATCTAACAAAGTGCTAGAATTTTCAGTAACTCTGGTTGGTTTATCAATAACATTTTTAAAAACAAATGTATTCATAATATCTACAAGATTGTTATTGTTTACACAAAATAAGTTTGAATTCAAGTCCCCGACTAGCACGATATTTTCATTGAACTGAGTGGTCAACTCGATTGCATACATTAATCTGTTCCAGTAATCTGGGTCAGTCCATTGTGCCCGATAAGTGTTGCATAGGAGAAAGGATTGACCTTTAGCATTAATTTCGACCCAAAGTGTTTCATCAATTGAATTTTCTAATTCTTGTTTTCTTACCATTCGTATCGTATCTTTAGCATATATTAGTAGACCACCACCCGCATTTGTTCTATCTTTACGCTGGATTATATTTGAAAAGGATTCAAGAAAAATGTGACATTCGTCAATTCGTTCGTCAAGGTGTGTCTCCGTTAATAATAGGATATCAAAATCTTCAGCGAAATCATTGAGAAAGTCAATTTTATTTCTTAAACTACGTATATTAAGATTACAAAGAGAAATTGTTTTGTCTAAATTGACATTTTGTGAATTGGAGGAGCTTGGTCCTTGGGGGGCCTGGATTAGTCTCGACATTGCCTATCATAAGTATGAATGTCAATATGAAAAGAAGAAATACTGCATTTACATTTGGATTTAAACTTTGGAAACAAAGAAGTGCAACAAAAAGGAACGAACAACGCAGGTTAGTCAAAAATATATCTTTGTATGAATAAGCGGAAAGGTTTATTGGTCTATTTGATTTCATCGTATGAGCATGAAATAATCCAATAGCCACCCTGTATGCCTCTAGGCTGTTACCCATTTGGCAACAGGACCACCAATTGGCATCCAGGGCAGCCTAATTGTCTCATTTCATGTACATGTATAATATGCAAGCCATCGTGTCCACAAACATAAGAAAGGGTAAAAAAGGGGGAAAATGAAAACAACTGTAACAATAAAAATGTACAAGCAAATCTACAGAGTGTTGAGTACACAAAAGATAACATTTGTTATGGAAATACACAATGGGGAAAATGGGATTTTATGAGATTACACATGTTTGACTTTGATTCAATATAATATATTGAATTTCTTCACAAAGAAAAATATCACAAGTTCAATCACAGATATAAGAGAAAGAAGATCGGGTTAAATTATTACATGTAAAAATATATTATACAAGAGTTCACATAAGTTTACATAAACATACACATTATATAAAACAATTCAGTACTTGATGTAGTCTTCTTTTTAAAATGTTTTTATAAGGCATAAACTTGCAGCTTGCGATACAAATGAGTTCAGGAAAGGGGAATTGTATGCTTTAAAAAATAATTTCAGCATATATTGTATACGATTCTAACATAAAATAATAAAAAACTGATAAAGAATAAGGTCAAGGTCACTCCTAGCTTTTAGTAGTGAAAAATAATGATGTTTTACCTCTCCGCGGTTATGGTACCTTGACACCCGTAAAATACAAATTAAAGCGTAAAATTATATGGGGTCATAGGCCTTGATCATTTCTCAACCACTTCCGCTGTTTTTGTATAAAAATAAGGAAAAATGTACGCAAAAAAGATATTGTTAAAGTCTGATAACATTTCTTTTTTAAATACTGGTATGACCTTTGACCCAAATTATCTTATAACGTGACGACACTAGATAACGAAGACATCGATATTTCGATGAGTCACGTTCTGCTCTTTCCAAAGATGTATAATTTAGCCGTGTGTCATCTATTAAGGCAAATCGGCAAAAATCGATACTCTGCTAACCTACTAATGGCCAAACTAGTCTGATTAAGTATATTTTAATCAAAATTTAAAAACAAGAAGAGTTCCGAGTGTAACTTTTGCTATGTTTGTTTTGTGACCAATGATAAAACATCTTGCTCGACAGTGATTTTTCTTAAAAATCCAAATGAAAACATGGTCAATGTAGTTTGCTTAAATATAATTTAATCATTCGTCACGAAAAGTCAGAAGAGTTCCGAGTGTACAATTTGCAAATTTTGTTTTGAGATAAAACCTCAGGCTCGGCAGTCAATGTATATATTTTAAAATCCAAATGAAAACATTGATATTAAACATGAACGTGAGGTTTTATGTTACAGAACAAACTGACTATTGAGACTGTTGACAATAATTGAAACAACTGCCTATTGTCTATCGATAATCGGACTGGTACTCTATACTGGTACTGATTGTCTTCGTATTTAAATTTAATGCATTGGATTTCCTACAATCATGATTTTAATTACTTACGGTCGATCACTTCACGGAAGAAACTATATTGATTTAAATGCTATTCTTTTAAAGCCAGTAGTATTTGGTTGTAAGAAGTGTTTGAAGATATTAAAGGTGTAATCAGAATTCGTAATTCGAAGGACAGGCACCACAATGGCCAAAAAGAAAAAGGAAAAACAACGATCTACAAAGCATTACACAGAAAACCAAAGATCAAGCAACACAAATCCCACTAACAACCGGGGTAAACTAAGGTGCTCCGGAAGGGTAAGTAGTTCCTGCACCACTAGAAACACCCGTTGTGTTACTGTTAAACGACACGAACATCATCTGAACATCAAGAAAACACAAGCCACCTACATAAAATACTTACAATCAACTTCCGGCAGATTATTTGACGAAAGAAATTATGTCTACATATTCCCTTATCACCGCCAGTAACATTTAAATAAAGTGCTTGAACTTCGTTATCAATTGACCTCAATTTAAATATAGTTACAGTAGTCAGTTACTTTCAATACAAGACGTCAATCCAAAATGTCCTAAAGATAGGAAATTACTATACACTTCTGGAGTATGGAAGGCCATTTCGGTCAAGAATCTAGGTTGAAATTACTATACACTTCTGGAGTATGGAAGGCCATTCAGGTCAAGATTCTTTGTGGAAATTACTATGCACTTCTGGAGTATGGAAGGCTATTTGGGTCAAGATTCATGGTTAGAAGGACTATTCACTTTTGGAGTACGGAAGGCGATTTGGGTCATGATACTTGGTGGAAATTAGTATACATTTCTCGTGTATGGAAAGCCATTTAGGTCAAGATTCTTGGTGGAAATTACTATACACTTCTGGAGTATGGAAGGCCATTTGGGTCAGGATTCATGGTTAGAAGGACTATTCACTTTTGGTGTATGGAAGGCGATTTGGATCAATATCTTGGTGGAAATTACTATACATTTCTGTAGTATAGAAGACCTTTTGGGTCAAGATTCTTGGTAATTAATTACCAATTCTATAATATCAATTCATTAGTCATTTTTCTTATTTCTATCACAAAGTAATATATAAAAAAACATTTTGACTACCCTCGTTTTTCATGCAAAGCAACATGGGTGAACATTCTCCGTATTTCTTATATTTCATTTGATACTAATTTTTTTTTATTAATTCTCCATATTTGATACCTACTCTTCATTACTGATTACAATTTCTGTATTCCTTCTCCAACGTAATTAATTCTTCACGATTTCCTTATGCATAGATATGGCATATCTATGTCTTTACTGTTCAAACTCAAGCTAACCGATCCTTATGCATATGTATGGCATATCTATGTCTTTACTGTTCAAACTCAAGCTTACCGACACATTTCTATCTATATATGTGTGATATACATGTATAGTTGACCATCACGATTAAAAAATGTCTCCATTAGCAAATAAACATCAACAATCAACCATATAATAATGTGATACACATTAACAAAAGTTTAGTGCAGATATCTGGTCCATTTTCCGCACTGACCAAGATTTTGTAACTAACGGTACAACACACTGCACAGCCATGTTTTTCGCACGATAATATTATTATCTTATTAAGATTATCCAAATGTTGTAGTTTTGGAAAAGTTTAAAAGAAAATCAATTATTAATGTAAAGAAAAAGATAAAAAAAAATAAACAAGCAAATAAAACCTCTGGAAAAACAAAACAAACAGTTTTGTAACACTAGTTATAGGACGACTGTTCCTTTATCATACTGACAGGGTATCAGGACATATTTGTTTAATCGTAGATATCTGACTTTACATAATGATTATATAAATCTGTTTATGATGTAATATTTCATATGAAGTGTTTGTTTAAACAAAGTGTGACTTGAGCTTTGGACGAGACATGAATACATATTATGTAATACAAAGGTAGATATCTAATTTAGTGCCCACGACGCCTTTTAGGAATAACTTTCATCAGGCTCGATAAAAATCGAAAGATTGGAAAGCAAAATAATTTTTGGGATTAATAAAACCAAATGACCTAAACAGGATAGCCAAAATCGGCAAAGATCAACTACATGTATATCTGAGGGAGGAGAACCTTAGGCTAAGGTCACCTACATGTATATCTGAGGGAGGAGAACCTTAGGCTAAGATCACCTACATGTATATCTGAGGGAGGAGAACCTTAGGCTAAGATCACCTACATGTATATCTGAGGGAGGAGAACCTTAGGCTAAGATCACCTACATGTATATCTGATGGAGATTGGCTAAGATCACCTACATGTATGTCTGAGGGAGATTGGCTAATATCACTTACATGTATATCTGAGGGAGGAGAACCTTAGGCTAAGATCACCTACATGTATATCTGAGGGAGATTGGCTAAGATCACCTACATGTATATCTGAGGGAGATTGGCTAAGGTCACCTACATGTATATCTGAGGGAGATTGGCTAAGGTCACCTACATGTATATTTGAGGGAGATTGGCTAAGGTCACCTACATGTATATCTGAGGGAGATCGGCTAAGGTCACCTACATGTATATCTGAGGGAGATCGGCTAAGGTCACCTACATGTATATCTGAGGGAGAATGGCTAAGGTCACCTACATGTATATCTGAGGGAGATCGGCTAAGGTCACCTACATGTATATCTGAGGGAGATCGGCTAAGGTCACATACATGTATATCTGAGGGAGGAGAACCTTAGGCTAAGATCACCTACATGTATATCTGAGGGAGGAGATCCTTAGGCTAAGATCACCTACATGTATATCTGAGGGAGATTGGCTAAGGTAACCTACATGTATATCTGAGGGAGATTGGCTAAGGTCACCTACATGTATATCTGAGGGAGATTGGCTAAGGTCACCTACATGTATATCTCAGGGAGATTGGCTAAGGTCACACCTACATGTATATCTGAGGGAGATTGGCTAAGGTCACCTACATGTATATCTGAGGGAGATCGCCTAAGGTCACCTACATGTATATCTGAGGGAGATTGGCTAAGGTCACCTACATGTATATCTGAGGGAGATTGGCTAAGGTCACCTACATGTATATCTGAGGGAGATTGGCTAAGGCCACCTACATGTATATCTGAGGGAGATTGGCTAAGGTCACCTACATGTATATCTGAGGGAGATTGGCTAAGGTCACCTACATGTATATCTGAGGAAGATTGGATAAGATCACCTACATGTATATCTGAGGGAGATTGGCTAAGATCACCTACATGTATATCTGAGGGAGATTGGCTAAGATCACCTACATGTATATCTGAGGGGGATCGGCCAAGGTCACCTACATGTATATCTGAGGGAGATTGGCTAAGATCAACTACATGTATATCTGAGGGAGATCGGCTAAGGTCACCTACATGTATATCTGAGGGAGATTGGCTTAGGTCACCTACATGTATATCTGAGGGAGATTGGCTAAGATCACCTACATGTATATCTGAGGGAGATTGGCTAAGGTCACCTACATGTATATCTGAGGGAGGAGAACCTTAAGCTAAGGTCACCTACATGTATATCTGAGGGAGGAGAACCTTAGGCTAAGGTCACCTACATGTATATCTGAGGGAGATTGGCTAAAATCACCTACATGTATATCTGAGGGAGATCGGCTAAGGTCACCTACATATATATCTGAGGGAGATCGGCTAAGGTCACCTACATGTATATCTGAGGGAGATTGGCTAAGGTCACCTACATGTATATCTGAGGAAGTTTGGCTAAGATCACCTACATGTATATCTGAGGGAGATCGGCTAAGATCACCTACATGTATATCTGAGGGAGATTGGCTAAGGTCACCTACATGTATATCTGAGGGAGATCGGCTATGATCACCTACATGTATATCTGAGGGAGATTGGCTAAGGTCACCTACATGTATATCTGAAGGAGATCGGCTAAGGTCACCTACATGTATATCTGAGGGAGATTGGCTAAGGCACCTACATGTATATCTGAGGGAGATTGGCTAAGATCACCTACATGTATATCTGAGGGAGATTGGCTAAGGTCACTTACATGTATATCTGAGGGAGATCGGCTAAGGTCACCTACATGTATATCTGAGGGAGATTGGCTAAGATCACCTACATGTATATCTGAAGGAGATTGGCTGAGGTCACCTACATGTATATCTGAGGGAGATCGTCTAAGGTCACCTACATGTATATCTGAGGGAGATTGGCTAAGATCACCTACATGCATATCTGAGGGAGATCGGCTAAGGTCAGCTACATGTATATCTGAGGGAGATTGGCTAAGATCACCTACATGTATATCTGAGGGAGATTGGCTAAGATCACCTACATGTATATCTGAGGGAGATTGGCTAAGGTCACCTACATGTATATCTGAGGGAGTTTGGCTAAGGTCACCTACATGTGTATCTGAGGGAGATTGGCTAAGGTCACCTACATGTATATCTGAGGGAGATCGGCTAAGGTCACCTACATGTATATCTGAGGGAGATTGGCTAAGGTCACTTACATGTATATCTGAGGGAGATCGGCTAAGGTCACCTACATGTATATCTGAGGGAGATTGGCTAAG
>MJUT01051123.1:329695-359901 GCA_002080005.1 Gigantidas platifrons
AGTTAAAATAAAGGCATTTTTGTATGACCAATATGACCTGAAGTAAACTGTCCATATTTTCACACCCCGGAAAAATAACCGGTTATTGGATTACTACAAGATCATTTCCATATCGAGTCCCATATTGGCCCTAGCCAATATGGGCCTCGACCTCGCCTCAGGCCAATATGGGTGTCTCTTTTCTAGATGTCGGAAGTATGTAATACATAGTTTAATACATGGGCATTTCCATATTAGCGTGGTTATCATCCCTCGACCCATATTGGCAGCCATATTTGTTAATTGATAGGGACGAAATGAGTAATCTTTATAGAGGACCTCCATAGATGCATCCTACCAAGTTTCGGTTCATTTGGCCAAGCAGTTTGAGAGAAGATTTTTAAAAATAGGCCAATCAGAAAGAAGAATTGCATGTGGCCACCATGTATGCTAAGGTATCGGAACGAAATGAGCAATCGCAACAGATGACTTTCCATTGATGCTTCCTACCAAGTTTCAGTACATTTTGCCAAACGGTTTCAGAGGGGAAGAATATAAAAAAATCAGCCAATCAGAAAGAAGAATCGCCTGTGGTGACCATGTTTGTTAATGGATCGGGACGGAATGAGCAATCGTTATAGAGGACCTTCCATAGATGTTTCCTACCAAGTGTCGGTTCATTTTGCCAACTGGTTACAGAAGAGAAGAATTTTTAAAATCAGCTAATCAGAAAGAAGAGTCGCCCATGGCGGCCATGTTTGTTAACGGATCGGGCCGAAATGAACAATGAGGGCTTCCTACCAAGTTTCAGTTCATTTGGCAGAGGGATTTTAGAGGCATATTTATCTGTAATTCAATTCATAGGTAACTGTATTTTACCAATATCTATATTTAACTTAGAGTTATCTCCCTTTGCCCAAAAAATAGTTTTTTTCAGAAAGCATACAATCATAAACATGAATTGCCTGTTGCGGCCATGTTTGTTAATGGATCAGGACGAAATGAGCAATCTTTATAGAGGACCTTCAATAGATGCTTTCTACCAAGTTTCAGTTCATTTGGTCCTATGCTTTCAGAGGAGATTTGTGGCGGCCATGTTTATTAATGGATCGGGACGAAATTAGCAATTATTATAGAAGACCTTCCATAGATGCTTCCTACCTAGTTTCAGTTCATTTGGCTTAGGGGTTTCAGAGGAGAAGATTAAAATGTGAAAAGTTAACGGACGACGGACGCCAAGTGATGGCAAAAGCTCACATTGCCTTTGGCAAGGTGAGCTGAAAAATTAAAAAGAGATCAAGGATATTATAAACTGAAAACATCTCGTCTTCTTGATAATAAATATAATCAGTCAGGCTACAGATGCTAAGCATTCTCCAAATGTCTTTCTTTCTATGGAAAGTTTTAGTCTTTCTCTATGTTGTGTCAACACTGGACCCCCCCCCCACACACACACTGTATCTATGCTTTCTAAAACACTATACCAAATCCCCTCACATATCATCATAATATAGCATATATTTTAGTAGTTCGAGGTTATTTCAAACATTTCCTAGAGGTATGTCATGAGAATTCAGATGATAATACATGGCTCAAATTATTTTTACTTTATTAATTACAACTGTTAATATATTTATTTTTCATCATTATCATTGATGACATTTTATATTTTGTACTCAAAGTGTGAATAAAATCATAACACATGTACTTGAATAATTCTGACTATGAAATAAACAGTCCTCACTTCAATCTGATGGATATCTCTATATTATTCTATTGTAAAATCCCAATTATTTAGACCCCTCAAAATATACTCAAAAGGCCCCGCCGCAAAATTTCACCCCTTTATGCACAACTACATTGATAGATCTATCGTCACCTCACGTGTCACAGAAATAATAATGATAATAGTCGGCATTCAACGTTGGGGCGGATTTTTATAAAATGGGGCAACAAAAAACAATACAATGGGGCGGTGAAAATGTATACATTGGGGCGAATGAGTAAATATAAAAAAGGGCGGTTTTAATTACTATAATTAATATTAAGCTACGGTGTATATCATAATAATAATAAGAATAATAATAATAATAATAATAATAATGTTAATAATAAAAAATAATAATAATAGTATTATCAATTATAATAAAAAAAAGTGGAGCAGCATTCATAAAGGTTACGATATCAACTATTTTATATGAATTATTCATGAAGGCCATAACATCAAACATTTTATATGAATTATGTATTCATAAAGGTCATAATATCAAACTTTTTATATGGTTTATTCATAAACGTCAGGAATGAAAAACCAAACAATGATGAACCTTTATATGAGTTCGTCATTAAGATGGATAAAGAGTTCTACTCTGACCCACGATTTAAATATATATCAACATAAAAGTGTTACAAAAAAGATGCTCTATAAAAAATTCAGCTCTAGGATAGAAGGAATCAAACGTTATAATCACTCTATATGATATACTGTGGCTTTTCTGTTGGTCTTTGGGGAAATGTACTTGGTGTTATTGCTGGTATCAGGCTGTTAATCTGGTCATGTTGCTGTTCAAATTTGATATATTTATCCTTGGAGCGTCTCCATAATCGACAAATGACGCAAAACAACAATATGTCTCCAGCTAGAAAACAAGCTCCAATGGATATTCCAGTAACAATTCGAGGTGCAAATGCTTTAGCCTCTAATTTCTGGAAATAAAAATAGAAGTGGTGGATTAAATATGAAAAATAATATATCAGTATGTAATAGAAACAACTTCTATACAAGTAAATATCTAGTTTCGCCGCTGTGAGTTAAAATTCGTACAAAAGGATAATTTATCTTTCAGATGCATTGCTGACAAACTTTATCACATGAGGTTATATCGAATACACATTATCATAGTGGGAATCAAACTCTAAAATGTAGTGGTGATAGCCATAGCTAAATGTAAATTTACTGGCGTAGACGATAATACCTTTGTTATTATTAATATTTGTCACTGTATTATGCTCAAACATTTACAATTTAAAGTAAATATGCTCATCAACTAACTATATTATCACCATATTGTTAGCATGTACCTTTCTAGTCATTCTAGCTGCAGATGTGGTGGTGATAGTTGTCCTGCTCGCTGGTGTGGCTGTTGTCCTGCTCGCTGGTATGGCTGTTGTACTCACTGGTGTAAATACCAAAATACATGATGTCATTTAACAATAGATTGATATTGTCCTTAAATCTTACAATCTTCTAACACGATGTGCACTATAGTCTGGTTAATCATGTATCTTTATGTTAAAGTCAGTTTTGACAAAAGCAAATATTAATTTTCACATGTTCAACCTTGCTTTGCATTGGCGGCCATCATTATTGAGAACTTTCTGAGGAACATTCTATGCAAGTTTGAATTTATTATGATGCAGAGTGTTCAATAAATAATAATTTTTACAATTTTCTCAATTTGGATTTCCGGTCAACATAAAAAGTAATAGTTTTGTCAGCGACATCCTATTTATCATTGATGCACAGTTTGTGTTATATCATGGTATAAGTTCATTGATATTGGTAGAGTAGACAACCACCACTGTCTAAACGTTCTTTTTTATTACCCAGATGTTATTTACACTTTTTCTTTTGGCTATTGTGTTGTCTGTTCTTCTTCGATATACGGATTCTGATATTTGGTTTCTTCTTATTTCGTAATACATATCCCAGTACATTCGTGCGAGGACTTGATTGAGAACTCAGGTCTCTTTTATTTCGATGCTTCTTGTGAGAATTTTTGTAATATTACTTTTAATGTTTTGGTCTATCTGAAGTTTCTACGTTGCCCTTTGATTAGTACTGGCTTCAGATAGTATTACTTCAAAAGTCTGATCACAGGGACTTACCCCCGGCCACTAAATTTGTCCCACTGAATATTGTTTTAATGTCACAGTATTATCCACATAGAAATCACAAGGAAGGACACTATTACCTAAATCTTTCCTCATTTCAACTCGTTCTTTTTTTTATTTCTCTTATATTTCTCACCTTTTCATCTGTCTTTTAGATAACCCTTTTTGCAATTATTTGTCACATAATTTATCCTATATGCACCAATTATCATTCCAAACATCGAAAAGTTAAAATATGACAGCATCCTCGACACATATTAATGTTCGGAAACTTTCGGTGTCTTTCATACAAGTATAACAACTAGAATGGCGTTGTCCTTCTATATTTTGTAATTGCCATTCTAGTCGTTTCAAAGCTATCTTATACTTCTGATTGCCCCTTTGGTATCTTCAAACTCTTCTTCTAGTGTTTATCCTTGTATGACAGGTAAGTGGATAATACAATGACAGCAAAAAAATCAGTGGGGCAGATTTAGTGACCGGGAGCAAGTTCCTGTGGTCTGATCATATCAATATATTAGTAATACATTACTACATAACATTATACAATAATAGAGATGGTAAATCAGGTAGTATACGGTACGGAAATCTAATATTGGTATGGAGTGTATATCTGTCTGTTGATATTATACTAACTAACTAGAGAGATTTTGGATTACTGCTAACATAAACATGGGCTACTTAGGAAAAGGTTCCCTAGTCACTAAGTTGAATTCATCACTTTGAAATGTTGTGGTCGCGTTATAGTATGTCTTGGTATTCGTTCTGAAATATTTGTGCAACACATGACGGAGGATACCTTCCGTTCGCCCTAGTCATATACCCATCCTTCTTTTCGCTTTCATGACTTATCACTGGATTTTAAACCAGAATAACAGGACCGCATGCCTGGTACAACAGGAATTACTTATCCTTCCGGGGAGATATTTACTGGTGTTCTTGTTGTTCAATCATTAGCTTTATGGCTGCACTATTTATTTATTTATTTTCCTTTATGTTAAGCTGAGCTCGTTGAATCTTGATGTGATAAAGTCAGTCAGTCAGTAACGTTCGTACTCCGTGTGAATACATTGTCATGTGTATACAAGAAAGCAGTTGGTAAATTTTTAACACGTAAATTTGTGGATTATGACATTATGTTCAATCCTTGCACACACATACACACACACACATATATATATATATGTAAGACTCAGATCCACGTCCAGTCTCTAATCGACGTCCAATCCTCAAATCGGCGTCCAATTCTCAAATATATGGCCGTTTTTCACTTTCTCAAATCGACGTCCAATTACGTCACTGACGTATACTTCAAATGACGTCACACCCGTTAAGACATGGCTTTGAAACTGATGGAGAAGGGACAAGACCAGATTCAGAGTACATTGTACATTCTACTTTAGCCCTAACCCTAACCCTAAACCTAACCATAACCATAACCATAACCATAACCATAACCATAACCATAACCATAACCTTAAACCTAACCTTAAGCCTAACCCTAACCCTAACCCTAACCTTAACCTTAACCCTAACCCTAACCCTAACGATAGCCATAATCCTGACCTTAACCCTAACCCTAAACATAACCTTAACCCTAAATAATATTAATGAACGGGACAATGCTTTAAAAACACACAAAACAAAAAAACAACAACTTTAAGAAACAGATAAAAAAAACCCACGCAAATCAAAACTGTCATTGCAATTAATTTTGATGGCAAACTTTGATCGTGTAAACGGGCCTATAGATATGCGAGTTTGGAAAGGACGCCGATTTGAGAATATCCTAAAACATTGGAGCGTGATTTGAGATAATGACGTCAGTGGACGCCGATTTGAGTCCGGACGTCGATCTGAGTCTAACATATATATATAGCCGATTCGACAGAGATACCGACCTCTTGAACTTTGTTATGGAAATTTATACTAACCATTGCATTGATAAAAGTCTTTTGTCTCTAAGTCTTCCAGATATAACCGAGTGTAGTCATAGCAACGAATAGAACATGACAATTTCTTCCATACTTTAACCCATCGCCAGAATGGGATATTAAAAGTGCAGCCGCAAAACATTATGAACTCACTACAAATAATGATAAAAATAACTTTATGTATTCAGGCATACATTGTCATAAGCGACCGATCCTCAGACAATATATATATATTGTTATGGAAATTTATACTAACCATTGCATTGATAAAGTATATAAAAGTATATATTGACATTTGTATATATATATATATATATATATTTGCTAGTTAGAGCGTTCCTGTTCCCAAGAGAGCTACTGAGACAAAGATTCATAGTGGTTCAGTTCAATTCATCACTTCGAAAGTGTATGGTCACCATCATACATCGGTTAACAGTTACAGAAATCTGTACCACTTCGTTTGTTTTTATCATAATCACGTCTACGCGTTCTGCTTTCATGACTTATCATCGGATTTAACGAGTAACTCGACGGCTTCCACTAATGACGAAGGAACAGATTACCCTTCTGGAGTAGCTCAGTCCACCCCTGTAGTGGGGTTCGTGTTGCTCGATCGTCAGGTTTTATTTCTGTGCAGTGTTTTGTAGATGGGTGTTTGTTCTTTTGTAACTTTTGTTTTCATTATTACGATGTCGGAAATTCAGTTTATCATGTTTCTAAGTACCCTTCAGTATCTTACTTTTCTCACGTAAACACCATATAGTATGTAGGCCAAGGGAAGTAAATAAATCCAAATCTAACATCATTAATACAGTAATTATCATATCTTAACACCACAATAGAAATTTTACAAGCAGAGAGTAGATATGAACAGGAATTTGACATGTATAATGTTGACATTTGTAACCTTTTCACCACTTGTGTACAATGTTGACATTTAAAAGGTCTTAGCCACCTGTGTATAATGCTAACATTTTTGGTTTGTATTCTTTTGATTATGGGTGTACCTGATGTAGGTTTTTTCCCCCAAAAACGCTCCGTGATTTCTAAGTTTTATATCTTCATTTGTATTCCCTGTTTATTATATTTTTTTTACATTTTATCTGTGACTTTCTATTCTACCGTAAACAGTTCATACAACACGTATTGTGTATAATTAGGAGTTGTTGAAAGAAATGAGTTGATGTTCTTGTCTTTAAGAAATAAGCTATCAATTTTAATTGATGTAGCCTTTCACCACTGGTGAAATAAATAGATGTGTTCTATGAGGATGTTAATTTCATTGTAAATCTATGCATCTGGGTTCTAGCCTTCATACACAATTCCACTTACTTTACTAGACATTTCGTAGTCAGTGATTTTGAGATGAGAGGTGGGTTTGTTGATAATCACATCTCGCAAAGAATTGTCAAATATAAAAAGAAGTATCATTGACTAAGCATATTCGTGTTTTGTAAGTTACAACATGGAAAGATAGAAAGAATAAGTAAGACTTGACAAGTCATTGAATGCGCCTGCTTGGATTGATGTTATCTGATTAGAATTCAAATAACTAAAAAATATAAAATACGTACTAGATACAATTAGAATTTGAGACCCAATAAGTATAAGGAAAGTCTGAAGACAACATTTGTGTAACGAGAACTAACATACCGAAGGACAAATGTCAAAAAGAGAAGGAACAAAAAAAGAAAAAGAGAGAGAGAGAGAGAGAGAGAGAGAGAGAGAGAGAGAGAATTAAAACTGGAGTTAGACACAAAGTCTCAAGATGGTAAATAATGTCCTGTTCCACAAGTGGCATTCGTCATGCTGCAGACGCCAACAACCGGTAATATGTCACACATGGTGAAAAGTCATGGGCGATATATAATTTTGACATTTTGAACCACTTGTGGATAATTTTGACATTCTAAACCACTTGTGCATAATTTTGACATGTTTAACCACTTGTGTATAATTTTGACATCCTGAACCACTTGTGTATAATTTTGACATTTTAACCACTTGTTCATAATATTGACATTTTTAACTACTTGTGTATAATGTTTACATATATAACCACTTGTGCATAGTTTTGACATATTTAACCTAACAATTAATTTCAACTTGTTAAGAGGTATTTAGTGATAGACGTAGCTTGTTTTTGACAAGGCTGGTGTTAATCTACAGTCACTCCTGCCCATGTGGTCACCTCTATTAAGAATTCACCTGCATTAACAGGTCACCTTTTGCATGTCCTGTCATAAACATTTCATATGAATTGAACCTCTTTTAAGAGGTCACCTGTCTTATAAGGTCATTTTGTATTTGTCCTAAAGGTGACCTCTTAATACAGGTTTGACTGTATTTATATTTTTTACAGATTCACACACTATATTGATTGTAAGTCACTTGTGTATAATGTTGACATTTGCAACCTTTAACCACTTGTGTATAATGTTGACATTTTTAACCTTTAACCACTGTGTATAATGTTGACATTTTTAACTTTTAACCACTTGTGTATAATATAGAAATGTTTAACCTTTCAACCTCTTCAGTATAATGGTGACATTTATAATTTTTTATAGCCAATAGTGTATAATTTTTACATTTTAACCACTTGTGTATAATGTTGACATTTTTAACTCTTGGACCACTTGTGTATAATGTTGACACAGGTTATTTTGGTTTCTATTCTTCTTATTATGAGTGTACCTGATGAAGGTTTTTTTTTCCAAAAACGCTCCGTGATCTCTAAGTTTGATATCTTCATTTGTATTCCCTGATTATTATTTTTTTTTTTTCATTTCATCAAATCCGTTGGGTTTCATGCTTTCAGCGACTTTTACATTATTTTGGTTTCTAAGCTTTTGAAAATTATAAAGTACTGCGTTGACTACTATTATACCTATTTTGTCCCAGTATTATTTCAAATGCTGCTATAGTGACAACCGGAACCTTTTAACCGTAATGAAAACGGGAGCTTTGGCGCCTTAAAATCTGATTCAACCCATCATTTCTTTGGAAATGCATGTACCATGTCAGGGCCATTACGGTTTCCCCAGTTTCCGGTTGTTGACTGATTTTGTCTGTTTGTATAGTTATGAGTTTTGCCTTCCCTTTGGAAGATTGCTCGGAGTTCGGTAATTTTGTTATTACCCTTATTTGATTATGAGTGTACCTCATGAAGGTTATTCCAAAAACGCTTCGTATTCTATATCTACATTTTTATTCCCGTAATAGTTTTTCTTTATTTACATTTTATCAAATCTGTGGCTTTCTGTTCTACCTTAAACAGTTCATACAACAATCATTGTATGATTAAGAGTTGTTAAAAAATGTCTTTCTGTTCTTGTCTTTAAGAAATAACCTATTCATTTTAATTTCACCACTGTTTAAATTACTAGATGTGTATTGATTAAAGTGGACAGGTGACAATACAGTTTTAGCTCGAAGTAATAAGCTAATATTATTCAATGTTTTTTCAATTTTGTGTTGGATTTCTGATGTTTTGTATTAATTGCTTTTTAAATAACATTATTTGTAGATATTATGAAAAGAAAGTATAAACAGTGATGGTCAACAATGCCACTAATATCAACAAAATAGTGTTTGTGCTTGTCCCAAGCCAATATTTGGATTTACAACCTTATATATCGTGATCTTTGTTGTGGACAGTAATTTTGATGTCCGATGTTTGCTTTGTTGATATTGACGGAATTGTTGACCATCGTGTCTTAAACTTTCCATACATAATCACATCTCACATATAATCGTTGAATATAAAAAGGATCATTGACTAAACATTTTCATGTTTTGTATGTTACAACATGGAAAATAGAAGGAATTTGATACTTACAGTTCAGTAAGGCTTGGCAGGTTTTTGAATGCGCCTGCTTGGATTGATGTAATCTGATTAGAATACAAATAACTACAAAATATAAAATACGTACTAAATACAATAACAATTTGAGACCCAATAAGCAAAAGAAAATTCGGAAGACAACATTAGAGTAACCAGAACCAACATACCGAAGGACAAAGGTCAAAAAGAGAAGGAACAAAAGAGAGAGAGAGAGAGAGAGAGAGAGAGAGAGAGTACAAATGGGAAACAATGGTCCTCATTAGAAAATCTTTTGAGCAACAAGAGCCCCATTAAAACTGGAGTTAGACACAAAGTCTCAAGATGGTGAATAATGTCCTGTTCCACAAGTGACATTCACCATGCTGCTGACGCCAACAACCGGTCATATGTCAGGCATGATGAAAAGTCATGAGCGAAGACAATATGAATTACCGACAATCAGTACAAACTGAACATATATGTTTAAAGTTGACAATTTTAATCTTTTAACCACTTGACCTTTGTCCTTCGGTATGTTGACATTTTTAGCATTTTACCAACTTGTGTATAATGTTGACAATTTTAACCTTTCAACCTCTTGGGTATCATGTTAACATCTTTAACCCTCTATGAATAATGTTGACATTGTTAACATTTTAAACACTGTATAATTTTGACATTTTTAAGCACTAGCGTATATAATGTTGACCTTTTAAACCTTTTAACTACTTGTGTATAATTTTGACATTTTGAACCACTTGTGCATAATTTTAGCATTCTAAACCACTTGTGCATAATTTTGACATTTTTAACCATTTGTTAATAATGTTGACCTTTTAAACCTTTTAACTACTTGTGTATAATTTTGACATTTTTAACTACTTGTGTACAATTTTGACACCCTGAACCACTTGTGTATAATTTTGACATTTTAACCACTTGTGCATAATATTGACATTTTTAACCACTTGTGTATAATGTTGACATCTTTAACCACTTGTGCATAGTTTTGACATATTTAACCTGACAATTAATTTCAACTTGTTAAGAGGTATTTAATGATAGACGTAGCTTGCTTTTGACAAGGGTGGTGTCCCGTCACGGTTAATCTATTTACATTTGTTTTACAGATTCACACACTATATTGTGAGTCAATGGATGCCATTTTCTATTTAAACTATAAATGTGGACCATAAATACAAACAATGTACATTTTTGTAAGGATGAAGGAAATGTGTAGCAAGTTTTCATTTATAATGTATTTATATTATAATGTTCATATTACATTACACCAGTTCTTGGTGTTCAACCAGGTCTCACATAGGAGAAACTATATAAAAACTTTCTTTGTCTTTCCCGAAGAATTAATACAACTAAGGGTTGTTTTCAATTATTTTGATTTTAAGTTTTTTATCCTTTTAACCATTTGTGTATAATATTGACATTTTTTACCTTTTTAACCATTTGTGTATAATGTTGACATTTTTAACCTTTCAACCAATTGTGTAAAATTGTGACATTTTTAACCTTTCAGCCCCGTGTATATTTGTATTTGAACCACTTGTGCATAATTTAGACATTGCTATCCACTTGTGTATAATGTTGGGTTTTTAACCTTTTAACCACTAGTGTATAATGTTGACATTTGTAACCTTACAATTAATTTCAACTTGTTAAGAGCTGTCAGTATTCGTTAAGTATATGCTATAATTATGCTATGGTATTTAATCATAGATGTAGCTTGTCTTTGATAAGGGTTGTTTCCCGTCAGGGTTAATACATTTATATTTTTTACAGATTAACAACCTATATTGATTGTAGGTCAATGGATAGTATGTGCTATCTTGACCCCCCATTTTATATTTAAGCATAGGATACCGTACATTTCAAACAAAAGAACTGTTCTTTATTGGATCTGGGAGGCTTCTTTTTCGCACGAGTTCACAGGTGAAAGTCGAGACGCCGAAGGCGTCGATAATGCTCAGTTCTTTTGTTTGAAATGTACGGTATCTAGCTTGTACAATAATTGAACTTGTAAATAAAATGAAATATGCATGTTTTTGGTTTTTCGGTTTTCTTTCTTTTTTTCCCTTTTTTGTTTGCTTTGTACAGAAAATTAATTTATATTTTAAAGGAACACCTGACCTACATCAATGGAGAAACAATAAATAGAAAATTGTATTCAAATCGGGTAATATGCATTTCAAATTTATCGCAATAATCGAACCAGTAACAAAATTTACTCAAAGATGGACTTTTTGTATTGCAATCTTACATTGTTAATAAATGAAATTAAAAATCTACAAGCAATTAATTTTTGAAACTTATTCTCCGTTAGTCGCCTATTCACAAATGATATCTTATACGAACAAAATCTGGGTTAAAATGGATTATTGCGTCTTAAATATAATCTCTTTGAAGTCGAACTAGTGTTACTGAGTCGATATTGGCGATATGCAAATAATGTAAACAGTCAAGTACATGTGTTTTGTACGTGATATCCCATTCGAATACACCTTGATAGTTATGAATAGGTTCAAGGTCAAATTAGAGAGATCCGACATAATGTAATCCCGGTCGGACAAGGCACAAGCTAGCTACCAAAATTAGTCACCGGGAACTTTTTACGCATGTTGAATTTGATCATTACTAGTTTTAATAACCATGACTCTTTAAACGGCCACCGTAAAGGGGTGCTTGACTACTGGTCTGTTTTATTTATATCGTCTGTAATAAATAATGGGCATAGAAAACGATATAAATAAAACAGACCAGAAGTCGAACACTCATTTACCTTGACCGTTTAAAGGGTCATGGTTAATAAAACCAGTAATGAATAGAATCACCAGGCGTAAAAAGTGGCCAGTAACTAATTTGGGAGGCCAGTTTTATGAATAGCTTTGCTGGGGATATTATTGTACAAATTATAAATGTGGACCATGAATACAAACGATGTATATTTTTACAAGGAAGAAGGAAATGTGTAACTAATTTTCATTCATAATGTCTTTATATTATAATGTAGATGTTACATTGCACAAATTCTTGGTGTTCAACAAGGTCTCACATACTTGATTCAGACCGTTGACTATTGAAGAGAAACGAAACAAACAAACAAAAACTTGGACTTTTTCACGATTGGAATGCTGAAAGGAATGTTTCTGCTTTTAAATTGATTTAAAAGTGTTCTATTCGTTTGACTCCTTTCATGTTGACCTGCACCAAATACTGAAAGTGCTGATTTCTGTTAATTTTATTTTAAATATTATCAAAAATAAGATTCTACCCCTCAGCAATAGGTGCCCTTTTGCCGAGTTCGACTACTGTGTTCAAACCCCGTTGGGTTTCATGCTTTCAACGACTTTTACATTATTTTGGTTTCTAGTCTTTTGATTATGAGTGTACCTCATAAAGGTTATTCCAAAAACGCCTCGTGTTCTTTATCTATACTTTAATTCCCTTAGTAGTGTTTCTTTGTTTACATTTCATCAAATCTGTGGCCTTCTGTTCTACCATAAACAGTTCATACAATAAACATTGTGTAAATTGGAGTTGTTGAAAAAAATGTCTTTATGTTCTTGTCTTTAAGAAATAAACTATCAATTTTAATTGACGTAACCTTTCACGACTGGTTAAATTATTAGATTCGTTCTGTCTAGATCTTAATTACATCGTATATCTCTGCATCTGGGTTCTAGCCTTCATACATAATTCCCCTGTCATTGATGAAAGAAGTCAGGTTACCGTGTAGTTTTAGAAATCAGTAATAAGTTAAAATTAAACAATGTTGTTTAATGTTGTGTTCTGATGCATAGAATCGTTGAAGATAAAACGGATCATTGACTAAGCATATTTATGTTTTGTAAGTTACAACATGGGCAAATGAAAGGAATTTGATACTTACAGTTCAGTAAGTCTTGGCAAGTTGTTGAATGTGCCTGATCGGATTGATGTAATCTGATTAGATTGCAAATCACTACAAAAGATAAAATACGTACTAAATACAATGACAATTTGAGTCCCAAATCAGTACTAACACTTGTCGCCATGAAAAAGCTGAAATATTGCTTAAAGTGGCGTTAAACACAATAAATCACTCAACCTTGATAAATGATAATCAACTTCATGAAGACGAACATCGATTCAACTGAGAGACGTATGGTCCTTCTGCTGGTACTGCTAGAATGTTGGTACATAGAAACGGAAATTTCACAATGTCAAAGTTGAAATTATCTCTTTAATGAAAAGTTGTATTTCAATGTATGAGGTAGATGTAGCTGTAATATTGGTATCTGGTAATTTAAGTTCAAAATAGTCAATAAACCTTGAATATTCAGTGAAAAAAAAAACCATCTAAACAGAGGAATTAAAATACTGGGCTAGCTACATTTTTGTGAACATTTTTAAACCTTTTTAACCACTTGTGTATAATGTTGATATGTTTAACCTTTCAACCACTTGTGTATAATGTTCATATGTTTAACCTGTCAACAACTTGTGGTTAATGTTGACCTTTTAAACCTTTTACACACTTGTGCATAGTATTGACATTTTAAACGTTTTAACCAGTTGTACTTAGGGTTGGACATCTTTAACCATTAACCACTTGTTTATATTGTTTATATTTCTAACCTTTTGACCGTTTTGGTATAATTTTAACATTCAAGTCACTTGTATATAATGTTGACCTTTCAACCACTTTATGAAATATTGAAATATTTAACCGTTTAACCACTTGTATAGAATTTTGACATTTTCAACAACTTTTATGTAATGTTGAAATTTTTAACCTTTTAACCTGTTATGTATAATGTTGGAATTTTCAACCTTTAACCACTATTGTAAAATATTGACATTTTTAAATTTTAACCACTTGTGTATAAGATAGAAATGTTTAACCTTTTAACCTCTTCAGTATAATGGTGACATCTATAACTTTTTATAACCAATAGTGTATAATTCTGACATTTTAACCACTTGTGTATAATGTTGACATTTTTAACTCTTGGACCACTTGTGTATAATGTTGACACAGTTATTTTGGTTTCTATTCTTCTGATTATGAGTGTATCTGATGTAGGTTTTTTTTCCAAAGACGCTCCGTGATCTCTATGTTTGATATCTTAATTTGTATTCCCTGATTATTCTTTGTTTTGTTTACATTTGATCAAATCCGTTGGGTTTCATGCTTTCAGTGACTTTTACATTATTTTGGTTTCTAATCTTTTGAAAATCATAAAGTACTGCGTTGACTACTATTATACCTATTTTGTCCCAGTATGATTTAAAATGCTGTTATAGTGACAACCGAAACCTTTTAACAGTAATGAAAGCGGGAGGTTTGGCGCCGTAAAATCTGATCCAACACACCATTTCTTTGGAAATACCTGTACCATGTCAGGGCTATTGGGGTTTCCCCAGTTTTCTGGTTGTTGACTGATTTTGTCTGTTTGTATAGCTATGTGTTTTGCCTTTCCCTTTAGAAGATTGCTCGGAGTTTGGTAATTTTGTTATTAACCTTATTTGATTATGAGTGTACCTCATAAAGGTTATTCCAAAAACGCCTCGTATTCTATATGTACATTTTCATTCCCTTATTAGTTTTTCGTTGTTTACATTTTATCAAATCTGTGGCTTTCTGTTCTACCTTAAACAGTTCATACAACAAGTATTTTATTATTAAGAGTTGTTAAAAAAAATGTCTTTCTGTTCTTCTCTTTAAGAAATAAACTATTCATTTTAATTTCATCACTGTTTGAATTACTAGATATGTATTGATTAAAGTGGAAAGGTAACAATACAGTTTTAGCTCTAAGTAATAAGCTAATATTATACAATGTTCTTCAATTTTGTGTTGGCATTCTGATGTTTTGTATCAATTGTTTTTTAAATAACATAATTTGTAGATATTATGAAAAGAAAGTATAAACAGTGATGGTCAACAATGCCACTAATATCAACAAAATAGTGTTTGTGCCTGTCCGAAGCCAGTACCTGGATTTACAATCTTATGTGTCTTGATCTTTATTGTGGACAGTGATTTTGATGTCAGATGTGGTTGTTTGTTTTGTTGATATTGACGGAATTGTTGACCATCATGTCTTAAACTTTCTTTACACAATCACATCTCACATGGAATCGTTGAATATAAAAAGGATCATTGACTAAACATTTTCATGCTTTGTAAGTTACAACATGGAAAATAGAAGGAATTTGATACTTACAGATGAGTCAGGCTTGGAAGGTTGCTGAATGCGCCTGCTTGGATTGATGTAATCTGATTAGAATACAACCAACTACAAAATATAAAATACGTACAAAATACAATAACAATTTGATCCCCAATAAGCAAAAGGAAAGTCGGAGAACAACATTAGAGTAACCAGAACTAACATATCGAAGGTCAAAAAGGTTAAGACGTTTGTATATAATGTTGACATTTTTAACATTTAAGCCACTTGTGCATAATGTTGACATTTTTAACCTTTAAGCCACTTGCGTATAATGTTGACATTTTTAACCTTGAAGCAACTTGTGCATAATGTTGACATTTTTAACCTTTAAGCCACTTATGTATACTGTTAACATTTTTAACCTTTGACCACTTGTGTATAATGTTGACATTTTTAACCTTTAAGCCACTTATGTATAATGTTGACATTTTTAACCTTTAAGACGTTTGTGTATAATGTTGACATGTTTAACCTTTAAGCCACTTTTGTATAATGTTGACATTTTTAACCTTTAACCACTTGTGTATAATGTTGACATTTCTATCCTTTAAGCCACTTGTGTATAATGTTGACATTTTTAACCTTTAACCACTTGTGTATAATGTTGACATTTCTATCCTTTATGCCACTTGTGTATAATGTTGACATTTTTAACCTTTAACCACTTGTGTATAATGTTGAGATTTTTAACATTTAAGCTACTTGTGTATAATGTTGACATTTTTAACCTTTAAACCACTTGTGTATAATGTTGACATTTTTAACCTTGAAGCCACTTGTGTATAATGTTAACATTTTTAACCTTTAAGCCACTTGTGTATAATGTTGACATTCTTAACCTTTAAGCCACTTTTGCATAATGTTGACAAAATTAATTTGGTTTCTAATCTTTTGACTATGAGTGTACCTGATGAAGGCTGTTCCAAAAACGCTTCATGATCTGGATATCTTCATTTTGGTTCCTTTATTATTGTTTTTTGTTTTTTTTTCGTTTTTTTTTTATATTACATTTAATCAAATTTAACTCTCTCTTTTCAACCTTAAACACTTCATACAACAAGTATTGTATAATTTTGAGTTGTTGGAAGAAATGTCTTTATGTTCTTGTCTTTAAGAAATAAGCTATCAATTTTAATTGAAGTAGCCTTTCAGTACTGGTGAAATGCATAGATGTGTTCTATCTAGATCTTAATTTCATTGTACATCTATGCATCTCGATTTTAGTCTTCAAACACAATTACCCTGACTTTGCTAGACATTTGATTAAACGAACACATTCAACCAAGATTATTGATGAAAGTGGACGGGCTACCATATAGTTTTAGCTATAAGAAATAAGCTAAAATTTAAAAAATGTTCTTCAATTTTGTGTTGGCATTCTGATGCTTTTCATAAATGGTTTTTTAAATAACAGAAACTGTAGAAATGATGAAAAGAACGTGTAAACAGTAATGATCAACCATGCCACTTATATCAGCAAAAGAATGTTTGTGTATGTTCCTATCCAGTACCTGGATGTCCAATGCTATGTGTCGTGGTCTTTATTGTAGTCAGTGATTTTTAGGTGAGAGGTGATTGTTTGTTTTGTTGATATTTATAGAATTGTAACATATTGACATTTTTTACATGTTAACCACTTGTATATGAATTGGACATCTTTAACATTTCAATCATTTGTGTATGATTTGGAGATCTTTAACCTTGTAACCACTCGGGTATAATGTTAACATTTTAAACCTTTTAACCACTTGTGCATAGTGTTGACATTTTCAAACTTTTAACCATTTGTCTTTTAGTGTTAACATGGTAAACTTTTAACCCACTTGGGTAAATTATTGACATTGTATATACCTTTTAATCAATTGTGCATCATTTGGACATCTTTAACCTTTAACCACTAGTGTGTAATGGTGACATTTTAAACCTTTAAGCCACCTGTCTACAATATTGACTTTTTTAACCTTTTCACCACTGTTGTAAAATGTTGACATTTTTAACATTTAAGCCACTTTTGCATAATGTTGACATTTTTGGTTTCTATTCTTCAAATTATCAGTGTACCTGATGAAGGTTTTTTTCCCAAAAAACGCTCCGTCATCTCTAAGTTTGATATCTTCCCTGTTTATAATTTTTTTTACATTTTATCTGTGCCTTTCTATTCTACCATAAACAGTTCATACAAGCTTTGTGCATGATTGTTGAAAGAAAAGGCTTTATGTTCTTGTCTATAGACTATCAATTTTAATTGATGTAGCCTTTCACCACTAGTTAAATTACTAGATGTGTTCTGTCTGGATCTTAATTTCATTGTACATATATGCACCTCGGTTCTAGCCTTCATACACAACTCCACTAACTTTACTCAAAATGTGATTAAATGAACACATTCAGCCAAGATTATTGATTAAAGTGGACAGGTGATCATGTAGTTTTAGCTATGAGTAATAAGTTAATATTAAACAATGTTTTATTTAAATAACAGAAATTGTATATATTGTGAAAAGAAAGTGTAAACAGTGATGGTCAACCATGCCACTTATATCAATAAAAGAACGTGTTTGCTCCTTCGGAGCCATTACCTGGATTTCCAACGTTATATGGCAAGGTCTTTATTGTGGTCAGTGATTTTGAGGTGAGAGGTGGGTTTGTTGATATTGATGGAATTGTTGACCATCGTGCCTTAAAGACGTTCTTCTTATAATCAAACTCGCATAGACTTGTTAAATATAAAAAGTATCATTGACTATGCATATTCATGTTTTTTAAGTTACAACATGGACAAATAGAAATAATTTGATACTTACAGTTTAGTAAGGTCTGTCAAGTTGTTGAATGCGCCTGCTTGGATTGATGTTATCTGATTAGAATCCAAATAACTAAAAAATATGAAATACGTACTAAGTACAATGAGTATTTGAGACCCAATAAGAATAAGGAAAGTTGGAAGACAACATTTGTGTTGCCAAAACCAATAAACTGAAGGGCAAAGGGCAGAGAGAGAGAGAGAGGGAGAGAGAGAGAGAGAGAGAGAGAGAGAGAGAGAGGCAAACAAAGGTCCACATTAGAAAACTAAAATTTGAGCAACAGCAACCCCATTAAAACTGGCGTTAGACACAAAGGCTCAGGATGGTAAATAAGGTCATGTTCGACAAGTGGCATTCATCATGCTACTGACGCCAACAACCAGTCATATGTCACACATCGTGACAAGTCTTGAACGAAGAGATATGAAATGACCTGCAATCAGTACCAACCGAACATATCAGTGTTCATTTGTAACACAGACATGATAAAGCATAACAACATTGATGAAAGAGATCCTGATGAAGCCGTACATCGTTTCAACTGAGAGACGTATACTCCATCTGCAGGTGGTGCTGGAATGTTGCTACATATAAATGGAAAATTCACAATGTCAAAATTGAAATTATCTATTTTTGAAAAGGTTTCGTTCAAATTATGAAGTAGATCTAGCTGTATTAGTGGACATTTTTAAACACTAGTGTAATAATAGTGTATAATATTGACAGTTTAACCTTTCAAACACTTGTGCATAATATTGACATTTTTAACTTCTTACTACTTGAGCATAATGGTAGCATTTGTAACCTTTTAACCAATAGTGTATAATTTTGACATTTTAACCACTTAAGTATAATATTGACATGTTTAACTCTTGGACCACTTGTGTATAATGTTGACACAGTTATTTTAGTTTCTATTCTTTTGATTATGCGTGTACCTGCTGTATGTTTCTGTCCAAAAACGCTCCGTGATCTCTATGTTTGATATCTTCATTTGTATTCCCTGGTTATTATTTTTTACATTTTATCTGTGGCTTTCTATTCTACCGTAAACAGTTCATACAATAAGTATTGTGTATAATTAGGAGTTGTTGACAGAAATGGCTTTATTTTCCTGTCTTTAAGAAATAAACTATCAATTTTAATTGATGTAGCCTTTCATCAGTGGTGAAATAAATAAATGTGTTCTATGAGGATGTTAATTTCATTGTAAATCTATGCATCTGGGTTCTAGCCTTCATACACAATTCCACTGACTTTACTAGAAATTTCGTGGTCAGTGATTTTGAGATGAGAGGTGGGTTTGTTGATATTGATGAAATTGTTGACCAGCATGACCCAACGACTTTCTCTTCATAATCACATCTCGCATAGAATTGTCAAATATAAAAAAAGTATCATTGACTAAGCATTTTCGTGTTTTGTAAGTTCCAAAATGAAAAAAATAGAAAGAATTTGATACTTACAGTTTAGTAAGGCTTGTCAAGTTGTTGAATGCGCCTGCTTGGATTGATGTAATCTGATTAGAACCCAAATAACTAAAAAATATAAAATACGTACTAATTACAATGAGTATTTGAGACCCAATAAGAATAAAGAAAGTCGGAAGACAACATTTGTGTTGCCAAAACCAACACACAGAAGGACAAAGGTCAGAGAGAAAGAGAACCAAAGGCAAACAATGGTCCACATTAGAAAGCTAACATTTGAGCAACAGTAACCCCATTTAAAACTGGAGTTAGACACAAAGGCTCAATATTGTAAATAAGGTCATGTTCGACAAGTGGCATTCATCATGCTACTGACGCCAACAACCAGTCATATGTCACACATCGTGACAAGTCTTGATCGAAGAGATATGAAATGACCTGCAATCAGTACCAACCGAACATATCAGTGTTCATTTGTAACACAGACATGATAAAGCATAACAAAATTGATGAAAGCGATCCTGATGAAGCCGTACATCGTTTCAACTGAGAGACGTATACTCCATCTGCAGGTGGTGCTGGAATGTTGCTACATATAAATGGAAAATTCACAATGTCAAAATTGAAATTATCTATTTTTAAAAAAGTTTCGTTTAAATTATGAAGTAGATCTAGCTGTATTAGTGGACATTTTTAAACACTAGTGTAATAATAGTGTATAATATTGACAGTTTAACCTTTCAAACACTTGTGCATAATATTGACATTTTTAACTTTTAACCACTTGAGCATAATGGTAGCATTTGTAAACTTTTAACCAATAGTGTATAATTTTGACATTTTAACCACTTAAGTATAATATTGACATGTTTAACTCTTGGACCACTTGTGTATAATGTTGACACAGTTATTTTAGTTTCTATTCTTTTGATTATGCGTGTACCTGCTGTATGTTTTTGTCCAAAAACGCTCCGTGATCTCTAAGTTTGATATCTTCATTTGTATTCCTTGGTTATTATTTTTTACATTTTATCTGTGGCTTTCTATTCTACCGTAAACAGTTCATACAATAAGTATTGTGTATAATTAGGAGTTGTTGACAGAAATGGCTTTGTTTTCCTGTCTTTAAGAAATAAACTATCAATTTTAATTGATGTAGCCTTTCACCACTGGTGAAATAAATAGATGTGTTCTATGAGGATGTTAGTTTCATTGTAAATCTATGCATCTGGGTTCTAGCCTTCATACACAATTCCACTGACTTTACTAGAAAGTTCATGGTCAGTGATTTTGAGATGAGTGATGGGTTTGTTGATATTGATGGAATTATTGATCATCATGGCTTAAAGACTTTCTTTTCATAATCACATCTCGCGTAGAATTGTCAAATATAAAAAAAGTATCATTGATTAAGCATATTCGTGTTTTGTAAGTTTCAAAATAGGAAAAATAGAAAGAATTTGATACTTACAGGTAAGTAAGGCTTGGCAACTCGTTGAATGCGCCTGCTTGGATTGATGTAATCTGATTATGATACAAATAACTAAAAAAATATGAAATACGTACTAAGTACAATGAGTATTTGAGACCCAATAAGTATAAGGAAGGGTCCTGGGTGGCTCAATGAGTTTGGTCATTGGATCTAACAACTCATACAAACCTATCATCAATACGGCGTGGGTTCGCGCCCGGCTTTGTAAATTACAAAAAGGGTGCACTCGACTCGCAACCGAAAGTGATAAAGCTTACCAGTTGCTTGCCCATGGTCGGTGGTTCTCTCCGGATACTCCGGCTGAGATAGCTGAAATATTGTTGAAAGTGGCGTTAAACACCAAAATTCAATCAAAATCAAGAATGAGAAAAGTCAGAAGTCAACATTTGTGTTACCAGAATCAACATACCGAAGGACAGAGGTCAATAAGAGAGAGAGAGAGAGAGAGAGAGAGGCAAACAATGGTCCACATTAGAAAACTAAAATTTGAGCAACAGCAACCCCATTAAAACTGGCGTTAGACACAAAGGCTCAGGATGGTAAATAAGGTCATGTTCGACAAGTGGCATTCATCATGCTACTGACGCCAACAACCAGTCATATGTCACACATCGTGACAAGTCTGGAACGAAGAGATATGAAATTACCTGCAATCAGTACCAACCGAACATATCAGTGTTCATTTGTAACACAGACATGATAAAGCATAACAAAATTGATGAAAGCGATCCCGATGAAGCCGTACATCGTTTCAACTGAGAGACGTATACTCCATCTGCAGGTGGTGCTGGAATGTTGCTACATATAAATGGAAAATTCACAATGTCAAAATTGAAATTATCTATTTTTGAAAAGGTTTCGTTCAAATTATGAAGTAGATCTAGCTGTATTAGTGGACAGTTTTAAACACTAGTGTAATAATAGTGTATAATATTGACAGTTTAACCTTTCAAACACTTGTGCATAATATTGACATTTTTAACTTCTTACTACTTGAGCATAATGGTAGAATTTGTAACCTTTTAACCAATAGTGTATAATTTTGACATTTTAACCACTTAAGTATAATATTGACATGTTTAACTCTTGGACCACTTGTGTATAATGTTGACACAGTTATTATAGTTTCTAATCTTTTGATTATGCGTGTACCTGCTGTATGCTTTTGTCCAAAAACGCTCCGTGGTCTCTAAGCTTGATATCTTCATTTGTATTCCCTGGTTATTATTTTTTACATTTTATCTGTGGCTTTCTATTCTACCGTAAACAGTTCATACAATAAATATTGTGTATAATTAGGAGTTGTTGAAAGAAATGGCTTTATTTTCCTGTCTTTAAGAAATAAACTATCAATTTTAATTGATGTAGCCTTTCACCACTGGTGAAATAAATAGATGTGTTCAATGAGGATGTTAATTTCATTGTAAATCTATGCATCTGGGTTCTAGCCTTCATACACAATTCCACTGACTTTACTAGAAATTTCGTAGTCAGTGATTTTGAGATGAGAGGTGGGTTTGTTGATATTGATGAAATTGTTGACCAGCATGGCTCAACGACTTTCTCTTCATAATCACATCTCGCATAGAATTGTCAAATATAAAAAAAAGTATCATTGACTAAGCATTTTCGTGTTTTGTAAGTTCCAAAATGAAAAAAATAGAAAGAATTTGATACTTACAGTTTAGTAAGGCTTGTCAAGTTGTTGAATGCGCCTGCTTGGATTGATGTAATCTGATTAGAACCAAAATAACTAAAAAATATAAAATACGTACTAAGTACAATGAGTATTTGAGACCCAATAAGAATAAAGAAAGTCGGAAGACAACATTTGTGTTGCCAAAACCAAAACACAGAAGGACAAAGGTCAGAGAGAAAGAGAACCAAATGCAAACAATGGTCCACATTAGAAAGCTAACATTTGAGCAACAGTAACCCCATTAAAACTGGAGTTAGACACAAAGGCTCAATATTGTAAATAAGGTCATGTTCGACAAGTGGCATTCATCATGCTACTGACGCCAACAACCAGTCATATGTCACACATCGTGACAAGTCTTGATCGAAGAGATATGAAATGACCTGCAATCAGTACCAACCGAACATATCAGACAGTTCGTGGTCAGTGATTTTGAGATGAGAGATGAGAGATGGGTTTGTTGATATTGATGGAATTGTTGACCATCATGGCTTAAAGACTTTCTTTTCATAATCACATCTCGCATAGAATTGTCAAATATAAAAAAAAGTAGCATTGATTAAGCATATTCGTGATTTGTAAGTTCCAAAATGGAAAAAATAGAAAGAATTTGATACTTACAGGTAAGTAAGGCTTAGCAACTCGTTGAATGCGCCTGCTTGGATTGATGTAATCTGATTATGATTCAAATTATTAAAAAAATATGAAATACGTACTAAGTACAATGAGTATTTGAGACCCAATAAGAATAAGGAAGGGTCCTGGGTGGCTCAATGAGTTAGGTCGCTGGATTTAACAACTCATACAAGCCTATCACCAATACGGCGTGGGTTCGCGCCCGGCTTTGTAATTTACAAAAAAGGTGCACTCGACTCGCAACCGCAAGTGATAAAGCTTACCGGTTGCTTGCACTTGGTTGGTGGTTCTATCCGGGTACTCCGGCTGATATAGCTGAAATATTGTTGAAAGTGGCACTAAACACCAAAAATCAATCAATATCAAGAATAAGGAAAGTCGGAAGACAACATTTGTGTTACCAGAATCAACATACCGAAGGACAGAGATCAATAAGAGAGAGAGAGAGAGAGAGAGAGAGAGAGAGAGAGAGAGAGAGAGAGAGCTAATGGGAAACAATGGTCGTCATTAGAAAATTATATTTTGAGCCACAACAGTCCCAATAAAACTGGATTTTGACACAAAGTTTCAAGATGGTAAATAAGGTCATGTTCCACAAGTGGTATTCATCACTCTGTTGACGCCAACAACCGGTGATATGTGACACCTGGTGACAAGTCATGAGCAATGACAAAATGAATTACCAGCAATCAGTACAAACTTAACATATCAGTATATAATGTTGACATTTTTAGCATTTTACCAACTTGTGTATAATGTTGAAAATTGTAACCTTTCAACCTCTTGTGTATGATGTTAACATCTTTAACCCTTTAACGATTTATAAATAATGTTGACATTGTTAACCTTTTAAACACTATATAATTTTGACATTTTTAACCACTTGTGGATGATTTTGACATTTTTAACCACTTGTGGAGACTATTGACATCTTTAACCACTTGTGTATAATGTTGACATTTTGTATAATTTTGACATTTTGAACCACTTGTGCATAATTTTGACATTCTGAACCACTTGTGCATAATTTGACATTTTTAACCACTTGTGTATAATTTTGACATCCTGAACCATTTGTGTATAATTTTGACATTTTAACCACTTGTGCATAATATTGACATTTTTAACCACTTGTGTATAATGTTGATATATTTAACAACTTGTGCATAGTTTTGACATATTTAACCAAACAATTAATTTCAACTTGTTAAGAGGTGTTTAGTGATAGACGTAGCTTGTTTTTGACAAGGCTGGTGACCCGTCACGGTTAATCTGTTTATATTTTTTTACAGATTCACACACTGTATTGATAGTAAATCAATGGATAGTATGTTTTATCTTGACCCGCCATTTTCTATCTAAATTATAACTGTGGACCATAAATACAAACAATGTACATTTTTGTAACGATGAAGGAAATGTGTAGCTAGTTTTCATTTATAATGTATTTATATTATAATGTTGATATTACATTAAACCAGTTCTTGGTGTTCAACTAGGACTCAAATACTTGAAGCAGACAGTTCACCTTTGAGGAGAAATGAATCAAACAGACAAAAACATGTACTTTGTTTCGATTTGAATGCTTAAGAAAATGTCTTTACTTTTACATTAGAATTTTGAAAATATCTAAACACTTGATTGAAGAAAACAGTGTTCTACTCGTTTGACTCCTTTCATGTTGCTATGCAACAAATACTGAAAGTGCTGATTTCGGTTAACTATATTTTAAATATGATAAAGCTTATATCTCAAGGATTTATAATATGTATTGTTTATTATTTTTGGATAAATACTTTTTGAGAAATCGTGGCAGGACAGTCGACAATTCACCTTCGAAATCGGACATTCAGTATGCCATTTCTTAAAGGTAAAAGCAAATTTCCGAATATTGTGAGATGTCTGTCAAATTATTATTAATATCATTGTAAAGCCGGTAACATACAGATTATAAATATATTTAGTTTATTAATGTAGGGTAAATAGTTTTTGAGAAATCGTGGCAGGACAGTCGACCATTTCAGTCAAAAAGTCGTTAATTAATCAGCGATTATGAATGAGAAGACTATGAATTTTGAAATTTAAAGCCATATTTTAGAAAAATGTATAATGTCTGTCAAATAAAGGGTATATGATTCTAAAGCTGATATCGTAAGGATTATAAATATATTTATTTAAATCATTTTGGATTAATAGTTTTTGAGAAATCCTGACAGGACAGTTGACTATTTAAGTAATAAAGTCATTAATTAATTAGTGAACACGAATAAGAAGACTATGAATTTGTAATGCATAGCCAAATAGCAGAAATTGTAGATATGATGAAAAGAAAGTATGAACAGTGATGGCCAACAATGCCACTAATATCAACAAAATAGTGTCAGTGACTGTCCCATGCCAGTACCTGGATTTGCAACCTTGTATGACTTGATCTTTATTGTGGGCAGTGATTTTGAGGTCAGATGAGATTGTTTGATTTGTTAATATTGATGGAATTGTTGACCATCATGTCTTATGCTTTCTTTACATAATCACATCTCACATAGAATCACTGAATATAAAAAGGATCATTGACTAATGTAGTTGAATGAGCCTGCTTGGATTGATGTAATCTGATTAGAATGCAAAAAACTACAAAACATATAATACCTACTAAATTCAATGACAATATGAAGCCCAATAATTATAAGGAAAGCCGAAAGACAACATTTGTGTAACGAAAACTAACATACCGAAGGACAAAGGTCAAAGAGAGCGAGAGAACAAAAGGCAAAAAACAGTCCTCATTAGAAAAAAATAAAATTTAGCACCAGGAGCCCCATTAAAACTGGAGTTGGACACAAAATGTGTGGATAGTAAATAAGTTATTTCCTGTTCCACACGTGGCATTCATCACGCTGCTGACGCCAATAACCGATCATATGTCACACATGATGACAGTCATGAGCGAAGACAAATAAAATGACCTGCAATCAGTACAAACCAAACATATGAGGGTTCTAGCCTTCATACACAGTTACCCTGAATTTTATTCAGCCAAGATTATTGATGAAAGTGGACAGGTTAACATGAAGTTTTAGCTATAAGAAAAAAGATCAAATAAAAAAAAAATAAATGTTCTTCAATTTTGTGTTAGCATTCTGATGCTTTGTATACATTGTTTTTTAAATAACAGAAATTGTAGATAATTTTTTATTATGAAAAGAATATGTGAACAGTGATGGTCAACCATGCCACTGATATCAACAAGAACACGTTTTTGCCCTTCCCGAGGCAGTACATAGATTTCCAACGTTATATGCCGTGGTCTTTATTGTAGTCAGTGATTTTGCGGTGAGAGGTGGGTTTGTTGATATTGATTGAATTGTTGACCAGCATGGCTTAAAGACTTTCTTCTCATAATCACATCTCGCATATACTTGTTAAATATAAAAAAGTATCATTGACTAAACATATTCATGCTTTGTCAGCTACAAAATCGAAAAATAAAAAGAATTTGATACTTACAGAAAAGAAAGTCTTGTCAAGATGTTGAATATGCTTGTTTGGATTGAAGTAATCTGATTACAACTCAAATCACTACAAAATATAATACACGTACTAAATACAATGACAATTTGAATCCCAATAAGAATAAGGAAAGTCGGAAGATAACATTTGTGTAACCAAAACGAACATACCGAAGGACAAAGGTCAAAAAGAGAAAGAACAAGTGGCATTTACCATGCTGATGATGCCAACAACCGATCATATGTCACACATAGTGACAAGTAATGAGCGAAGACAAACGAAACGGCCTGCAATCACTACAAACAAAACATATCAGTGTTCATTTGTGACACAGAATCGATAAAGGATAACCAAATTCATGAAGATGATCTTCTTGAAGCCGGAAATCATTTCAACTGTGAGACCTGTGAGACGTAGGTGTTGCTGAAATGTTGCTACATATAAATGGAAAACTCACAACGTGAAAATTGAAATCATTTCCATAATTAAAAAAATATCGTTCAAGGTGTGAAGCAGATCTAGTTGTATTAGTGGTATCTGTTAGTGCAAGTTCAAAGAGATAGATGCAATCACAATAGTTAATAAACCTTGCATTATTCAGTGAAAAGATACCATTAATACAGCGAAATTAAACGACTATGCTAGCTACATTTTTTGTTGCCATGTTTAACCCTTTAACCACTTCTGTGTAATGTTATCACTGTTAATCTTTTACCCACTTGTGTATAATGTTGATATTTTAAACCTTTTAACCGCTTGTGCATAATGTTGACATGTTAACCTTTTACCCACTTGTGTATAATGTTGACATTTTTAACATTTAAACCAAGTGTGTATAATGTTCACATTTTAACCATTTTTGTATAATGTTGACATTTTAACCACTTGTGTATAATTTTGCCATCTTTAACATTTTAGCCAGTTGTATTTCAAACTGCCATTTTTAACCTTTAAATCACTTGTGTATAATATTGACATTTGTAACCTTTTAACTATTTGTGTATAAATTAAAATGTTTAACCTTTTAACTACTTGTGCATAATATTGACATGTTTTACCTTTTAACCACTTGTGCATAATTGTGACATTTTTAACCTTTTAGCCACTAGTGTATAATGTTGACATTTTGATCCCTTTATTAACTATTTGTGCATAATTGTGCCACCTTTATACATTTATCCATTTGTGTATAATGTTGACATTTTTTTACTTTTTAACCACTTGTGCATAGTGCTAGTATTTTTAATCTTTTCACCACATGTGTAAAATATTTGCATTTATTACCTCTTACCCGTTTGTGAATAATGTTGAAATGTTTAACCTTTTAACAATTTTTGCATAATGTTGACATTGTTAACCTTTAAGCCACTTGTGTATAATGTTGATATTTTAACATTTTAACCACTAGTGCATAATGTTGAAATGCTTAACCTTTTAACCACTTGTGTATAATATTGACATTTCTAACCTTTAAGCCACTTGTGTATAATGTCGACATTTAAACCATTTGTGTATAATGTTGACATTTTTAACATTTTAACCACATGTGTCAAATATTTACATTTTTATTTTAACCTTTTACCCACTTGTATCAAATATTGACATGTCTAACCTTTTAACGACTTCTGTATAATGGTGACATTTTTAACATTGAAGCCATTTGTGTATAATGTTGACATTTTTAACCTTGAAGCCACTTGTGTATAATGTTGACATTTTTAACCTTTAAGCCACTTGTACATAATGTTGACATTTTAAACATTGAAGCGACTTGTGCATAATGTTGACATTTTTAACCTTTAAGCCACTTGTGCATAATGTTGACATTTTTAACCTTTAAGCCACTTGTGTATAATGTTGATATTTTTAACCTTTAAGCCACTTGTATATAATGTTGACAAAATTATTTTGATTTCCAATCAATTGACTATGAGTGTACCTGATGAAGGCTGTTCCAAAAACACTTCATGATCTCGATATCTTCATTTTATTCCCTTAGTATTGTTTTTTTTTTTTTTTTTTTTTACATAAAATCTGAGTCTCTCTGTTCTACCCTAAACAGTTCATACAACAAGTATTGTATAATTTTGAGTTGTTGAAAGAAATGTCTTTATGTTCTTCTCTTTAAGAAATAAACTATCAATTTTAATCTGGATCTTAATTTCATTGTACATCTATGCATCTGGGTTCTAGACTTCATACACAATTACCCTGACTTTGCCAGAAATTTGATTAAATGAACACATTCAGCCAAGATTATTGATCAAAGTGGACAGGTTAACAAGTTTTAGCTATAAGCAATAAGATAAAATAAAAAAAAAAATGTTCTTCAATTTTGTGTTAGCATTCTGATGCTTTGCATAAATTGTTGTTTAAATAACTGAAATTGTAGATATTATGAAACGAAAGTGTGAACAGTAATGGTCAACCATGCCATTTATATCAACAAGAGCACGTTTGTGCCCGTCCCGAGCTAGTACCTGGATTTACAACGTTTTGTGTCGTGGTCTTTATTGTAGTCAGTGATTTTGAGGTCAGAGCTGGGTTTGTTGATATTGATGGAATTGTTGACTATCATGGCTTAAAGACTTTCTTTTCATATTCAGATCTCGGATTGAAATTTTAAATATAAAAAAGTATCATTAACTAAACATATTCATGTTTTGTAAGTTACAACATGGAAAAATAGAAATAATTTGATACTTACAGAAAAGTAAGGCTTGCCAAGTTGTTGAATGCGCCTGCTTGGATTGATGTAATCTGATTATA